>CM065130.1:9395000-9697500 GCA_033026305.1 Cirrhinus molitorella
TGTCTAAAGTTAGCAAGCTGCGCCAGAGATTGAGAGACAGGTAGAGGGAAACATACATCAGGATGAGATAGCAGGAACATAGAATCAGCATTGTGCTAGACTTCAAACATGAGCAAATGTCAAAAGTCAAACTGATGCATCTCCTGCATGACTGACATCTCAAAATTAGTCCAAACAAAATAAGCCAAACTCCACTTCATCTCAAGTGTTGTAGTCCATAATGAAGGACAACAGCAAGAAAACAAGGTTAAAAAGCCGATATCCAAATAGATAGCAAGAAAAATGAGCCGTTCTTCATCTTCTATTAAAAAAAAAATATATCCTCTTCCTTTTTTGTCAAGCATGGAAATGTGGTGTGCAAGAGATGTTTCTCACAGCTGCCTCAATAAGCTTATTCCAGATTAAAAGCAGCTCAAATGAGCCCCGCTGGTCCAAATATGACAATGGTGCTTCTATGAACAAACATCAGCATAACCCTTAAGGCTGTTGAATTAGTCACATGACAGCAATCCATCAAATAAACAGAACGCCATATGATTCCTGGGCAGGTCTACAACTATGAAAACATTAAAACCACCAAGTGGAGAGATGTGCTCTGCTCTGCAGAAGCCACTGAAAATGGAAAAATAAAGAGGAGGAGCGAATACACGCAAACATTTCATATAAACATGCATACTGTGACCTAACTTGAAGCTGCCCTCTAGACAAACCCTCTAACCCAGATCTGAGTGTGCATGAATACCTGAAAAAAACAAAAAAAAAAAAACAAGAGCAGGCTATTCCACTAGATTACATTTGACCTGCTTTTATAAACATGTAGGGAATCAGTTTGTGTTTCGCCCACTGACTGTCAAATCACATAAGATGTTGATATGATATGAAGAGAGCCTGGGGGACCACAAGCCACAAACAGCATCTAGAAAAGAGACTTGAGTACAATATTCAGGCCACTCGATGCAAAATCCACTGGTAAATAAAATAGTCTACATATCTAAATAAATGCAATATAATTATGTCAATTTTAAAAGAACATTTGCAACTCAAGTTAGCAAAGCAGTGTTTATGGGCAGATACAGTTAAGGTCAAGAGTTTACATCTCCCTTTCAGAATCTGCCAAATGTGGCAGGGATTATACAAAATGCATGTTATTGTTTATTTAGTACTGACCTGGATAACTGAGGGATTCCTACGCAACCATTACAGAAGGTTCAAACACTCACTGATGCTCCAGAAGAGAAAAACAATGCATTCATGCTGCCTTCTCGTGCTATCAGAAATTTCCCATTTCCCACTGAGGTCATGATTACGAGCTTGTCGTATTCAAATGCTTTAATGTCGAAAAGAATAAAATGTAGCATCCCATTGGTTGACAATCACAGGGCTCGCAAAATTTCTAAATCTCTGGTAGCCCTTCGGGCAGGTACTCTTTAGATTTTGGTAGCCCGAAAATAATTTAACTTATTTCCGAAGCTCCCAGGAGTAAGAATGACTTGAGAGGCCATTCATGTCCGATTTCCGATTAGGAAACTCATATTTACGATCATTCCTATAGCATGTGAAGGCAGCATAAGAGCCGGTGGTGAAAACTTTTGAACAGAATGGAGTACATTTTTATTATTTTGCCTAAATCACATTTTTAGTTTAGTACTTTTACATTTAGTACTGCCCTTCAGAGGCTACAGAAGATAGGCAGAAACGGTTCAAATACACAAATGCTGGAAAACCAAAGAATCTGTGGGACCTGAAAGATTTTTCTGAGAAACAGCAGGTAGTTTAACTGTTCAGGACAAACAAGGAACTCATGAACAACTACAAAATCAGTTAAGAACACAGTGTTAAAAATCAAGGGGATGCAAACTTTTAAAATGGGGTAATTTTTATAAAATTCAACTAGGCCTATTATCTTCTCTTGTGGACTACATGTAAACATTTTGTGTGAAATGTCTTATTCGGGTCAGCACTAAATAATCAATAGCATGCAATTTGTATGTTCTCTATTATTTTGGTAAATTAATTCACATTTTACAGATTCTGAAAAGGGGGATGTAAACTTTTGTCCTTAGTTGATTGCTGACCAGTTAACAAAAGCCATGGCAACTAGCAAGCCACTCTAGACCAGGTTAATCTTTGCTTGAATATTTGCATTTCATATGGCTGAACTTCAGTTTTAAGTTACAACATAAAATTTAGTGTTTGACAGTATGGATCCAGCGATCCAAGAGAAAGGATTTGCTGATTTTTTTTTTTTTTTGGCTGATTTTATATATAAAACAAAAACAACTCGTGTGAGACCAAAAAAAAAAAAAAAAGCTGCCTCAAAATAAGATTAGAGTTTTATTATTCAATCTCAAGCCACAAATCAGTAATGGCTGTTATCCATAGAACACTTTTAAAAATACAAATAAAGAACACTTTTTTTGTGGTCCACATAAAATAAATACAATAAAGGATTAAAACAACATTGGGGTGAGTAAATGACTACATATTTTCATATTTAATGACCCCCGAAATCCATCCTTGCAGTGTTGTTTTTTTTTAATCGTGTGGTGCCTCCTGCAGGTCTCGTTATAAATAACAGGCAGTATTCCTCTGTGGACGGAATATTATCGCTCAACAATGAAAAAGTATTTAGCTAATGAATGTAGCCAGTATCGTGTTGTTTACAACATTTGAAGCGTTTATCTTTTAAAAAGAGGAAGGTAAAAACAAACAAACAAACAAAACAAACAAACAAGATGGCATTTCATTTCTGTTTTCCTGTCATTGCGGATAAAGTGCAGTTCCCGTAAAAGCTCTCTTGAGCTAAATATATACGGTAGATACCTGTGAGCTGCACTGACCCTGCCTAGAGACAGAGCTGTATCAGATTCCTCTCAACAAATATAACTTTATTTGCAACAGCCTCATAGGCATGAGAAAGTTTTTGCTGCAAAGCCAACAAACATTTACCCAAAACTGTTCAACTTAAACCAAATAAATACTCAAAACTAAGTTAACAATAAAAAAAAAACGCAAAACTTAAAGCTGAGGAATTTTGTTCTGATTTTGAGAATCAGTTCATATGAACGACGTACACCGAGAAGAAATTTAGAGTCCAAGCCTCATTTTGTCCATTAGTTATGTCTATGGAACGATATTAATAAAATACACAGCACACTGAATTATGAGAAAGTAAGAAGTTACACTGATGAATTGAGTCGGGTTGAATAGTTCCTCATGCAAACAAGTTTTATAATAAAACATTGTGCACCAAGAACAATGGGAGTGATTGTGACATCTGTGACTGTCCGAAATACAAGTGAATCTCAAATAAAAGCAAGAAAAAACACTTAAACAAATGCGGTAGTTCATATAATTACAAACATAAAAAATAACAAAAGAATTTTCAAATTCACAACTAGCCTATGTAAAGTTACTTTGCTAATGTTAGCGCTTACCTTTGCTCGTCCGGCCTCTAATTTCTTCTGCCTTTCATCCTGATCCATTTCCTGGATCAAGGAATTGCATGGGAATGAAGGAAACACTCAAGGGGACGCCAAACAGACTGGAACTGTGTTTCTGTAAAACTCCTCAAACGAATTTTTCGCAATGTTTTGTGACTTCAGAGATTTTCCTAAGGAGTAACTGTCAGTGTAATTTCAACATGGCCGCGAAGTGTGTATCCCCGCCCTTATCAGATTGACAGTCCGCGGGAACCTATTAGAACGAAGGATGTGAACTTGTCAGCCAATGACATTACTTGTTGCAGAAATGCACCTGCTCTATTCAAAACGCCCTCCTTTAAATGCATTGGGCCTGAATGACCAATTAGAAAGCGTGTGCAAGCATGACCCTTTGATTGACAACTTCTAGAGCGTATTGCGGTGCAGGATCGAGAGAAATGTCATCCTACGTAGGCTGTGTATTTGTTCTGGTAGTCAGGGTTGTGATTGACAAATGAGAGACGCGGGTAAAAGCCCGGGTGAATAATATTAACCAGTAACAACGACTGAATTCGGAATCGAAACAAGTTATTTTCTTCACTAATAATAAAAGGTCCAGTCTCATAAACTGTAAATGTTACGCCAGTTTAATATAACACACATTGATAATATAATATACGTACGAAATAAAAAACAAAGGTGATAAATCTAATCATTACCCTTTATTTGGAGAATAAAGGTGTGTATTTATATATATATATATATATATATATATATAGTAAATTACACATAAAAAGTAAAGATTATATTATTATTTTATTTCATTTATTTTATTATTATTCAACACTACAAATAAAAAACAATGCTTTAATTTAGAAATGCTCAGAACATGTTTGTGCTTATGTAAATATATATATAACAAAAAGAAAAAAAAAAGCTTTCTATAACCTTTCTATGATTACATTTTGAGTTTTTTCCATTTATTTATTTATTTATTTTTATTTTTTTTATTTTTTTTTGAGTACTCTATTGTGGGTTCACCATAAACAAAAGAGCCTCAGTCTGCATTCCTGATGTAACTTAGCAACTTGAAGGCTGGGCAAAGAACTCTGCAACACAGATATGTTTTGACAACAGACACCCTTCTACAGCCAATAAGGACAATAATTAAATAAACGTATCTACAAAGTATTTATTTTTTTTTTTTAATGGCAGACCCAGTGGTTGACCAAATGACACGGCTGAGATTGAAAATGTTGGAAAAGGTAAGTTGGTTTAATGTGATTTTTCAGTTATACATAACTAAAATTTATTGATTCTTTCTTGTTGACAACATTCTATCATGAGACCTTTCAATTAAAAGATATCATCTGTTTGCTTCTTTTTAGAGACTGGAGAATGAGAGAAATGACAACACTGAACGAGAAGGTTCAGCGTTGTCCACAAGTACACATACAGTATTGTTTTTTTTGTGTACTCCGCTTTTGTACTGTCAGAAAGTTGAGAGTAGTTTAGGGACTATGTTACATGATTGAAATGGTTTGTGTTTTGTCTCAACAACTAAAATTCTGACCTGCTCTGAAAAAAAAGTTGCCTGTTTTCTATAGTAATCAATGATTTATTCCAAACCTAAATAAAACCTATTATGGAACAAAGACAAAAGCAACTGAGTATGCTGAAAATGCAGAATACAGCAAATGTGTCTAATTTCTTATATTTTGGTTCCACAGGAAGTTATGATGGGCAGGCAGATGCATTACACAGCGCTCTGAGAAGGAAGAGAAACCTTTTACAGAGACTGAGGGTATGTTTCACATATTAGACGATATTAAAATTGTTCTTTCCACTCCATATAAAGTATGTGTTTACCTTATTAAAATTAATGTTTCATGTAAATAGTAAATATTTCATCATGTGAATCACAAATATTAGTGTGTATTTGAGTATGTTTATGTGTATGCAACAGGAACAGCATATGATGGAGGATCTGGGAAGGCCACACACATGGGGTGGATCTCATAGGCAATATCATTATCAACCTCTTTTTGAGCCACTCCAACCTGTGCCTCCGATCCATATCCATCAAACTGCACCACCTGCACCTCCACCTGCTCCTCTCCCTCCTCCTGCCCCTCAGCCACCTCAAATCATTCAACACACTGTATGAAAAGTTTTAACATTTAAAAGTTTTATCATTTAAAAATGATAGAAATTACTACTTTTATTTAGCAATGCTTTAAATGGATCAAAAGATGATAAAGACATTTATAATGTTACAAAAGATTTCTATTTCAGATCAGTGCTGTTCTTCTAAACTTTCTATTCATCAATGAAACTTGAAAAAATTCTACTCAGCTCTTTTCAACATAATAATAATAATAAATGTTTTTTGAACAGCAAATCAGAATATAAGAATGATTTCTGAAGGATCATGTAACTGGAGTAGTCATGCTAAAAATTCAGCTGAAATCCCAGGAATAAATTACATTTTAAAATATATTCAAATAGGAAACCGTTATTTTAAATATGACGAATATTTAAACATTTGACTGTTTTTGATGTAATTTGGATCAAATAAATGCAGGCTTGGTGAGCAGAAGAAGACTTCTTTAAAAAACATTATAAATCTTACTGTTCCTATGTTGCTGGCCCTCTTCTAATAACTTACATTTCTCCTTCTACAAGGTTCCTCAACAGCCAGCCACCATTATCCAGCAGTTACCACAGCAACAGCCTCTCATAGCACAAATCCCACCCCCACAAACCTTTCCCTACAGATCAGGAAGTATTAAAGAAGGTATACATAAAAAACAGAAAAAAAAAACAGTTATTGCATACCACTTTGGGGAAAGTTTCTTTTAAAAGTAATGCATTACAATGTTGAGTTACTACCTTAAAAAAGTGCTTTTTAAATCTGGGCAGGGCTTGCTTGTTTGTTTTTAATATAAAAAGTTATTTTTTTGGCAAATGTAAAAGCCTTTTCAAAACTAAAAGCCTCAGGCTTAGAGAAAAGTAAATTCATGTCTGTACAGTAGACCACAGAAGAAAAAATGTCAACTCTTCAGCAATAAAAAAAGGGAAACAAATGTTAGATTAACTTAAGTAATTTTTGCTTATTAGTATGGATGAATTGGATCACCGAAGGTCGGCAGCAAAGTCGGTGGTTAAAAAATAGGATTAGAAACATAAAGGAAATTTGTATTAACATATTTAATTATTGCAGGTTTGCATCATATTCTGACTTGAATTCCATTGTTTTTATTCATTATGAGGAATAATGAATTCAGCTTTTTTGTGAGTGAGATGAATTAATGCATGTTCACATTTATTCTAGAACTAAATTAACATCTTAATCCTGATTTCTTTTAACATGGGGACAAGAGAGCTTTTAATCAATAAAACAGTAGGTTGTGTGTGTGTGTGTGTGTGTGTGTGTTTGACTGCAGCCTTGGTAAACATAATGATTTTCTTTCAAAAACATTACAAATCTTAGTGACACCAAACTTTTGAACACCTAGTGATTCAAGTTGCATGACTGAAAAATCAAAAGACTAGGTAAAAGGTTCTCTACTTTTTATTCTCATGATAACAGACATGGTTGAGTTGATGCTCATGCAGAATGCTCAGATGCACCAGATCATCATGCACAACATGATGCTGAAAGCACTTCCGCCAGTGGCTATGTACGCAGGAGGAAACCCCAGTCAAGTCACACCTCTAGCCTCACATTCAGGGCAGGTAACCATCCACAGAGATGTTGTATTCAGTTTAAACCAAGCTCATTTCATGATATAACAATGCTAATTTGATGTTGTTTAGGACCTTCATTCAACAGTGAGAGGAGGAGCGGTCCATCATCACCATCACTATGGCTCCCACGTACCACCTCTTCCTCCAATCGGCTACTCTTTTTGGCCCTCTTTGACGCCAGCAGGACAAGGCGGGACTCATCAGCCAACAATGCAGCATGTAATTGGTCCTGTAACTCTGCCCCCCTTAAACACGTAAGAGTCATCAATGTAACTATACTAACAAAATAAAAAAGGTTAAATTTATCAAAAACTGAAAAATGTTATTTATTTTATCAAAATAAGAGGGATAACAAAATTGATGTTATTTTTTATTTAGTACTTACCTGAATAAGATATTTCACACAAAATACATTTACATATAGTCCACAAGAGAAACTAAAAGTTGAATTTATAAAAATTACCCTGTTCAAAAGTTTACATACACTTGATTCTTAATACTGTGTTGTTACCTGAATAATCCACATCTGTGTGTGTGTGTGTGTGTGTGTGTGTATGTTTTTTTTTTTTTGTGATAGTTCATGAGTTCCTTGTTTGTCCAGAACAGTTAAACTGTCAACAATGAATGTACGATTTTGAGAGAAGGTTCAAACACTCACTAATGCTCTAGAAGGAAAAACAATGTATTAAGAGCCAGTGGTGTAAACTTTTGAACAGAATGAAGATGTGTACATTTTTCTTATTTTGTCTATTTTTATTTATTTATTTTTTTTTTTTCATTTAGTTCCTTCTGAAGCATCAGTGAGCATAGGAACCTTATATTATAGTTGCATTTGAGTCCCTTAGTTGTCCTCAGTGTGAAAAGATGGATCGCAAAATCATAGTCATTTTTGGAAAGGGTTCAAATACACAAAAATTGCAGAGAAAACAGAATTTGTGGGACCTGAAGGATTTTTTTTTGGAAGAACAGCTGGCAGTTTAACTGCTCAGTTTAAATGTTCAAAACATTAACTTGTCAGTCAATGTGAATCATATAATCAATCATAACATTCTTGTATTAACTTGTTTTGTCTTGGGAAGAATGGGAATTGATGCTGTGAATTCCAGGACCCCACTTGGACTCTGAGTTAAACATGAAGTAAAGTATTTTTTTTCTTTTTATTCCATTTATATGCTTGTTCTAAGAAATTAGAAGGCAGTGCTTCTAATACCCCTTTTTCCTTTGCTTCCAGGCAAATTGCCAAGGGCAGATGGATCTCTCTTCATCTTCAGAGAGAGATGTCACATTGACATTGATGTTTTTTTCTTCCCAATTATCCTACATTTAATGTAACTGACAATAAATCTTCACCATTTTGTTATTCTTAGGGATTTATTGTACTTTTAATATGGTTGTATTGAATGAAAGATTAATTAAATTATATTAGTGATATTTAAAAATGAGTGCTCAGTTTAATGTAAATGTTGAAAAAAAAATCACTGGTATATAGTTGTTGTGGCTGTTTCGCCAATGCCATACAAAATACCCTTTTGAAATTTGCAGTTCATGTCTTTGCAGTGAGGTCATAAGGTAATCTTTAAATAGGCAGTATATTGTGTAATGCTGTCTTGCGCAACATAAAGCTAGCTGAAGCTAAAACTGAGGTGTATGTCATGTCAAGTAATGCTGTTTAAAATACTTCACATGCCTTCTCTGCTGTAAAAAGGTTCATTGGACATAGAACATTCAATAAGTAACAAGCACATCCACTCGATATCTTTTCCGCTTTGAGACACGTGATGACCAGTTGCACATCTGATTGGTTGCATGATTTGTCCCGCCAAATATTGAGCGGATTACAGATCATTATTTGCTGCTCTGCAGCGCCTTCACTGGCGGTGTGAAGGAACAGCAAACTCTTGTGCAATATGTGAGCAGCACTAGAGAGTGGGAGGGCCTACTCGACGAGCAAGTGGTGCGGTGTCGCAGTTGACAAATCAGTGACGCAGTAAACGTACGGCTACGGAAGGCTATTGAAACACGAGTGGGTCCATTTTTCGGTTTCAAAAATTTCAGTATAGACCTGGCACTAACAAACGAAGCAGAGTCTTATTCATCGTGGTGGTTTGTGATGTATGAATGGATAGTTGACGGATTATCGTCGCTCTTCGTGCCTTTTTCTGGTGAGAAATCCGCAGCCTGGCCTAGTGAGCACGGTAACGGTATAGCACGAGCCGCGGGCACAGACACGCAGCGGCTGGAGAACAGTAGGCCCGCCAAACGAAACTATCAAAGGTGTGGTATTAGTCTTTTTGTGTTCGTCGTTTCTGAACAAACCTAATTACGCTTGGTTTCTGTTTTAACTAACAAAGTGCCTTGTTTTGTCTGGTGTCAGTTTATATTTCTCCATTTACGTGAACAATAGGCAGAGTAACGTTAGTATATTGCATTTGTCTTCAGGGGCAGGAATCAGTCCAATGTAAACAATTTGTCAATAGACTTTCAGCAAACAATCACAAGCGTTGCCATTAAATTAAAAGGATATTGTCAAACATAAAGTTGATTTATGAAGTGTTTGTTGTGGTTAGAATTACTACAGATCAGATGTCATTAAATGGTCAGTATAGATAACGTCTTTTCTGCTTGTAATGCACAACGCATTTTATTGCTTTTATTGTATAGCAATGGTTTATTTAAACATGAAAACTTAATGAAAATTTACTCACTTTCAGACCATGCAACATGTAGATGAGTTTGTGTCTCAATTGGAAGAGATTTGGAGAAATTTTGCATTATATCACTTGCTTACCAAAAGATCCTTTGCAGTGAATGGGTGCTGTCATAATGAGAGTCACAATAATCTACAAGTAAACTAAAGGACTCCATTCCATCAGTGTATGTCTTGTGAAATGAAAACCTGTGTTTTTAAGTAAAAAAAAAAACATCCAGTAAAAAAAAAAAATGCATATTTGACATAAGATGCAGAAATACACAGACATATTTTAGAACTGTTTTGAACTGTTTTCATTTGTAAATGAAATGAGTGATGGATTTGTTTCTTAAAACACACACTTAACAAGAATAATGGACTGGAGTCATGTGGATTACTACTTCTGTTTTTCTTTTGTTGCTGTTGTTTGTTTTTGACTCTCATTCTGATGTCACCCATTCACTTCAGAGGATCCTCTGGTGGTCAAGTGATTTAGTACTAAATTTCAGATGAACAAACTCGTCTACATCTTGGATGGCCTAAGGGTGAGTAAATGTTCATTTTGGAGTAAACTAGTCTTTTGGTGGATCTGATAAACTGACCTAAAGTGTTTCGTTTTCTTCTGGGTTGCAGTGTGTACTCCGCTGATTGTGTGACGGAATATCCAGAGGTCAAAAGAGCAAGACATGGTAAATATTTAGATGAGCTTGTACATGTAAACAACAGTGCCTAATTGATATTTTTCAGTCAGCTACCAACAAGACTTTTAGTCATATATGTGTTGTCTTTCTACAGATGTGATTATCAGGGTTGTCAAGAAGACTTTTGCAGGAATTGCAGGGCTGTTCCGATCAAGACACCACAGAAAAACAGAACATGAAAAGCGAAAAGCCTTTACGGAGGTATGTTCATATAATTACCACTAAGCACAAGCAAATACATGCATTGTTTGTCCAGCCTTGGTTTCATGCATTGTGTACATTGTCTTGTTTCTTGTTTTGCTCACTGGTGGCTCAGGTTGGCAGGGTTGCCTTTATGGGTATTGATGACATTCACAGCAACAGCCTGAGTTCATGGATTGAGAGTGACGGAATGGGTGAGTGTGATCTGGCAAAGATTTGTGAGATTTGGCAAAGAACCCTGAAAAAAAATGCAACTCCATTTCCAAAAGAATATTAAGCAACACAACTGTTTTCAACATTAGTAATAACTAGAAATGTTTCTTAAGCAGCAAATCAGCATATTAATATGATTTCCGAAGGGTCGTGATTCTGGGGTAACAGCTGCTAAAAATTAATCTTTGCCATCACAAGAATACATTACATTTTGTAATTCATTTCAATAAAAATGTAATCAAATTAATAAAATAAACAATTAAATATTTTTTTTTTATCAAATAAAAAAGCAGCCATGTAATGAGCATAAGAGATGTCTTTTTAAAAAACATTTTGAATGGTTGTGCAGTGCACTGTACATGAATCTTGTTTTATACCCATCTACAGCTTGTCAGTTTACTAATGATTTACAATTGTTTCCTTTCAGATAAACAGATAGAAATTGGACGTAAAAATAAAGAGAGGACCGCAGCAAATGTGCACCACAACCCCCAGGCTTTATGGAAACCTGAGTAAGTATCATTTAGTCATATTTTTCATTGTTTTGAGTTGTTCTGGCTCTTAAAGCATCGTGTTTCCTTCTGAAGCATCAGTGAGCATATAAATCTTCTGTAATGGTTACATATGAGTCTCTCAGTTGTCCCCTGTGTGAGATTATATAAATACCATTTTACAAATTATTAATCTAAAAGCCTTTATTTCTGATATTAAGAATCAAAACAGAATATACTATACAGTATTGTAGTAGACTTGAGACATACTTTTTTTTCATGTTTTTTTCAACTGTAAACCATGTTCTGGATGGTGGCTGATGCTAAAAGGATGTGTCCTTTAGACATTGTATAATGGTCTGTGTATATCTCCTTTAGCAGTGGAGCAATGCTGTACAAGGGAAGCCAGGACAAAGGCAGGGAGATGCGTAGATCCCTGAAGCTAGTGCCGTCTTGCACCACCCATGGGCTAGGCGCAAGACCGACCGAGATGGAGCATCCGAGCCGCACACACAAGCCTTGCCTGACTGTGGAGGAGGTAGGGAAACTGAATATTAATGTACTGGAAACTTAATGCCTTTATGTCTGTGATTTCCTGAGCATCTCTCTTTTGAACAGGCACTGAAAGAGAGCGATCGAGAGCATTACAGGAAGCTAGTAGAGATGGCGTCAGAGAAATACTCAAAGAGCAAACCATTGCCGTTTGGACGGATGAAGCATCAAATGTAAGAGCCATTAAAACACGTTTGAAATCAGTGAAGCGTGGCTGGAGGAAGTTAATGCTTTTGTTCATTTTTTTTTTTTAGCACTACATTCTCCCTTGATGGACACAGGGCAAATGGATACACGTCCATTAGTCGCACTACTGATATGAGCAGACCTGCTCCAGTCAGAGGTGAGCTTAAGTACACCCAGCTACACCCAATCCTAACTATGACATTTTTTTTTTGAAACTCTTGATGTTGGAATAGCTTCCATGATGCGTTTTAACAGTCAAATCAAGCTTTTTGTTTTTGCCTTCAGCATTACCTAATATGTCTGTGTGGCGGGATCCACTGACGCAGACTAAAGACAGGTAACACTTCAACATGGTTCATAAGCATTGGTAATAAATGCATATCTGCATTTAATGATTTTAAATGCATTTATTTTTAAATCTGCTATAGAACAATAGATGTTAATCGAAGCACTCCAGCAAGTGATGTCAATGAGGGAGCCTTGATTAATCAAACTGCAAGAAAAATTGTAAGTGCTTATTGTATTTTTCTTGTCATGCAAGGGTTGATGTCTAAAGATAGATCTGGAGATTTATTACATTTCGTTTTTTCCTAGATTGAAATGATAGAAAACCGCTTTATATACACGTATTATCGTCAGTTTTGTTCTCTTTTCCTCTTCTTCACTCTCTGTTCAGCCTGTAGATGTCGATCTCTCAGCTGAGGTGGAAGCCAGGTTGAATCTTAAAGAGAAAGAAACAGTTGCAGGACCCTCGCTACCATCCAGATCTGAACTGATTACAGATACAGTGAGGCGCGGTGAGGAGGAGTTTCCCAGATTGACCAAGGTTAGTGACTCAAAAAAAAAAAACCTGTACTTGATAAATACCAATCATCGGTCTGGTTGTTGCTTGTGTAATGGATAAATGCACAGCAATATTCCTGTATTCATGTGAAATTTGGTTATATTTTATAGAAGCCCGTTTCCTCCATTGATTGAAAATTGCTGTAATTGTGACTTCTTATCTCACAATCACTTTTTTTTTCTCGCAATTGATAGTTTACATCTCGCAATTCTGACTTTCACAGAATTGAGTGGTATAAACTCATAATTGCAAATTATAGTCACAATTGAGTGATAGAAATGTGAAATTTCAATAAAGTCAGAATTGAGAGATATAAACTGACTATAAATTCTGACTTTTTCCTCAGAATTGCGAGTTAAGTCAGAATTGTGAGATGAAAACAGATTTTCCCCTCAAAATTAAAAGTTTTTATAATTCAATTGCAAGTTGATATCTCACAATTCTGAGAAAAAAAAAACTAATTTCTTTCATTTTTGACTTCAGGTTTATACTTCATGTGATTCTGTAAGTGATTCAAGTATATCATGTGATTCTGAGGGAAAAAAAGTCAGATTTGTGAGATGTAAAATTGTAATTGCGAGCAGAAAGTACATTGCAATTGCATTTATTTTTTATTTAGTGACGGAAACAGGCAATTCCATACATATTGGGATTATAAATGTCACATAAACATGTTAACCTAATTCCTACAAATTCTGTTTCCTAAAGTGAACATCTCCAATATAAGAAATGTGGGGAGAAAATGCATGTCTTGTTTGCTTGAATATTAGTAAGTGCCAAGTAAATGGGCATATTCCAATATCTGTGAAGTGTGTAAATCTATTTTGAAATGAAATCTTGATCAGAATATGCACAGTGATGTGTATGTAGACATGCTCATTTGTTTTCATATTAATATTTCTTTCTGGAAATTCAAGATTTTGAGTCACAGTGTTGTCCTTGTATCTTGTAACAGGAGATGCAGCAGGAAGTGAGTGCTGCTCTTGCTCAAACGGATCCAAACCTGGTTCTGTGCAGTGCTTTCAAACTGCGTATCACACAGAGGGATTTGGCAACCCTGCAAGAGGGCAGCTGGCTCAACGATGAGGTAGCATTATTTTAAAAGGCTGCTTTAGAAGTACACAATATATTAGTACCATATTGGATAATTTGTTTAATTCTCGTTATTGGCTGATATTGAATATTTAGTTGTGTATTCACTTTTCAGCTGTTTTTAAAATACATTTGCCATCATCTAATGCTCACTTAAAGTTCATCTTTAGATGAAGATCATTTATAAAGCACTTCATAAAAACGAGTGCTGTACAAGCATACTCAGTTTAAAACAATAGACATAAAAACAAACAAAAGACCAACACAATCATTGTTCTCATACTGTGTTAAATGCCAAAGAGTAGAGGTGAGTTTTGAGACTAGAGTTAAAAGCATTCAGTACAATCTGCAAACGTGTGAGAGAAGCCTGGCTAATACCCACATAAAGGGCATTACAGTAATCCAGCCCAGAACAGAGTCCAGAACAATTTTTAGCAAGTTACAACGTCATTCATAGTGTATATTATAGTGTCTAAATATATTTGTAATTTAATAATAATTTAATAATAATCTTTTTTTTTTTTTTTGATTAAATATTTGTATCATATTTTTAGCATTTGTTTTATTATTTTAGGCAAAATAGTAAAACATTTTTGATCAATCATTTATCTGTTTCCTTAATTTTGTCTTAGATCAGAATGCATGTCCGGTGTGACCTCTCTAATCCAATAATTGGCATTTTCCTCTTTCTGTATATGTGATGCGATCTGGGAAAACCTGTCGGGTGTTACGCTGGGACGTTTTCAATAAATTCGAAAAATAGGTTGAATATCAATTGTTTTGTCAATTAGGTTTTCATAAAATTTTTATTCTATAACATCTTGTCTGTCATCTCTGAAAATATCTTGGCAAAATTCACTTGTTTAGTGCAGAAAAATTGCAATTTATTGGAGCAAGCAGAAATGACAGTGTCTTTCTCTAATGTTAAGAACGTGCTGCGGAGGTGCTTTCTCTTAACACCACAAAACAGTTAACCTATCAAAATAAACCATGTAACATTTAATAAAGGTGTATCAATGCACATTTCCCACCAGTCCTGTGTAAACTACGGCACGCAAAGTTGTATTTATTTATTTTTTTTTAATATCGTGAGATGGCGGAACGCAAGAGATCAATGCAGTCAGAAGAAGCTGCTCACTCAAACAATCTAACTTGTCTCAGTCTGCTCAATCCTGGTGATGTCAGTGCCCTAAACGATGTTATAATGGACTATTTCACATCCAGAGCTGAAGAATCAGATGATAAAGTTACTAAAGAGGAGGAGTCCGATGACAGTCTGTTATATAAACAGTGCGCAAACAGTTGTAAACTACAACTACAAGGTACATTATATGTGCTATTTAAACATACAAGGGGTGATCAGAAGTTTGGAAACTATACCCTTGATAAACAATGGAAAACAGACGTTAGTCTTTGTGTAATAATCCAGTATAGTGCTCCTGACAGCTCCCCTTAAACCTGTAAAGTGAAAGTAAAACCAGTCTCACTTTAAACCCGTTTTTCTCAAAATTCCATTCCTGAAACTCATAGCTATCAGCCAACTTCAGATAGCCATAACTTTTGTTACCTTCAAGCTATGGACAAAATAACAGTAACAAAAAATAACTAAAAATAAAATGACTAAAAACAGTTTTGGAAAGGGTTTGAACCTAGCTCTCATATGGTATCAAAACTTAAAAAGTCAGATTTCACCATGTGTTGGGGTTGCACATCACCTTTGGTTGATCATGTACTATAACCCTGTCATTCTCAGGTGATCAACTTCTACATGAATCTTGTGATGTCCCGCAGTGAGCAGGAAGTAGGAGGCAGGAAGGTCTACTCTTTCAGTACCTTCCTCTTTCCCAAGTTGCATAATGGTGGACATGCTGCAGTACGGCGCTGGACTAAGGCTGTAGACCTCTTCCTGTATGACATCATTCTGGTCCCCCTTCACCTGGGTGTTCACTGGTCCCTTGCTGTGAGTAATTAACTCCATGTATTATGAATTCAAACATTAGAAAGCCTTTTATACCTTTTACCAGGCTGTGACAGCATAGTGAAAAAGACAAGCAGGCATTTATTGTTTGGTGTCTGATGAATAGTTATTGAATTGTTCATTGGCTTTCATCAGCATATATAGAAGTTTTTTTTTTTTTTCTGATTAATTTGTGTATGTGTTAGGAAGTTTGAATTTTTGTGTAATGTTTTTTTCCTTTTACGACGGTAGGTTGTTGACTTCAAATCAAAGTCTGTACGATCATATGACTCCATGGGTCAACGGCACGATGACATCTGCGACATGATTTTGTAAGTGATAATTTGTAACTTGCATGCATTTGTGTATAATAATGTAATCAAGGGATGGGTACCGAACTTTTTTTTTTATTGGCACCGACCAAATTGCGTCGGTACTACAGAGTATCGATTCACATAAAATCAATCGGTGCTCAATTTCGGTACCTGAGGGAACACGTCTGCGCGCCGCGTGAGTCTGGTACGTAGCGAAAGCGTGCGCACCCGAGAGAGACGGTGCTCAAACACAAGGCAATGGCTAACAGAAAGCGCTCTAGTGTGTGGGTTACATTTTACAAAGGTTCATGCGGACAATGCTGCCTGCAATATTTGTAATAGTAAGTGCAAGGCAGGCAGTGGTAATACATCCAAACTGAGGAAGCACTTAGTTAAACACAACGTGCATTTAAAAGCGCAGGAGTGCAATTTATTAGATGGCCGAACCCAGGGCTAGAAATGGTGTGGGACACGGGGGATGGAGTTTGGGGAGTGAATTTCAAAGGAGGATGGCGTTTCATTCCAACTGGTTAGTTGTATTTGGAAATTAAAATGATTTCTATTATTTATTATTTAGCAGAGTAGGTGTCTATGGTTAGCTGTGAAATGATTCTCTATCTGTGCGTGTCCTGCCACTCATAGATATAAATACACACACAAAAGCACACAACATACAACAAATCTTTAATTTGGCCATAATTACAGGTGCCTGTCTTATAAAAGTAAGTTTAGAGAAAATCTGAAATAATTGTAATGTTATTATCGACTAAAGGGTTTTAGAATTAAATGCATCTGAAAGGACATCTAAAATGACCATTAACTTCCCTGCTTCTTATAAACCTATAGGTCCCATTGAAGGGTAATTTAAATGAGCAGAACAATACCATTGTTGATTTAAATATTGTTTTACTTTTCCATAATACATATTTAAATTGTATTATACCAGTGGTTTTCAGTCGCGATCCTCGGGTGGGTAGCGGGACTTTAAAAATGGGTTGCCAGGATGATTTAAGGAAGATGTATATGTATGTATGTATGTAGCAAAGTTCAAGGCTCAGGGAGAAGGATGCGGGAATCTGCAAACGTAACTTTAATAACAAACATTAACAACAAAATGAAAGTAAGTAAGCAGCAGCCGCCTCACGCCAAACTCCAGTGCGTATCTGTGTTTGCGTTTATTAGATAGAATCCACACACTGGACTATGGCTTTGCAACATTGGTAAGCTAAAAGGATAAACCCAAATCTAATTTTAATTTTAAATTTAATTTTATTTCACAAATAAACTTTTACTCAGAAAATACAGCTCTTATCATAATGCATTATTAAAGTACCGGTACTAGTTAAATGCGGAAACATAACGTTTTTAAAAACAGGGTATTACGATACGTTTTTACTACCAGTATATCGTGCAACACTAGCTGCATGTACTGTGTAGCTAAAATGAGGGGTTTTGCTTTGTGCTGATAGGGTTAAAGGGATGGTTCACCCAAAAATGGAAATTCTTGCATTAATTACTCACCCTCATGCCATTTCAAACCCATAAGTTCTTTACTCATCTTCAGAACACAATAGGGATGTAACGATAACCGGTTTGACGATAAATCATGATAAAATTCTCCACGGTTAGTATTACCATTTCAGATTTTAATTATCATTAAAACCGTATTTGATTACCACGATTTGAACAACTTATGATAAATATATACTGTCCAGCGTAAAGCAAAGTTTAAATAACAGTCTCATGTGCGCAGAGCACGCAGAGTAGATTCGTTTTGAATGAAAGCATGACGGAAAGCTGGGAGGTTTTAAAAGGGTGCTGAGGGAATATACAAATGAATATATAAATGAATTAATTATATGAATGTACCTCTGATAGTTCTGACTGTCTTCAGAAAAGATTCGATGGCATTGTGTTTTGATCTTCATTCCATGTAATACCTAATAAAGTAGTGTTCTTAATCGCAATGCTGCTTTGTCCACGGAGTTTACGGAAACAGCTGTAACTTTGCTGTTCCATAAGTGCCGCCTAGTGGCAGAGAGTGGATTTACATTGATCTACAATTACGTTCAGCCTGTTTGCAGTTTTTGTCTAGCTAAAACGGACCGAATTTGCATGCCCTGCTGTCAACGGACCTTTTGATGAAAAACAAGGATTCTACACATTTAAACAGTTGAGATAATACATCTATAATTATGTAGATAAAATACATATAACCATTTTGATTTGACTTAACCATTTTCTTTATTTAAAGGCTGAAATGTGAGGTTTACCATTTTATAAAACCTTTTCAAAGCATTATTTGAACATTTCGAACATGTTATTAGATAACTGTTAAAGAGAACTGTTGTCAGTCATGTTATAATATAAAATCTCATTGGTAATGTTATTGTTTTAGTGTTTGTGCAAACAGAAGTCATTTTATATGTTGTTTGTTGATTTTAAATATAAAACTTGGTGAAACAATTTATGTGTTAGTACTTTTTAAACATTTCCAGCACATTTTAACAATACCGTGATAATACTGATAACCGTGATCATTTTTGTCACTATAATCGTGATAAGAAAATTTCATACCGTTACATCCCTAGAACACAAATTAGGATATTTTGACATCAGTGGTTCATTTTCTGAAACTGATGGTATTTTTTGTGTGCAAAGAAAACAAATAATTTTATTCAACAATTCTTCTTTTACCTGTCACTGTCCACCACCATTCACGAGAGTCAGGATGCATCGTGGTACTCTTATGAATGGCAGCGGACAATGACAGGGAAGTAAAAAATTGTTGAACAAAGTCATTATTTTTGGAATGACATGAGGGTGAGTAATTACTTACAGAATTGTAATTTTTGGGTGAACTATCCCTTAAAAGTGTATGCATGTTAAAGTTTGCTCAGTTTGTTTTTCAGAGGGGACTCTACTTGTTTAATTTACTAATCTAATGACTTCATCTCTCCATTAGGCTTTATCTGAGAGAGGAGTTCAAGGTGAAGAAGGGCAAAGATTTGGACACATCGAAGTGGACTTTGAGCAGTCTACGGCCTTCTGTAAGCACATGTACCATGTAACTTTTTTTTGTTTTTGTTTTAATTCTTGCAGTATAGGACTGTCAGTGGGACTGAGAAATTCTATTAAATGTTTTCAGTATTGCCAAAATTCTTAATTAATATATTATTTCAGGGTAAAAGCTGTAAGACCTTTTTTAAAAGTCCACAAGAGGGCGCAACAAATAAATATAAATGAAAGCTCAGTTTGCAAATAACAAGTACGATTCTGCATTCAGTTTTAGATGTGTATTTTATATTTTGAATGTATTTTTTTCTGTTTCTACTTCAGTTAATTTTAGTAATTGTTGTTGTCTTTTTGTGTGTGTAGAGAAATGTTGCTTTAGCATCAAAATGTTACATTTGGCTGCTGTAGAAGAGTGTTTCATAAGAGCGGAGCTCAATTGTAATTGTTGTTTGTAGGAGATCCCACAGCAGAAGAATGGTAGTGATTGTGGCGTGTTCGTATGCAAATATGCTGACTATATCTCCCGAGGGCGCAACCTCACATTCAGACAGGTACTTTGTGTGTACACGCACACACACTAACACATGCATAATAATACATGCAATCTCAATAATGCATGCATGTCTCTCTTTCTCTCTCTCTTTTTAGAATCATATGCCGTATTTCAGGAAAGCTATGATCTGGGAGATCCTCAACCAAAAGCTGCTGCAGTAGGAACAAAATGTCAGACTGACTGAATCAGATTGACCAAAGCACAGGACCACCATACGTCTGTCCCCTCTGCTCTTTTCTAAAGACATTTGGCTTTATATTGGCCTGTTGCGAAATTCCACCCAATTCTGCTAACAGACAGTGAATTGCTGGTTCCAGGCTGGGTTTGTTTGCACAAATAACTAATCCTTACTGTATGAATCCAAACACTAAAAGTGCAAAAATGAGCAGAACACTGGACTGGGGTGTGAAGAGATTTGAGCAGGTGGAAGTCTCATTAGCATTGGTTGTGAGGCTGGAATCGTTCTCATTCCAAGAATGTAGTCTTATCGCCCCCTGCTGGTTATACTGTGAGCATTTCCCAACTCACAGAAGTAGCTGTTGATGATCCCGTGTTTAGTTACATTGGGCGACTAAAGTTACAAAATGGACCTTATTTTCAGTAATAAGAGTTTCTTAGCGTAGGGATGTTTTAGCAGTTATGTTCTCTTTTTACAACATATTTGCATTTAATAAGGAATGGTAAGCATATTTATTTTGTTTGAATGAGATGCAGTGATGTCAGCTTAGTATGTCAAGACTTGTGTGTTTAAAAACCTACAATGTTACCAGTTAGTCTCAGAGCATCCTAATAGTAGTAATGTTTGATGTGCATGGCGATGATGGTACTTGCACTGAAAGCAACAGTATTCAGTGGATCTCGTTTCTTTTGTGTCTGGCCTTCAAGTGCCTTGATCTGAGAGCATCTCGTATTTAAAAGCCATTAAAATATGTTGAATATTATGGCTTTACACCTGTTTCTGAAGCGTCCTACATACTTGTTTTCTAGTTGTCTGTTTGTAGGAAAGCAACAGAGCTTAACAAGTAAAACTAGAGTTGGATGATCGGGGAGAGGAATGCATTGTTCTTTTTTTTTTTTCTTTTTTTTTTAGTTTCTAAATGCTATATTCATAATCCCAATGGCTGTATTAGACATTCATATTGAACTGGAAATGTGGATCAGTGAAGTTGTGCCAAACGGACATTTCAGTGGTCAGTTTCTGCAATATTCCTCTCTCGTCCAGAAATGCAGGATCAAAAAGTGCTTTAATTCTGACTTGAAGTAAAAAAGAAGAAAAAAGGTCTATATTTATTTGTTCCTATGTGGCTCTTCTGATTGAGTTTGAGCTTGAGTGCATATCCTGGAGTGGAATTGTTTGTGAGAATGGAGAGTGTTTGGGTTGGCAGTGGGTGAGTTCTGATGCGAGCTTTAATATAGAAAATGAAAAGGCCCACTGCATATGAGCCGTTTTTGTCATTAATGCAGAATGTTGGTCATTATTTTTGTAAGTAATAAAGATGTGAATAAGAAACATGTCTTCTGTCTTCTGGTGAGAAAGAAAGAAGAGAATTTTTTTTTTGTCAAAAACAGACGTGAAACATCTGTTTAACTGGTAATTTAAAGTACCATATGTGCAGCAATTAAAAATGGTCCTTTGATTATCTATTGAAACCCACAATAATATTTCAAATATCAGTAAACTTAATATATATAAAATCATAAATTATTAGGTACTTGCAATTTGGCGGTGGCTGTCCTGAACATTAATCCCTAAATTTCAATTATGAAAATGATATTGAAGTTATTTATAATGTGTCTGTGTATATATAATATATGATGTGTATAAATAATGTGTATATATAGTGTGTGTGTGTGTGTGTGTGTGTGTCCCACATTTTTCATGTCACTTGAAATTTGAAATTCCATTGGCTGAGATTGATTTTAACTACACCCCTGAATTTATGATCAGGAAATACTCCTGTGCCCCCTCTCTCTCATAGCTAGAATAGAGTAGAAATGCCTTCATTTTAAAGTAAATGCTTTCAAAAGTGATAAATCTGTGTAACGTTAAGGAATGTCACTACTGAACACCTTTTTTCTGGAATTAAGCAGAGTTTTTGAGAGTTATATTATAACATTTAGTTTTTATATGTGTACCACTGTTCAGAACTGTGCTAGCTAACCATGTGCTGATTAGCATCTTTGAGCTAGGTTCAAAAGTATCTAAAACTGTCTTTAACAAACATTTGGTGGCAAAAGGGAACACATAATGCTTTATTTGGAGGAGATACACAATTGTAGTACAGTTATCCAAATTTGTACTATTGTTTTTTTTGGTTGTTATCCCATAAAATTGTCACTACCTTAACAGTCATGACCAAAACATGTCATCATTTCAAGTATTGACAAAAGGGAACACACAATGCTTTATTTGGAGGAGGTAAACAATTGTAGTAGTTATCCAAATTTGTAGTCTTTTAGTAGTGTTTTATTATGTGGGTTAAAATTTTGTAATGTGATGTGGTCGCTACCAAAACATTACTGTCATTATCAAAAATGTGCAGTCAAAAATAAAGTATGCTGAATTATCAAGATGTTATGATAGTTTTTTGGTTCAATGTATATTTAAACAAATGAATCCTTAAATTTGAAATCCATATGATTAAGCCTTTTACAAAGAAAAACTGAATAAAAAAATACAACAAATCTCATAAATTACACTTGAAATATTGTTAAAATTGTAATTATTGATTTACCTTTAAAAATGTTGAAATAGCCAAAAAATATAATTGGTACTAGTGACAAATATTCCAACTTTCAAACTTTCTGTACATGCAATATGAGAATTAACTGCACAATTACTAGAAATGTGTACCTTCGATATTATACAATTTGCATACATGACATACATGAAAAGACATTTAAGACTTTTCCAACCTTGACTTTTGGCCAATCCTGTAGAATGTCCCATATACACAATTGTAGTAATATTTCACAATATTACAGCTTTTACTGTGTTTTTGACAAAAAAAAATCATACTCCAAACTTTTAATTTTAATATTTACTGTAAGATTCAAACCTTTACATTGTTTTCAATTTGTAAACATTGTTAACAAGCATTGAAAATATTTCAGTCAGCACATGAACATTTTGTTCTTGACATTTCGGTGTGTTATTCAACCTCTTGACACTCCATGCTACATAATCAACGGTTTAGAAATATGTTTTTCATCCATTACACTACTCTGACCCTATTAGGGCCAACAGGTGTCAAATAAGCACACAAATGTAACCTTGCACTATCCTGGCCTTCGGTTCACACACTCTGGAAACAGTTCCATGGTGTACTGTTCACAGGAGACATCTGTCAGTAAAGCACTTCCTGCTCTGCCATCACGTGATCTACATGCTAATTTATTAAAAGGCCTGAATTATTCAGACGGCACAGTGTGTTCGAAAACACAGCAGCTGGTCTTCACGTGATGAAATAAATATCTGCCCCAGCTTTTTGCCCTAGTTTATCTCTTATCTTGTCTGTTTGTATACGGATAGGCAGGAAACAGCATTTCATATAAATCAACATTATGGACAGTATGTAAACAATGCAATGCACAATTAGCACCAAGTATTGTCTCTGAGATCAGTCGTTTGCTAGTATTATAAATATCATTATTATTATTATTATTATTATAGTGTTTTATGTGTATTTTACTGTTTTCCAATTATGAGTCACAATACGTATACCACTCAAAAGTTGGGAATACTTATGATTTATTTAATGTTTTTGGATGTCTCTCATGCTCACCAAGGCTGAATCTATTTGATTAAAAAATACAATAAAAATAGTAATATTGTGAAATATTATTACTATTTAAATGAACTCTTTTGTGTTTTTTTTTTTATTATTTTAAAATGTAATGTATTCCTGTGATGCAAAGCTGAATTTTCAGCATCATTACTCGAGTCTTCAGTGTCACATGATCTTTCAGAAATCATTCCAATATGCTGATTTAGTGCTCAGTTATTAATAATGGTTCTCAAAATTATAAATCCCTGCTGGAAATTTAGCTTTGTCATCACAGGAATAAATTACATTTCTAAATTATTTAAAATAATTATGTGGTAATAATATCCCATAATATTCCTTTTTTTTTACTGTATTTTTGATTAAATAAATGCAGCCTTGATGAGAAGAAGAGACTTTCAAAAGCTTTAAAAGAACACTCCACTTTTTTTGAAAATAGGCTCATTTTCCAACGCCCCTAGAGTTTTAGGGTTTTTGAATCCATTCAGCCGATCTTTGTGTCTCCCTGTAGCACTTTTAGCATAGCTTAGCATAAATCATTGAATCTGATTAGACCATTAGCATCTTGTTCAAAAATGTTCAATATTTTTCCTATTTAATTTAACATTGTGTACTAAGACCGACAGAAAATGAAAAGTTGTGATTTTCCAGGCTGATATGGATAGGAACTATACTCTTATTCTGGCGTAATAATCAGGGAACTTTGCTGCTGTACCATGGGTGCAGCAGGCACAATGATATTACACAGCACCTGAAAATAGTCCCCAGCTAGGTAACTTCCAACGTGACCAGCACTAAGCCACTAAGGTAATAGTAAAATAGCTAGGGACTATATTCAGACGCTGCGTAATATCATTGCTGCACCCATGGCTGAATGGATTCAAAAACAGTAAAACTCATCTGTTTAACTCTAGAGGATTTGGAAAATGAGCCTACTTTCAAAAAAATCGGAGTGTTCCTTTAAGCAATTTTAATTATTCCAAACTTTTGGCGGGTAATGTAGATACTAAATAATTGTTATTTAACAACTAAAATACTAAGGGTATAATAATATACTCTCATACAAACAGCAGTTTTTAGTGTGACAAAACAAGGGGAAAATATATCAACCAATAAATGAATTATTAAACAGATTGAAGTCAAATGTTTTAGAATTTGTTTAAATCATTGGTTTTATAAATGTCAGTGCCACTCAACAATGAGCAAAGAACACTCTTGCTTTCATAAAATGTGTTTTTGCCAAAATCACAGGCGAGGGTTTTACATCTTGTGGTCATATTGCACAACATCTGCATGAAAATCACCTCTGGGAGTTCCTCCAGGCCATTCCTCACCTCATAGTTTTATGCCAGAGGTCAAAACATGGTACAGCGTGGAGACGGACATATTTGTTTCCCCCTGAAGAGCATTCCAGGCAACCGTAGACAGTCTCACGCCTCTGGTGGCCCATTCCACACAAGGCACACGGTCCTTTCGGTATGTTATGGTTGAGCAGATTTACACGCGTGTGCTTTTCATCCCGCAGGTAGGCCGAGGACAGGTCAGTCATGCTGGCAGCCTTCTCATAGTAGTCCGTCACAACATCGTCCATGTACATATCAGAATGAGTGAGTTCTTCAAACGTCCTGTCATCTACAGTAAGCACAGAGTGACGTTAAGTCATATTTAAAAAATTGCTTCACAATTCTTTTTAATATTGCAGATACAGATATGACAACAGAAATTATATCACCTGCTCTGAAAGGATTCCCATAGATGATTCCCGACAGGAATCTCCTGAGCCTTCCAACGGAAAAGCGGCCAATAAATCCTCCAAGCTGCTCACGAATCTGTTCCTTCTCAAACCCTCCTACTGACTCTGGTGCTACACATATGTCTGACCAAAGTTCAACCAAAGGTCATTAGAAATAGCATCAAACATTTTCAAATGTCATAATTTTAATTACTCCAGTCATCAGTGTCACTTCAGAAATCACACTAATATGCTTATTTGAAGCTCAAGAAACATTAGCAATGCTGAAAACTGTTGTGCTGCTTTGTGGAAAAAGTGTTTTTTTTTTTTAGGATTTTTTGAATAAGAACAGCATTTATTTGAAATAGTAATTTTTTGTAACATTATAAATGTCTTTTCTGCCACTTTTGATCAGTTTCGAATGGAAGCCTGTTACCGCCACTGAATAAAAAATAAAAAAGGTAATTGCGACTTTATTTACTTTTTTATTTACTTTTTTCTCAGAACTGTGTGATAGCGTATACAATACTTGCATACTTGCAATTGCAAGTTATAAAGTCAGAATTGTGAGATACAAACTCACAATTCTAAGAATTGTGTGATATAAACTCAATAGTCAGAAATGGCTAATATAAACACAATTGTCAGAACTGCGAGACAAACTCGCAAATCTGACTTTTTTTCTCAGAATTCCTATGATATAAACTATTGTGTGTTATTAAGTCAGATATAAACTTACAATTCTGAGAAATAAAGTCATAATTGCAAGATATGAACTCACAATTCTGACTTTTTTTCTCGGAACTGAGTTTTTATCTTGCAATTCTGACTTTATAACTTGCAATTGCAAGAACGTCTTTTTTCACTTCAAAATTGGAATTTATAACTTGTAATTGTAAGTTTATCTCTCAATTTTGAGAAAAAAAGTCAGAATTGCCCGGAAAAAAGAAATTTGTGAGATACAAACTCGCATTTGCAAAAAGAATAGTAAACAAAATTGTTTTTATCTCGCAATTCTGTCTTGCAATTGTGAGTTTATATCATGCAATTCTCGCAATTCTGACTTTATAACTTGGAATTGTGAGTTTTTATTACACAGTTCAGAGGCAAAAAAAAGGCAAAATTGTGAGATACATTTTTTATCCTGCTACTGGAGTTCCTCAAGGCTCAGTGCTTGGACCACTGCTCTTCTCCATCTACATGTCATCGTTAGGTTCTGTCATTCGGAAGCATGCTTTTTCCTATCACTGCTATGCTGATGACACGCAACTCTACTTCTCCTTCCATCCAGATGACCCCACGGTTCCTGCCCGCATCGCAGCTTGTCTGACCGACATCTCTGGCTGGATGAAAGAACACCATCTTCAGCTCAACCTTGCTAAGACTGAACTGATTGTGATCTCAGCCAACCCCGCGCTTCATCACAACTTCTCTATACAGCTAAATTCATCAACCATAACTTCCTCTAGGACAGCCAGGAATCTTGGAGTTGTGATGGACAACCAGTTAACCTTTACAGACCATATTGCTGCTACAGCTCGATCCTGCAGATTTGCCTTGTACAACATTAGGAAGATCAGATCCTTCCTATCAGAGCAGGCTACACAACTTCTTGTCCAAGCTCTTGTCCTCTCCAGACTGGACTATTGTAATGCACTCTTGGCAGGCCTTCCTGCATGCACTTCCAAGCCTTTGCAGATGATTCAGAATGCAGCAGCAAGAGTGGTCTTTAATGAGCCGAAGAAAGCCCATGTCACACCTCTCTTCATCAGACTGCATTGGCTGCCAGTAGCTGCTCGCATCAAATTCAAGGTACTGGTGCTTGCCTACAAGACAACCGCTGGCACTGCACCAGAATACCTAAACTGTCTAATCCAACCTTATGTCCCTTCCAGAAGCTTGCGTTCTGCAAATGAACGACGCCTTGTGGTGCCATCCCAAAGAGGCTCAAAATCACTTTCACGTACCTTTTTGTGGACTGTTCCCAGCTGGTGGAATGACCTACCCATCTCAATTCGATCAGCTGAGTCATTGGCCATCTTCAAAAAACGTCTGAAAACCCATCTTTTTCGGCAGAACTTGACCAATTGACACTAGCTCTTTCCTACTCTTTTCAGTTTTCTATATTTATATAAAAAAAAAAAAAAAAAAACCCTTGCAAGACTTATCGTGTTTATCTAACTGAAATTTGCCACAGCACTTATACACTGTCGCTCTCTTGTTGCTCTGATTGCTTCTATTGTAAGTCGCTTTGGATAAAAGCGTCTGCTAAATGACTAAATGTAAATGTAAATGTTATCCAGTGGCGGAAACGGGGTTCCATAGTTTCATGCATCCTTGCTGAATAAAAATATACATTTCTTAAAAAAAAATCGTAATGACTGCTAGTCATAATACAACATTACTGAAATTACGCAGTCATTTAGTACTTACCGAGACGTCCATCAAGGCGCACATAAAGCTCTAGCACACTGAATGCTATGGTCGTGTGAGCTGGAATAACAATGGCTTTATCTCGACCTTTAGGGTTTCGACCATCATCTATCTGGAACTGTGTGAGATGATAGAGAGTATCAGAGAACAGCAGATTTCACAACCAAATAGGCTTATACTTTTTGGGGGGCACACTTGCATTTGTTTACCCTCATGGTAGTTCCTCGCACTCCAGCGTGGACGGTGAGGGAACACTGTCGTGTTGTGCGGATACTCTCCATGACCACACACAGCACAGTCCGGCCACTCTCTTTGGACTGACGGATCAAACAGTGATCCAGGTCAACTTTCCTGAGAGAGGAGAATAGACAGAAGATTTTGAGGAAAAAAGAAGGTGAGAGCTGGAGTTATCGTCAGTAACTTAAAGGGCACCTACTATGCCCCTTTTTACAAGATGTCATATAAGTCTCAAGTGTAAAGTTTCAGCTCAAAACAACCCACAGATCATTTATTATATCATTCTGAAAATGTCTATTTTGAGTAGAAGCAGAAACACACTGTTTTCGTGTCTGTCTCTTTAAATTCAAATGATCTGCTCCTCCCCACCCCCTTTTCCAGAATAGGGCTGTGCTTTTACAGCTCCTAACTCAGATACTCTGCCAAAAAACATCTGTTTGGTTTTGATTATCATATCTATTGTGCTGAAATCATATGTTTTAAAGCCTCAGCTTTTTAAACTTCTTATATACGGTTTTCTGAGCGCACACATCCCAAGTACACAAACAGAAGGCGGCTGTCACACAGTAGATGCACTGAGGACTTGATTATAGCATTTTACGGAAAAAGTAAAATTTCCATGATATTATATGGAAAATATAGCTGTAAGCAGCAAGTAAGGGGCCAAGCACTAGGCAAACAAGGCAGCAAGCATCAGAGCAACTGAGCATTTGAAGTCATTTTAAGATGATTTTAGTCAAAATAGGTGAAAAATCATAAAAAACAACCACTAGTTATATGATTTAATGGGTTATTGCTTTTGATCAATAGTTATCGCTGTTATCAAATCGATGTGGTGTGTTCAGTGTGAGGTGGCAATGACACACACAAAGTTTGGTGTCAATATGTCAAAACATTTTGGCATTATGGCTCACATTTGTTCAATTGCTATACAAAAACGGCTTCGTCTATCGACACAAAATCCATAACCTTTTGTCAGCACAGCACAGAAGATGATCTGACTCGATTTTGGTGAAAATCAGAAGAATTGTCTAGGATGAGTTCGAAAAAGTAGGTTTTCAACATAAATCAAAATGGCGGACAGGAAGTTTGGCCAACTATGGCAAAATTTGTATCTATGTTCTCGACAGGATTAATTACAATAGGCTAATGCAATCAAGTTATTAGTATTTTTGGAAATTTTATTAATAATGGTTAATGAATGATTTATTACTTTTGACCAAAATGTGGCACACACAAGTTTGGTCTCAATATGTCAAAGCTTTGCAGAGATACAGCCTCAGCTGCATTTTGGCATAATTCCAGCAAATCTGTTGATGTGTTAAACAATAACTGTTTCATATATCGGCACAAAATCCATAACTTTTTGCTAGCATAGTCTAAAGTTGATCTGAGCCAAATTTGGTGAAAATCGGATGAACGGTCCAGGAGGAGTTTGAAAACATAAATCAAAATGGCAGACAGGAAGTTCGGTTGACAATGGCAAAATCAGTATCTACGTTCTCGGCATGACCCAAAGAGTATATTGAGCACAGTTTCATTACAATAGGCTAATACATTGAAAAGTTATTAACATTTTTTAAAATTTCTTTTTTTGACCACAAGGTGGCGCTGCCACAAAACTGTAATGATACTGCAATGCGTTGGTAAAATATAACATTTTATGTCAAAATTCAAAATGGCTGACACTCAAAATGGCTAACATGGGAACATTTTGTATAGTTCGACTCTGGATGCTCAACTGAATCAAAAGAGACCAGTTTTGTAATTTTTGGCAAACGCATTCAGAAGTTGTTAGCAAAAAAATGAATTCATGCGTTATTCGAAAATGGTTTGACTAATTAACTTGAATCCCATATCTTTTTGCCAGCATGGTCTGAAGATGATCTGAGCCAATCTGAGCCAACCGTCTAGGGCGAGTTTGAAAAAGTAGGTTTTTCAAAGAATTGAACATAACAAAAAAAACTAAACTAAATTTTCAATTTTGGTGTTCATTTGATTCGACATGAGACAAGGCTTCACGAGTGAAAATTTTGACAAGTGGTGGCACCAGAGATTTTGAGTTAGAGACTCCAAATGTTAAATCCTTATTGTTGAGACTGTCTTCTATCAGTGTGTCAAATTTCATAACTTTCCCCCAAGTGGTTCTAGGGGCTACCATAGACTCAAGAGCGGAAGAAACGGAAGAAGAATAATAAGAAATCCAACAGATACAAAAGGTGCCTTTGCCCTTACTAATATGATATGAGACAAAGTTTCTTGGGGGAAGCAAATGCAATGTTTATTGACCAAATATTGTTTGAGTGAATGGTTCTTGTTCTCTCATAAATACAGCCAATTGTCACCACCTACTGGCCTAACTATTCCGTGCAAACAGTGGAGTTATACAAACAGTGAACACTGCTGCTGGTCTAATTGCCAGCTCTCAGTCAATTTTGAGGACTACTTGAAACTGATGTTATATACGAATATATATATATATATGTTCTTTACCTTGCGTTGAGTTCCCTCAATAGTGTAGGAACCTCCACCTCATGCTTGGTCACAATTCCAAATGAGGCCTTTACTGCCACAGAGTCTGAACCACTCACGTTTACTCCCACCTCGTGGATCAGATGGTTGCCCAAACGCCCATTTAGAGCAACATCGGACTTGTCTTCATAGTTTAGAAGCTGATATGAAGAGACCCCTATCAAAAACAGTGCAATAAACATTATTCATAAAAAAGTTCTGTATGCATATATGGAAAAAAAAAAAATATTAGTATATAATAATAACCTTTATGCAAACATGCACATAAAATTCTGTTTGACTGAGGACATGAGAACCAAGTGTTTGTTCATCTGTACTCCTCTATCTATTAATTCTAAAATTCTTAAATATTTCTACTCACCTGCTGTGATCTCTTTCTCTCCCACGAGTATGTCTTTCAGTGAGAAAGGGGTTGTGGCATATTTGGTCTTCTTCCAGAAATGTCGTCTCCTCTTCCTCGTCACCAGGCTGAGGGGTTGATATCGGTCCGCTTCACTTAGACTGGGCACAGGAACGAGGCGTCCAGTGTCCCCTACCTGCTTCACGAAGTTCTTAGTTGCTGCCGCAAACATAATTGCTGTTCACCGAAGTTTTAGCATATCGTTACTGAGTATGTTCAAGTTGGTACTTGCTGTGGCAACATCGCTACCTGTTCGAAGCTAAATGAGAAGCAAAGGTGCTGCTTGGGTTTGTCCAACCAGATCATAAATAATAAAGTAGCTGTAAGCTGATCAGGGTGTTCTCTGCCATATGTGTAGTGTCTTATCGAGTTCAAATAAATAGGCCTGACACCATCACATCTGTTATAAGTAACTCACTCTAATCTAAAACATACATTGTAATCACGTTTATAGTGAGTATAATTACCTTGTTAATGCTTGTTCAGTCTTGTTTCATTTTGTTTTGTAAACAGAATGCAATTAGCTTGATTGTTCTGTAATTACCTCGTTTACATTACTTGTAATGAGGTTTTTAATGTACACAGCATTGCAGGTCTGATGACCCTTTTTGTATAGCATAATAAGACCAAACTAGTTTAAATTATTAATATTTGTGGTTAATTGTATGACAAGCATTAAGCTTCCATTTGTTAACATTAGTTAACTACATTATTTAATATAAACTAACAATATAGACATTTTATTAATTTATTTACTTATATTAACTAATACATAATAAAATCAAAAGTTGTATTTGTTAATATTATTTAATGGATCTGAGCTAACATGAACTAACAAAATACAGTATATTTTTATTAACAAATGTTAAAGATTTACATAGAATGCCTTAATGCATTAACGTTAAGTAATGGGACTGTTTTTAAATAAAGTGTTACCATTTTTTTTTTTATTTAATTAAAATCTTTTTTGTTTGTTTTATTTTATTGCTTAGTTGTATTTTTTGTTTTTAGTTTAGTTTTATTTTAGTTTCTTAGTTTTTGTTATGTATTTGGTTTCGTTTTAGTTTCTTTGTTTTTAGTTTACTCTTGTTTAAATTTCTTAGTTTGTTTTGCTTTAGTTTGTTTTAGTCTAGTTTAGTTCTGTTTTAGTTATTTATTTTAGTTTTGGTTTAGTTTCTTAGTTTGTTTGTTTTGTTTTAGGTTTTTTTTTTGTTTTTAGTTTAGTTTCTTTGTTTTAGTGTCTTTTTTTAATTTCTTAGTTTGTTTTGTTTTAGTTTCTTTATTTTGTTTTAGTTTTATTGTTTTGTTTTAGTTTCTTTGTATTGACTTGTTTTAGTTTTTTTGTTTGTTTTGTTTTAGTTTCTTTGTTTCGTCTTGTTTTAGTTTCTTAGTTTGTTTTGTTATAGTTGTTTGTTTTTAGTTTAGTTTATTTTTTTAGTTTGTTTTGCTTTCAGTTTATTTTTGTTTTAGTTTCTTAGTTTGTTTTTAGTTTTTTTGTTTTGTTTTTAGTTTATTTCAGTTTTGTTTTAGTTTTTTAGTTTGTTTCGTTTTGTTTTTAGTTTACTTTTGTTTTGTTTAAATTTCTTAGTTTGTTTTTAGTCTAGTTTAGTTTTGTTTTAGTTATTTAGTTTGTTTTAGTTTAGTTTTGGTTTAGTTTCTTAGTTTGTTTTGTTTTAGTTTTTAGTTTAGTTTAGTTTCTTAGTTTGTTTTGTTTTAGTTTAGTTTTGTTTTAGTTTCTTTTTTGTTTTGTTTTGTTTGTGTTGTTTTAGTTTGTGTTTAGTTTACTTTTATTTTAGTTTCTTTGTTTTGTTTCAGTTTTTTGTTTAGTTTTGTTTTAATTTCTTAGTTTGTTTTAGTTTATTTTGTTTTGTTTTAGTTTTTTGTTTTGTCTTGTTTTAGTTTCTTTGGTTATAGTTGTTTGTTTTTAGTTTAGTTTATTTTCTTAGTTTGTTTTGCTTTCAGTTTTCTTTTGTTTTAGTGTCTAAGTTTGTTTTGTTTTAGTTTTTTGTTTTTTGTTTTGTTTAGTTTTTAGTTTAGTTTAGTTTTAGTTTTTATATTTGTTTTGTTTTTAGTTTACTTTTGTTTTGTTTTAGTTTCTTAATTTGTTTTGTTTTAGTTTTCAGATATTTCTTGTTACATACTGACCAAGTCAACTTCAGCCAGAGAAATAATACATGTTTAAAAGTAGAAAAGAAACCACATATGTAAAAGATAAATCATTTCATAAGCCATGTTTTACCAGAATAGCATCTGAAGAATAACAACTGCTGTGAGTTTAAAGTATTTTATGGCATGCTATATTTAAGATGGACTGGAAAATCTACAACCTGTGTAAAGTTGAAGTCTGGCGATGCAGTGATAAACTGTGGTTTAAGACAACCAAAAGATGTTTCTCACCTTATAACCAAACCAGGATTTCTTTGCCTACACTAACAAAGCATGTGGATACTTTTCTACGGTGATGGAAATGAACCTGTGAGTCTGCATAAAGCAGTTTGTTAGAATACGTTTATTCTGCAGCGTACAAGGTTCTTTTGGCTAAAATGTATTTACGGAACGAGTTAGTCATTCATGACCTCATGTGTCTCCTCTTTATGTCCACTGATGGGTAGAGAGAACTGAGGTCCGTTACTGTTGAAGGCATAGTGGTAAAACATTAATGAAGAAAAAGAGCTTTTGTAAAGAGCTGTTTATAGTTTCTAGAACACGGTCTGTACAGTAATACATTGTGATGGCAGCCAAGAACGTCCTGAGGTCACTGTGTTAGTCAGGCAATTATGACGATAAGGTGGGAGAATGTTTGCAATGGGATAAACTTCTGCATTTAGAACTGTACAAACAACTGTAATGACATGAATAGGAGGGAAACAGTTTAACAACCCATATTTGTCTTGAAGTAATTTGCCTTCTCAGATGTAGAAAGATTTGTGTAATTAGGCTGGCTAAGTATGAATGGCCAATCCTGTAGTGGTTCCAAAATGAACCCTGACCCAGCAAAGTTTCTTTAGAGGTAATAGCCTAATTCTGTTACTAAAGAAATAGTTTGCAGGAATTTACATTTTGTCAACATGTTATCATTTACTAATAACATTCCAGATCTGTATGATTTTCTTTCTTTGGAACACAAAAATCTTGTCTTGTATTTGCTGCATTTATTTGATTAAAAATACAGTCAAAACTCAAATTTCAACAGTTTTCAAAATGCATTTTACTCATGATGGAAAAGCTTTTGAGCAGTCATTATTCTTGTCTTTAGTGTCACATGATCCTTCAAAAATCATGCTAATATGATGGTTTGGTGCTTAGGAAAAATTTATTTGTATTATAAATGCTGTAAACAGTTGTGATGCTTAATATTTGTCAGGATTATCAGGATTTCTTGAATCTTCTTTTAAATTATCTGAATACATTAATATTTGAAACAATAATCTTTTGTTATATTATAAATGTCTTTATTGCCACTTTTGATCAGTTAAATGTATGAGTAGTTTATTTGCAAAAACAGATACACTCCGTTTTAAAAATAATTCATAAATTATGTTTTTATTATGTTATTATCATGTTTTATTGTGTTAGGTGTACTTTTTTGTTATTTTCAGTTAATCAAAAAAATCCAACTGCAGTTTGTTGGAGATTAATTGGAATGCACAATGAAAAAACTTTTGAAAATTGTTAAAAACTGTTAACTGTTTTTGCAAATGAACTCTTTGTATCTTTGCTGAATAAAAAAAAGAAAAGAAAGAAATTCTGTCTCCAAACTTTTGAATATTAGTGTATACATATATATATATATTAATATATATATATATATATATATATATATATTAAAACCTTATTGCATATAGGTTGTATAACATTTAAATTACATTTACATTGGTTCTGTGATCATGACCTTCATCAGCTCCTTGCATTACAACGTGAAAGACTGACAGGAATATCTCATGTTAATGAGTTTTAACTCATGAATTTTAATGAGAGTATTGACTAATTTATGTTTACTTAGCAAATGGTCATGTTTAGCACTTTATGCATTAAGGCAACTACAGACCTAATAAAGGTAGATTTAAGACAGAAATTAAATTACATTTTTACAGAAAATTTTAAATGTATTTTTAAATTATTTTATTTGAAATTATTACATAAAATGTTTATTAAGTTTGTTTTTCATTAGTAAAAAAGTTTAGAAGTTTGTTTTTGAAGTGTGTCAAACACTTTCACCAATTCTACGGATAAATATTAGATACATACATATTATATACATATTATATGTGGTAGTGTAGGAGGCAAAGTCGTCAACCTTTTTTTTTATCAAATGAAAATTAATGTCCCAGTCACATTTTCTTGGTTAAATAAAAAAAAAATATATATATATTTTATATTTTTACATTAGCAATGTAATTAACATTTTATTTATTAAAGCCAAGTATCTTATCAGGTTAGTCTTTTATTTTACATTTATTACAAAATAGTCAACTCAAGGCAGTAACCAATATATTATATTTGTGCACGTATGTTCAACTATTCTTTTTAATAGTTAACTTTTTCATCAGTTATCCTAAGCTGGTGGGCTGGTTTTAGCTGGTCAACCAAACTGGTTTTAGCTGGTCAGCAGGCTGTTTTTTGAGGGGTTTTGGCCACTTCCTTAGCTGGTCAGGCTGAGAGACCAGCTAAAACCAGTTACTTTCAGCTTAAACCAGCTAAGACCAGCCTAGGATGGTTTAGCTGATTTTTTTTTCAGCAGGCCGAAATGGAGATTTAGCCTACTTTAAATTTCACCAAGCTCATTATTCACTAAAAACTCCCACATATCATCTTTTCATGCTATTTTAAGTCATATTTTTGGTAACAAAGTGGTTATATCTAAGTGTGTGAGTTGTTTACTTACTTTCTAAATTAGTCTTCCAATTAACTCCAAAGCATTGTTCATTCAGACTGATTCGCGAACGCTGCACGAACATAAGAGGCGGGATTAATCGCATGAACCAATCACAGCCCAACATAATCAGCCATATCATATCGCGTTGATTTCCCTCTTTGGTGGTTTGTTAAATGCAATGGGGTCAGGGTGCATGAGAGAGACACGGACTCCTGCTGTAACTTGACCTAGTTTTCTTTAGAATAACGTGTGATTTATACACTTGTACAGTTATATTTCGTAATATTGGCGTTGTTTTATTTTTGTACTAGAAATGTTGTTCTCATCCAATACTTTGAGGAGGCTTTGCATCCCTTGCCTCCTCGTAGTAAATAGTCCTGATACATACATAATAAATTCACTACATATTCACTGAAAAAAGGTGAAGGATTTACTTGTAAACAGTTTTTAAGTTATTATCAAGTAATTTTCAAATTGCAAGTAGTACATTGAATTAAATATGAATTTTGAAGTAGAAACACTGAGATATGAGTATTTTCTTGTACATCTCACTATAATAATCTTTTTTTTTTACACATTTTTACAATGTGGTTATCCTACAATTAAAGTCATTAGTGTCTGATGAGTGATGCTGGTGAGCTTTGTAGTGTTATGGCAGTGATACATGATGCATTCTGCTTCATGTTTTCCTAAGTGTGCATCATCTTAGAGAAGACTAGAGACTAGAGTTATTTTTGCTCCCGCTAGATGAGAGGCTGGAGAACCACAGGGCGGGGGCGCACAGGCTGCCTGGAGTTTCATACAGGACCGTCTGCGCAGAGGCTGGCAGCTGCTCTCTCGGGTAGAGTGGGCATCTTGTGGAGCGTATGGTGAAGCTGTGATTTTTTCATAGTCTACCTCCTGTGGCAGGCACGGGCAAGGCCTGCACCTCCCTGTTGTGAAAATGACCGCAGCTCATCACCTCAGGATACCTGTATGGCTAGGGATCTGTTTGGCCCAGGTGTTATTGATCACATGCCAGGATGTCAAGACCGGTGAGTAACATGTCTCATACTTCACTAACCTGACACAACAGGTGAAGAGCGATACTCTGTGTTTGAGTATACACAACTGTAGTATATGATATAAATATGTAAGATGTGCTTAAAAAGGTGGCAAAAAGTTACATTTACCTGGTTTACACCAGAATAATCCTATACTAAAACAGAATGGTCTTTCTGATCTTCCTTTATTCTATCTGGGAAAACAAGACCACGTCATTTGTTTTTCATTGCACTCAGACATTCAACTTAGGTGTCTGTGGAAATAGATTATTTTGTGGATTTATAGATTATTATAATAATAAAACATGCCAAATGTTTGCGTTACATTTAGACTGATTTGTCTGAACTGGTTCATTCAGATTTAAAAAATGAAAAAAAATATATATATATTTTTCCACTGCTATATGTTTTTTTTATGTATAATTATGTAAATTATGCATGAAACACTTAGGAACATTTGTCCTGATTTGCTTAAGTATGATCCAAATGGCTACATAAATGTCATACCATATACTGCAAAAAAGGTTTTTCAAAAATGTAAATAAAACAAAGATTATTGGAAAGATATTTGTATGTTTTATAAGAAAATACTATTTCGGTCTTCAAATTCAAAGTGCTACTTGCTGTTTCTTTGCAACTTTTTGTGAAATTTACTAGCAATACCTGAGTAAAAATTTTGTCATTGGATTTTTTTTTTTCTTCAGTGGACTAGGATGATTTTAATGCTTAAAATAAACCCCGAAATTATAACTCTGTCATTATTTACTCACCTTGTGTTGTTTTAAGCCTTTATGACTCAGTCTCTATGCACTTTACTTTTTGTAAAAACCCTCATTTAGTGTTCCACAGAAAAAAGAAAGTCATACAGGTAAGGAACAACATTAGTGTGAGTAAAAGATGACAGAATGTTCATTTTAGGTTAAATTATTTTTAATTCATCCTGTTAAATGTAAGCAATAATAATGGATGTTGGAACCACAACACAGTCAAGATGTTTTAGTTCTATTTATGTTATGACCAGCATTGAAAAAGGATATGAGGTGATGAAATAGTAATATTTCTGAATCAAGTTAATACTGACATGAAGAAAGACCTTTATTACTCAAATGGGATCCTTCCTTACATAATTCAATTTTTTTTTTTATTTAATAGTAAACTGGCAAGCTTAATTATCCTGATCTTCTGCTTTGTCAGCGCTATCTGAGTTGGAGACATAATTTCATGGCCTTGCATATAATGATGTGAGGTTTTCACGGACCAAAGCAGGCCACCAATTGTGGTCAAAGCTCTTCCCAAAAGAGATGCTAGACACACCCAATCATGTGGCAAATGCGTTTGTCCGAAATCCAACTATGATGTTTTCACATTCACTTAGGTTACTCACATTACAGTTCAGGTGAAGTTATTGATCAGCATTGTCAAGCTCAGCAAGAATTGAGTATAAATCTAAAATGACATTAAATTCATAAAATCTACATGCAGTCACACTCAAATCTAAGTTTAAAGGGATAGTTCATCCAATTTTTTTTCTGTTTTTATTTACTCACCCTCAAGTTTTTTTAAACTTCCATGAGTTTCTTTATTGTGTTGTAAATAAAAGAAGATATTTTGAAGAATGTTGGTAATCAAAGAGTGACAGAATTTTCATTTTTAGGTGAACTTTCCCTTTAATCAGTCTGGTCTAATATACAGTACATAAAACAACGCGTGTGACCTTCTCACAGTAATTGTCCTACATGGAGACACGTCACGATCCTTAAGAGAGCCAGCTCGTAATGTTTTATGAGGGGGAGGGTGTTCACTCACAGGATCCCATGCAGAGAAATTTGCTTGTACCAATATGACAAATACATTCTATACAAAAAAATATAGTCAAGAAATGTACATTCCAAAGAGGATATTTTTGTTAAAAACTTCAGACAGAGGGCGTGCCTTTTCACTTTGACAGAAATAAAAGTTACCCACAGACTAAAGTTAAGCGTAACCTATAATAGAGGCCGCTGTGGTTTCCCCAAAATAACGTATGTGCTTTTCCACTAAATTGGTACTTACTTTCTTTTCAGAATCGTGCTTTAAAAAAGGCCAGTTTCAGACAGATGGGTAGTAGCAGGTGTCCTACTGCTAGTAGTTTTACTACTTCAATGCCACTGACAATACTAAAAATTATGTCCATTTATTATTATTTTAGACTTTTTAAAATGATGACTTTTAGACACTGCTATGAAATTTAGACAGACTGAGTGAAACTTCATTATGCAAAATATTTAGCCATTATATTTTAATATCCATTTACAAATTACATTTGGCATTGAATTTCAAATGATCAGTTTTGTTACTCAGACTTAATTAGGTATATATCATAATAATAATAATGAGGTAAAGAATAACAAAGTGCAGTAAACAGTAAAACTGTTTGCACTACAAACCAGTGTGCTAATAATTAAGATAATAATATGGTAAGACACACCAATTTGCAATATCAATCAGCAAAACAAGCTGTTTTGTACAGCTAAAAATAGATGCGGAAGCCTGACCCATTAAATTTACAAATGAAGAAAAATATATAATTGCCATTTGGATTAAAAAAAAATATATATATACTGTAGTTATTTATTTTTAAGTTATACATTTATATTATATTATAAATATTTCTGAAATATTTGGTCAATTTGTCTCACAAAGTCTATAATTCTGAAAAGAAAAAGTGAAAAGAAATTTCACTCTTCTTAATTGCTTGGAATGTCTTTATGACATAATTTGGGCCTTTACTGAAACAATTACAGCTGTCCCATATGCCTTTGATGAAAGAAGGGAAACAAATGTCTCCTAAAATAATTCTTACCTTGCATAAAGCTGTCTGCACTTCCACTGTGTTCCACTGCATTAAAGGCTTTGAGATAGTCATGCACATTATTGCTTAATTATAGCAGTGTAAGCAATACTTGCCAGCCCTCAGGATAGTCTCTGATGCGACAGACATTGAGTATTAGAACTGCTATTTACTCTGTCTGCCACCTATGTCATGCTACAGCATCTAATTATCACTGTCAGTTATGATATATGGAAAATGGGTTGTAGAGAAAACCTTTATAGCAAAGAATGTACAGGCCAGAGATACCCAAACCAGGGCCTCTGGGCCAAAGTTGACCCTGATGTCCTTTGATTGTGCCTGCCATGCCATATCAAAATAATAAAGGGGGAAACATGCCATTGAAGCATATATAAATGTTATTTGTACATTTTATATTTAATGTTTTATTTTTGTGTGTAGAGACGTATATAGTATATAAATTAATTTGATTTTGTATATAATGCAACATTTACCTGTCAAGTTTGGCTTAGCACTTCTGGTATAGACAGACCCGCTTCATAATTTGTCTAAAAAAAAGTTCAAGGAGGCAGATTTTTTTTTTTTCAAATTAAGTCTTGATGTGGTATACGAGAGGTGAATCCTCAATGGAGTGAGTGAAAAATTGCTAAAGGCCTCCAGCTGCAGACCTCAATTACAGGGTGTGGTATATGATGTGATCACCAGCTACGAGGGCAAGCAGTACTGTATGAATAGTGCCCTTGCTCTAGTTCTCATTTTATACTTTGATTATAATTATAGTTACTTACATGTCTTTGTGAAGGGCAGATTATGGACCAGGCCAGTGTGACTAGTGCTCTATCACAGGCCTTCATCTGAGGGGTTTGCGGTGTACAGACACTTGTTACTTTATATGTAAAATTGATATACAGTGGCATGCGAAAGTTTAGAAACCCCTTGCAGAATCAGTGAAAATGTGAGTAATTTTAACAAAATAAGAGAGATCATACAAAATGCATGTTGTTTTTATTTAGTACTGTCCTGAGTAAGATATTTCACATAAAAGAAGTTTACATATAGTTAACAAAACAGCTGAAATTATTAAAATAACCCCTTTCAAAACATTGGGAACCCTTGGTTTTTAATACTGTGTGTGGTTATATTGTACTTAATTTGCCTTCCAGGATACATGCGTGTATCACCTCTCCGTTGCTTCCGAAGCATAGTACTAAATGGAAAAAAAAAAAAATTTCAACAAAATAAGAAAAAAATCTTCATCCTTTTCAAAAGTTTTTACCCCTAATGCATCGTGTTTCCTTCTGGAGCATCAGTGAATGTTTGAACCTTTTTTAATAGTTGTGTTTGAGTCCCTCAATTGTCCTCAGTGTGAAAAGATAGATCTCAAAATCATACAGTCACTGATGGAAAGGGTTCAAATAGGCAAAAGATGCTGGAAAATGGAAGAATCTGCAGGACCTGGAAGATTTTCCTGAAGATCAGTGCTCAGTTTATCATTAACCATTAAAAAAAACACCAAAACAACAACAACAACAACAACAACAACAACAGCAAAAAACAGTCATAGATCATCCAGGTAACCACACACAGTAATAAGAACCAAGGGTTCCCAAACTTTTGAAGGGGGTTATTTAATAATCAGCTATTTTTCGTCTTGTGGACTACATGTAAACATATTTTATGTCAAATATCTTACTCAGGACAGTGCTTAACAAAAATAACATGCATTCTGTATGATCTCTCTTATTTTGTTAAAATGATTTACATTTTCACAGATTCTGCAAGGGGTTCTCAAACATTCACATGACAAACACAGGTTGAACTGCTACTTACTGTTGCCACAATGTGAAATAAATTAAAAATTATATACATTCCTAGCCCTCCCTCAACACTAAAATGTCTTCTGAACAACTTTGGCCTGCTTTTGATGTTTTATATAGTAAATTGTTGTCTCTTTTGCAATGTTTTACATAGGCCTAAATGGTGTACATGCTTTAATATTTGGATATTGTATCTAGCAACTGAGAAGGGAGATCCTTTGAAAATATTAGATTTGATTAAAACAATAGATTACCATAAAATAGTTTCATTGCAGCAGCTCTAGTTTGGCATCTCCCTCAAATGATGAAAGAAATATTCAGTCTTGGTGATTTTTTTCCCTTAATGACAGTGGTGGTAACACATTGCAACAGCACAAGCAACTATAGTGTGTTGGTATGAGAATGGTTAGCTTGGTAAGTTTTTGTAATGACTGTTAGCTGTCAGGATACCTTAAGATATATGAAGTATCTTGGCAGTAAGTTTGAAGACTAGAGTGGTATTCTATACCACCTCTTTTTTTTCAACGCAGAAGTAAGCCTATGAGTTCATTTACTTGTATTCTCAGATGTAAACAACAGGAAGGATTGCGTGGTTAATGTACTACTGAATACATTGTTCTGATAATTTATGCTATCTAAACCATGAAAAAAATGTGTGGGAGCTGCTAAATCATATAGAGAAGGACTTGGTAAGCAGGAAAAGGTGCATATCTTGACAAACTATAGGTGGTAAAGATATGTACAAGCAGTATTCATTTAAATATTAGCCTTATATTTCACCTACCTGACTGGAAATGATAAGAACAAACATGAATGTTGTCTAGATTCTTGCCATGGAAATCCTGATTCAGTTTGGCCAACCACAAACACCTTTTGTTCCTCAGGTTTTTACACTCTTCTCCTTGATTTGTTATAACTTTTGGCAGTCTGTAGTACTCCAAATGTTTCTCCTGGTGCAACTGATTAGTACAGCCCAAAACATGATGACAATTGGCCATTTTCAGCAGCACTAATCATTAAAATATGCAAGTTTCGTTCGGTTCAGTGCCATTGTTTAAGTTCAGTGCAGCCAATATGGTCGATTGATGAGGTGCAGTAAATGGTAAAACTGTTTGCACCACAAAACCAGTGTGCTCATAATTAAGATAACACATTAAAATAATATGGTAAGACACACCAATTTGCAATATCAAGCAAAACGAGCTGTTTTGTACAGCTAAAAATAAATAAAAATGTACAAATTGCCGCGCCCTCCGTTGCGGGAGGAATGAGAATTAGCTCGTTATTGGGAACATAATAATTCCTGACGCTAGACTGACCTCTGCTGGCGGATTGAATTTGTACAGTAGACTTTACAGTGGTGCTTTATTTGCCACTGCAACTAATTTAGCAAAAAAATTAAAAACCTGACAAACCAATCTCACCTCATAAAAAAGCAAAAACAAAACTATAGTCATCTATAAAAAAAACTATACAACGTAAAAGCTGAGTATTTTGTCTTAATTTTAAATGTTTTTATGTGATAATGTGGCTAATGTGAATGTAATATTTGTGTATAATAAATGACTGATAATGCATATATTTATGTTTCCATTTTTTCTTTGCACAGAAGAAACGAAAAACTGTAAAGATGGTGATCAGAATTATGCAGAAAATGAAATTTGGAAGCCAGAACCGTGCAGACTGTGTGTATGTGATAACGGCCAGGTGATCTGTGAGGAGATCCGCTGTGAGGAGCTGAAGGGATGCGAAAAGTTCATGATCCCAGAGGGAGAGTGCTGCCCCGTCTGTGAAACCTTCGCAAGCGCGCATGGAAGAATCGGTGAGACTGACATACACGCAACGACCGCTAGAGGGCAAACGTGAATTACATTCAGAAAAGGAATACATTTAAATGACTGGGAAAGACAGCTAGTATATATTTTTTAATATAATTACTATAATTTATCCTAATTATTTTACATTCTATTTTGTGTTTTTTTTTTTTGCAGAAACAATTGCGTTTAAGGTATGTGAATGTTTTTAAAATCAGACATATAGTTTTTTTTTTGTTTGTTTTTTTGATGTAATATATGATTTTTATCACAAATTAATATAAATTAAGTATTGGTTTGTCCTGCATGTTTTTTGTTTTTTTTTCAGGGCCAGAAAGGTGAACCTGGTGACATTCCTTATGTGAGTCTATACAATTATGCTTCTGTCCATCATATTTGCAATATTTTGTGCCACATGTCAGAACATGACAGTGTTAATCATGTTATATACAGATTCATATGGTTTTATTACCTTCTTTCTTTCTTTTCGTTTTTTTTTTTTAGATTGTGGGAATACCTGGACGCCCAGGACCAATGGTGAAAAAAAACAAAACAACACACACACATTTCCACACATATACCCCTAGCCTTTTATATTATATTTCCCAGAATCCCCATTCTTTGAAATGTCAATCAAAGTGAAGTCCATTATCTTGTGTGTCACATCAAACAGGGTCCCCCAGGAGCAGATGGCCGACCAGGATATCCAGGAAGCAAAGGAAGACGAGTATGTCACATAAACCAATAGCCTATATAGTAATTTATATTCTGTTATGTGACTATTTCACCCTAGAAACACACTGAAGATATATACAAATAGTGGTTTCTTTCTTTTTGATGCATGAAATGTAAATTATAGTTTATCAATGTTACTTTGAGTGAATGCAGATTCAAAATGTAGTAAATGACAGCTAAATTAAATTAAATCGTGACATGCAATATTTTTTGTGAAGGGTGTCCCAGGTCCACCTGGTTTTGATGGAGAGCCAGGTGTCCCAGGCACACCAGGTGAGCCTGGTCCTGTAGGCAATTCACTGCCTGGGGTGAGTAATATTTTCTATCCAGGTTTTGTTGTATTTGTGTCCTGTATATGTAACTGTGTTCCTCTGATCTGAATATATGATGAATGTTAATACTAATCAGGATTTAATGGTAAAATATATATAATCTATAGGTGTTAAAAAAAGTTTTAAGCAAAGTATAATCCCTCTTTTCTTTCAACAACAGTGCAGCTTTCAATGGCCATTTTGATTGACAATACCAACCACAAGCAAACCCACAAAATCCAGCCTTGATCCTGTTGCGTTTTTCAAAAACTTGCCTGAATGTGTTTTTTTTCACACCATCGTAACATTTAGCCATCTATACATTTATAGTAACAACAAAGTGTGTCACGACAGCATTTTTTAAGTCAAAATTAGGACTTTTTAATTTAACATTAAATTTATATTTAACAGAGTCAGTTTGGTTCTCAAATGGCCTCTGGATTTCATGATGGGAAGCTTGGAATGTCGGCGATGGTCTCTGGATCACCGGTAAAGATCTTTCCACATTCAAAAATGACTTTTCTATGAATATATATTAGATGGATTGGCATGTAGAATTACTAAACAGAAATAAAATGTATTTGTTCTGACCAGGGTGAATCAGGACCAAGAGGTCATCCAGGCCCAGCAGGTCCACCAGTAAGTTTTCTCCAGATTGGAGTTGTGTATATGCAATGTATGACTTTAAACCTTTCTTTCTTCACCTTGCATGTTTTTCCAAATTTCCATTTTTTCTGTGTGTCTCTCAGGGGCCAACAGGAGCACAAGGTGCACCAGGAGATGCGGGTGATCTTGGACCTATGGTAAGACCAAAAATGTAGAAAGCATAATAAATAATCTGAACAATACCTATTTTCAGGTAGAGTAACTATTCATGACATGCATACATTGCAATATTTTTTTTTCACTTTAGGGTTCTTTTGGTCCAAGGGGACCAGATGGTCCTCCTGGAAAACCTGGAGCAGATGTGAGTAGCCCAGTGATTTTATTATTTAAACATCATTGTGAAGTAGTATGTTTAATCTTCTCAAAATTGTTCTGAACACACCTGACAAAGTAGTAAATTGATTTTCCCTCTGCATTTGATAACACAAGCCTGTTCCTCTCTATAGGGTGAGCCTGGACCCCCTGGAAATACAGGAGAAAAAGGATTCCCTGGCTCTCCAGTAAGACAATGCTACTATTTTCAGCCCTGTTTTAGGACTGGATGATATTATATCAGAAGCTTCATTGTGATGCATCTCACTCTTTTGTCAGTGATTCAAGTTCAAAGAAGCTCAGCTTCTTCAGTTCTTTTGCCTCATATAGTTGTTTTTGTCTGCATCTTAGACTTCTAAGAATATACACTTTTTAAGATCTTCTTCACCTGTTCTAGCCATTATAGATGGGATCATAATAAATAGTGTACAGCTTGTTTTTGATAGCCTAAAAAGATGGCTTTTGCCCCAAGAATATTGTAGATCTGGCGTTAAAAAGTATGGGCCAAATGAGCAATGTTAACCAACCAAAATTATAAACAATGTAATATTTGACAATAATTTCCCCCCCACAATCTTCTGCCAACTTTTACAAGTCAATGTAAAATTCCACAATAAAAACTACTGAAAGATGACTCTGAACTGCATGGACTAAAACACTAAAACATGCTCTTTGTGATGAGACACTGATGTAGAGGTTGTGAAGCAATCTTGAGGAGTTCCAGACCACAGTGTCAATCAGACTTGAATACAAATCAAAGGTTTTAATGAGTGCAACTGATTTTTAATAATTCAAAGATGGCGCAAGCAGTAAACAAGAAAGAACAAGTGAGCAGGGAGAAAAACTCAAGAAGTGCAATTTAAACAGATTAAAGGCAATTTAAACATGGATGTAAACAATTACTAATTAATTGAGGGCGCGAAAAGCCCTCAACACAAACTCTAGTACTCCATGGCGCCAACTAGTGGCTCGCAGACTGAACTACTTTGTGGCTTTAACCTCTGGAGTAAGCGTATTTCTATCTGTACACCAGGGGTCACCAAACTTGGTCCTAGAGGGCTGTTGTCTTGCAGAGTTTAGCTCCAACTCAAATGCTATAATTTGCTCAGTACCTCCATAATTCCCACATTAAATGCATCCTTAACAATGGTGATTTTTTTTTATAGGGCTCCAGAGGGTTTCCAGGATTACCAGGTCAACCTGGGATGAAAGGTGAAAAGGTGGGTTAGATTAGGACTTCCTTTCCAATACACTGACCGCTGTTTGATTTCACTCTTTTGCACTGGTCACTAGTTACTTAGTATTTATCATTATAAAATGTACAAACAAAGTACATATTCATGTAATGTATTAAGTTTTGCTTTTACACACAGTGTAAAACTGATAAATCTCATACCCATTTTAGGGTCATACAGGTCTGCAAGGAGGGAAAGGAGAATCAGGTGCAGTGGGGTCAAAGGTCAGAGGCCACATATTATTTATTTTTATTCATCACATAGTTTTCATAAACGTGTGTCACTGTGATTTGATTGTCTTAGTAAATGCCAATTTCTTTTCATTATCAAAGGGAGAATCAGGATCTCCTGGTGGCATGGGACTTGTGGGTCCATCGGTATGGAGCATTTTGTGGTTGCAATTCTAATCGTGATGTTTCATTTAAATTGATCTTTATTAGATTTTTACTAAACTACAGTAATATTGCACTTCAAAGGGCCCCATTGGTATGCCTGGCGAGAGAGGACGCATTGGTCCAACAGGGCCTGTGGTAAGTGATTAATGTTTTGCAGATTTTGATTTGATGGTGTTATATTAAAACTGTTTGCTTTAATTTGCGTTTCATCAGTAACTCAAAATGTTTTCTGTTTGCAGGGAAAACGTGGTCTTTCAGGACATGTGGGAAAACCAGGTCCACTGGTATGTCAGTGACAGTAACATCTTCATCAGTTCTCATTTATCTACCTACAGTAGATCACACCATCTACACATTTACAATGCTGTTCAAAAGTTTGGTATCAGTAAGATTTGTAATGTTTTTTTAAAGAAGTCTCATCAAAGTTCCACGTATTTGATCAAAAACACAGGAAAAAAGTAATATGTTGAAATATTATTACAATTTAAAATGGTGTTTTTTTATTTTATTATAGTTTAAAATATAATTTATTTATGTGATGCAAAGCTGAATTTTTATCAGCCATTACTCCAGTGTTTTCAGTGTCACGTGATCCTTCTAATATGCTGATTTATTATCCATGTTGGAAACAGTTGTGTGTTTAGAAATATAAATATTTTCTAACAATAAAAGTAAAATGAACACATCCTTGCTGAATAAAAGTATTACTTTCTTTTAAAGAAAGAAAGAAAAAAAGAATAATTTTACTGTTCTTTTTAATGTTTTATTCATCAAAGAATCCTGAAAAAAAGTATCACTGGTTCAAAAAAAAAAAAAAAAAAAAAAACAATTAGGCAGCACAACTGTTATCAATGTTGATAATAAATCAGCATATTACAATGATTTCTGAAGGATCATGTGACACTGAAGACTATAGTAATGATGCAATATTTCCGTTTTTTTCTGTATTTTTAATCAAATCAAATCAATGCAGCCTTGATGACTTCTTTAAACAAATTAAAAAAACTTTTGAACAGCAGTGTACTTCTGACGAAATACCTTGAAAGACATAAAGTATTAATTTAAAAAAGAATTAAAAAAAGCTTACAGATCCCAAACTTTTGAAGGGTTAGTGCATATCTGCCATTATCTTCAAACATGTGGAGTATGTTCTATTAATGAAGACTAATTTGCTATTTAATCATTTGCAGGGCCCAATGGGAATTTCTGGAACCCCTGGATTTCCTGGTGGTCCAGGCATGAAGGTATGTCTAATTCATGGTTACTGTAAGAACCATATTCTCTAAATTGTCACATCTTCAGACTTTTTTATAAATTATTATAATTTTTATTTAGAAGGGATTTATGGCAGCTAAAAAGAGTGATGAATGAAACATACTCTTTTTAAACATTGTGCAGGGTGAAGCAGGAGCAACAGGCCCACGAGGTACCAGTGGACCCCAAGGCCAACGGGGAGAACCAGGGCGGCAAGGCTCACCAGGATCACAGGGCAACCAGGTTCAGTCTCACCTGTCCTGCCCTTTAGAGCATTTACATTTTAATGATTTGTGCATTGAATGATCTCCATAATGTTAATGGCATTTTTAGGGACCAGCAGGAACAGATGGCACTCCTGGACTTAAAGGACCACCAGTAAGTTCCCAAAACACTAATAAAAAACATGTTGTTTATTGCACATAACTTATTTATCAAATTGTGTGCTTATTAAAATGCAGATTTTTTTTTGAAGGCAACATTGCCATTGTTGCTCATTCTTTGGATTATGGATTTGAAGAAACCCCTACTTCCTTCTTAATCTATTCATTATAGGGCATCCCAGGTGTGCAGGGCCCTGTTGGACTGATTGGACAGCCTGGTCCACCTGGACCTCAAGGGTCAACTGGACTTCCAGGAGCCAAGGGCCAGTTGGTAATGACACAAATTTTTATATTATACAGTCCTGGCCAAAAATATTGGCACCCTTGCAATTCTGTCAGAAAATGCAACCCTTCTCTCAGAAAATTGTTGCGGTTGCAAATGTTTTGGTACATGTTTATTTGTTGTGTTTGCACTGGAACAACACCCAGAGAAGAAAAGTCTATTCTGATACAATTCCACACAGAACCCAAATTTTGCACTGGACAAAATTATTAGCACCCTTAACATCAGTCGCTTCCTGTAACTATGAATGAGTTTCATACACCTCTCTACTGGAATTTTGGACCACTCTTCTTATGCAGACTGCTCCAGGTCATTCAGATTTGAAGGATGCCTCCTCCCAACAGCTGAATTTTGAGAGGTGCTCTGTGGGATTCAGATCTAGGCTCATTGCTGGCCATTTCAGAACTCTCCGGTGCTTTAACCATGTCTGAGTGCTTTTTGAAGTGTGTTTCGGGTCATTGTCCTGCTGGAAGACCCATGACCTCTGGTGAAGACGCAGCTTTCTGACACTGGCCACTACGTTGTGCCGCAAATTTTTTTGTTAATCATCAGGTTTCATTATACCAATTTCATTATACCATTCACACAGTCAAGGCATCCAGTGCCAGAAGCAGCAAAGCAACCCCAAAACATGTTTGAACCTCCACAATGTTTGACTGTAGAGACTGTGTTCTTTTCATTGACGACCTTTACCAAAAAGCTCTACTTTTGTCTCATCTGTCCATAGTACATTCTCCAAGATAGATTGTGTTTTTGTCACATAAGTTTTGGCTCCAGTCTTGCTTTTTTATGCCTTTGTGTCAGCAGTGGTGTCCTACCATAGCGTCCCTTTTCATTCAGATAGCGACGGATAGTGCAAGCTGATACTGTTGTACCCTGTGTCTGCAGATAGCTTGAATTTGTTTGGAAGTTAACTTGGGTTTTTTTATCCACCATTTGAACAATCCTTTGTTGTCATTTTTCATTCATTTTGCTCCTCCGTCCACGTCCAGGGAGGTTAGCTACAGTGCTATGGGTTGTAAACCTCTTGATGTGTTACACACAGTGGACACAGGAATATTAAGATCTCTAGAGATGGATTTGTAGCCTTGAGATTGTCCATGTTTTTCCTCTTAAATCCACATCCAGCTCTTTACACTTCTTTCTTTTCTCCATGCTCAGTGTGACACACAACACAAAAGTTGAGTCAGCTTTTCTCCATTTTAACTGATTGCAAGTGTGATTACTATATTGCCCACACCTGTTACTTGCCACAGGTGTGTAAATACAAATTACAGGAGCATCACTTGCTTGAAAAGCAATTATTTCTAACAATTTTGACAAGGTGGCAATAATTCTGTCCAGTCCATTTTTTAGTTCTGTGTGAAATTTTATCAAGTTAGACTTTTCTTCTCTGTTTTTTGTGTTGTTCCAGTACAAACTAAAACAATAACCATATGAATACCAAAACATTTGCAATTGGAACAAAAAGTGTTGCATTTTCTGACAGAATTGCAAAGGTGCTGATATTTTTGGCCATCACTGTAAATATAGTGGAAGTCACTTTTTCTTTTGTATGTATATTTGAGGGGGGAATACTTGATCATATATTTCATGTATCTCATAGGGTGACTTAGGTTCCCCTGGTTTTAAAGGAGAGCCTGGTGCTAAAGGAGAACTTGTAAGTCTTGACAGCATTCAGGTGTCCTACAATAATTTTCTTATTGTTGTTAGAGAGAAATAAATAATGCCATCAGAACATTCATCCAAATGGTATATCTTTGTTGTAGGGCCTACCTGGAGTTCAAGGAGAAATGGGGCCGATGGGAGAAGAAGGAAAGCGAGGCCCAAGAGGAGACACAGGGGCCATTGGAGCCCCAGGGCCAGCTGGAGAAAGAGTGAGTACCATTACATTATTTTGAACTTTTACAGGGTGATTTTTTCAGTGACTTCTTTACATGTTTGTTCTGTACAATAATATTTAACGTTTCATATTTTTCAAGGGAGCTCCAGGTAACCGTGGGTTCCCAGGAGCTGATGGTTTGCCAGGTCCAAAGGTTAGAAACTAAATAGCATTTATTAATCTTAGTTAATGTTAATCTTAACATTTACTACATTTTAAAGTTGTATCTGTTAACATTAGTTAACACACTCTGAACTAACACGCAGGTTTTAATAACTAACTTTTAAAATGTATTTTAATGTATTATAAATGGGATCAAAATTATTAATTTGTTTTCTCAATGTCATTCCTTACCCATACAATATTTTATCTGTAATGTCTCCAGGGTGCACAGGGTGATCGTGGTGTCCCAGGCTCATCAGGGGCTAAAGGTGCGACTGGAGACCCTGGCCGACCTGGGGAAACAGGAATTACAGGGGCAAGGGTTAGTAAAATTAAAGTTCTGTATATTTGCATTCTATATGACGTTTTGCACACCCTATTAGTGCCATGCTGTTATAAAGTATGTCATAATTCAGTTCTGTGGTTACACAGATTTTGTGACTTGTTTTGACAGTAATGCATGATACTGCTGGTACTTTTAATTTGCTCAGATGGTATGGGTCCACATTATCTAAGGTGTTCATTATATGTCATGTCTCTTTAGGGCTTGACTGGCATTCTGGGAACACAAGGTGCAGAGGGGAAGATAGGCCCACAGGTAATATGCACATTTCACCTAATGTAATCTTGCTATTACTTCCTTTTTTAAAATCTTCTCACACTGCAAGAAAGACTTATCTTACTAAACTTGCAGTTTGCTTAAAATAAGTAAAATGATCTCCCAGTGGGGTAAATAAAATAACTCAAAATTATCTACCACTTGCAGATAATTTTACTTGTTTCCAGGTGGAAAAAGCTAAATTAAGTGCATTTTTGTTAAAAACAAAACTAAATATCTTATGTCCCTCTGCTTGTGTAGTAAATGCATCTTAATTTAAGAATATTTAGATATTTTGACTAAAAACAAGACAAAAATACTAAGTAAGATAACCCTTTTTTTTGCAGTGTAAAATATACATTTAAACTCCTCAGTTGGTAGTCCTATTTGAAGTAGTGAATCATCTGTGAATTTCCTTGGGAAAAATAGATGAACTACACACATATAAACTCCATACCTGTCAACACTCCTGTTTTTCCCGGGATTCTCCCGTATTTTACCATTCTATCATCCCGTTTAAATGTTTTCCCGTATTTCTCCCGTATTTTTAATCTTCCTAAAAAAAATCCCATTGGGTATTTTATATATTTCCTACATTCGCCTTTGGTAAAACTCCCGTAATTTGTATGGCCCAAACCTCATTACATGAATAATCACGTTAACATATTTCAAGGTTGAATATTGTTTAATTGATTTAAATATCAGCGCTGCACATTTCAAAGTCAGGTGCTCTGCTTTGTTTTCTGCGGTTACCAAGGAAACGGCTATATTCATGGCGAAAAGCACCACCCGCTGGCAGATAATTAATAGCATACACTAAGATATATTTATATGTATAATAATAACAACCCTTTTCCCGTATTTTGGAACTCGAATGTTGACAGGTATGAAACTCACATCTTTCTGGAATTAGTCTTCTGGATTGACCTACTATTATAGCTCCAAATCACTGTGCATTTAAAATGACACTTTGGTGAGTTCTGCCACCTCAGTTTCTAATGAGGATGGTGTTTTTTCCTTAGGGAGCACCAGGAGATGATGGGAATCCAGGTCCAGCTGGGTCTACAGGAACCAGAGGTCCAGCAGGATCCATGGGTCTGCCTGGACCTAAAGGCTTTAGTGTAATTCTCTATTATGTCTATATTTATAAAAAAAAAACTAAACAAAAAAAAACATAAGATGATATTGTAAATATTGTTGATGTGTCATATTGTATATCCCATAACATTTTCAGAGCAAAGAGTATATCAATTTTAAAATAATATTTAGAAAACAACCATGGCAAATAACTATCAGTCTAATTTCAAAGGATATATTATAACAACTTACATTTTTTATTATCACTTTAATTGTGTCCAGAATTTCCAGAATTAGTTTAGGCTTTGCTGCTCTAACATTTTAACTTCTACTATAAGTGTTAAAACCAGGGAAAATCTTTTTTATGAACTCATATTCACTATAAAAAATATATATATTTTCAGTTCATTTGGTTTGTATTTGTACAGTTGTTACACACAGTGTCAAAACTCATGCTATTAGACATTACATTGAAAGCCACTTGAAGGCTGATGAAGGCCACTGACCAATCTTTATTCTGGATGTTATAAACATTTTAATATAAATGATGCACTATTTAAAGACTTTAATGGATGAATTACGCATTAATATTGTAGTTAACATATTCAAATGTATACTAAAAAGAATCCATAAGATAGAGTCTATGATAATGACTTTTATAGCAATGTTTTTATGGTCAATTTTCATGATGATTTCCCTCTTTATCTTGCATTTTCTTATTATGAAATAATTTTTTGCAATATGCAGGGTGATCCAGGGAAAGCAGGAGAAACGGGATCGCCAGGAGCTTCAGGACAAAGAGTGAGTCCTGGCTTGCAATATGGTGCTACATTGTCTTGACGACCTTAAAACATACTGTAACATTTCACAACAAGCTATTATAAATGTCATTCTCTTTTTGCGTAAATGCTTCTGTTGTAGTATTTCAGATGGCCTGTCAGTGCTGATATTGTAAAGCGTATTGTTTTTCAAAGTCAAGTCAATCATTATGATTTGATATGATGGTTATGATTCCTGCAGGGACCTAATGGAAAAGACGGAGAAGAAGGCCCAGCGGGAACTACAGGACCTCCTGTGAGTTTTCCAATTAATAATTTATGGCAAATTCATAGCTATTTACATTCTCTGCATATTTTGGTTGGTTGACTTCTTAGCTATCTCAGGTAATACATTTGAGTGATACAGTTTTAAGAGGAGGAGCTTACAACGTATTGTATTTCTTTTTAGGGAATAGCAGGAAAGAGAGGAGAACAGGGACCTCCTGGACTAACTGGCTTCCAAGTATGTTCTTTTTTCTTCAGTTATGATTTCGATCAGAGATTACTTGAAACATTGCCCTCACTGTCAACACATCCAATTTTCAGCTGCTCTTTAAAGGGGCCATATCATGAAAAATTGTCCTTGATCTTTTCATATAAACGTGTTTGATGTGCAAAGACAACAAACTGCAGGTTTTAGGCCTCAAAACATCCTCCCTAGTGCAAAAAGACAAAATCAAGGAAAATCAGTTCATTGTTTTTATTTGGTGTTTAAAAGTTTTGTCTGGGTAGTCAAAGTCATAAAATGGTGAAAAATCTGTTGCATTTTTGTCTTGCACCTGGTTATTATATGAATCATTTTTGGTATGTTTTTGGTATTTAACATACAGTTGAGGCCAAAAGTTTACATACACCTTGCAGAATCTGCAAAGTGTTAATTATTTCACCAAAATAAGAGGGATCATTCAAAATGCTCAGACATTATTTTGTTTTATTTATTACTGATGTAAATAAGATATTTCACATAAAAGACGTTTACATAGTCCACATCAGAAAATAATAGATTAATTTATAAAAATGACCCTGTTCCAAAGTTTACATAGAGTCCCTTGTTTGTCCTAAACAGTTAAACTACCTGCTGTTCTTCATAAAAATCCTTCAGGTCCCACAAATTCTTTGGTTTTTCATTTTTGTGTATTTGAACCCTTTCCAACAATGACTGTATGTTTTTGAGATCCATCTTTTCACACTGAGGACAACTGAGGGACTCATATGCAACCGTTACAGAAGGTTCAAATTTCCTTCTGAAGCATCAATGAGCATTTGAACCCTCTTTAATAGGTGCATTTGTAAAAATATCTTATTCAAGTCAGTACTAAAAAAAACATGCAATTTGTGTGAGCCCTCTTATTTTGGTAAAATAACTAACATTTTGCAGATTCTGAAAGGTGTATGTAAACTTTTGACCTCAACTACATCTGTAAGTAAATTTGATAGGATTTATTCCTGGAAGAGTTACATTTATTATGCTAACATTTTAGGGTTTGCCTGGACCCCCAGGCCCACCAGGAGAGTCAGGAAAACCAGGTGATGAGGTGAGTTCATCATTTTTTTTGTGCTCTTTTACCTGATCTCTGTATTCTAGTCTTTACTGAATGTCATTTCTGCTTGTGAGGAAGAACACAAAATGACTGAGAAATGGAAATTATTAAAGAACCTTATGACTTTTATTTTTTTTCCCCTCAGGGTATCCATGGAGAGGCTGGTGGTGCAGGACAGACTGGTCCAAGGGTGAGGCCTAGTGTGCTTACACTGTAGTGGATCAGTTCACAGCATTTAGAAGTGCACACAAGCAATGTTTTTATCTGTTGTTTTTGTAGGGTGAACGTGGAACCCCAGGAGACAGAGGTGAACCTGGACCTAATGGTTTACCAGGAACCAAAGGAAGCCCAGGAACCCCTGGACCTGATGGTCCTAAGGTTGAAGCCTTTTTTTACTCACTACTAGTAATCATCAAGACAGCTGCATGGCTCTACATGCGTTTAGTTCCTATAAAACATTTACATAACTGTATCATAAAAGGAATAGATTAACTGGATGTTTTTACCATACTAAAAACACTTTAGTGTAGTTTTGTGTACAACAATATAATAATAATCTCTTGATAAACGTTAATGGCTGTGCAGGGCAAACCAGGCCCAGCTGGAATTGTTGGAGAACCAGGACCACCGGGCTTACAGGGCATGGCAGGAGAACGAGGCATAACTGGACCAGCCGGGCCTAAAGGAGAAAGTGTGAGTGTGGCTCTGAGAGATAAAACGGGTCTTCTTAATCAAAGGATTTGGCTCATGTTAAACATAACAAAAGCAGTATAGATTTTACTTTCATTCTTTGCCATCAGTGCAACAATATTGCATATATTAAATGCCTTGGCGGGTAAAGCTCTGTGAGGCATGACGGTTGACATATACTGGATCACTCGCTAATATCCTCAGGCAGGAAGTTAATATTCTCTAGTATTATGTGTGGAACATTTTTTGTGTGTGGCGCTGTGAAGTAGAAAAGGAAACCACATCTGTAATGCACCAAGCAGAATTCTCTGTTTTTCTTATCAATTTGCACAAAACCATGTGTTTTAATACTCTTTATCTGTTTTCTCAGGGTGCAATCGGTGACAGAGGGACAGAAGGGGCGGCTGGCAATGATGGGGCTCGAGTGAGTGACACAGAGCCATAATTTACTGGAAAAATTGAACCTGCTAGTCAATAATTCTGAATTCAGAAATATCCACATTCAGATTTATTATCAATTTCTTAATACAACAAGGGGTTACACAAAGACACTAAATAAAATGTCATTGATGTCTGTAGGGATTACCTGGTCCTGTTGGACCTGTTGGACCAGCTGGCCCACCTGGGGAGAAGGTTTGATCTTTTTTTTTTATTACTTGTTTTTAAAGTCGATTTAGCTAAGTGGTCAGTTGATCCCATCTGTTCTGCCTTGTGTTTATTTTCACAATACTAAGACTTTGATGTTTCTTCCTTTTCTCAAAAGAACTGATTAAAAAGTAAATTTTACAGCTGTTGCTGCTTAGATGTACTTAGAACTGATTGTTCAATTACAGGGAGAACAAGGCCCAAGAGGCCCTTCTGGATCTCCAGGCTCTAGAGCAATGGCTGTGAGTAGAGAAGTTTACCATTAGAAAACCTGACCTTTTATGTTTGCTGGAGTTCTTTTCTCATGTGGTTCACAATTTCATTGATGTGTTGTATTTTAGGGCTCACCTGGTGAGCCAGGTCCTACTGGTCCTGTTGGGTTTGCTGGACCTCCTGTAAGTCTATCAATCCTTTCATCCACTTTCTAAAAAATATGTTTCTTTGATTATAAATTATTATAAATTGTCATATTTTTGTGCTAGGGTCCTGATGGTCAGCCTGGAGTTAAAGGTGAAACTGGAGAGGAAGGTGCAAAGGGAGAGGGAGGGTCTCCAGGGCCTCAGGGAATGGCAGGAAAACCTGGACCACAGGTGAGCAAAATAACTGATATATGACCAAACAAAATATTTCATCAAAAGTGAAAGTAAAGACTGGTTCAGTTACAGTAATCATAGTTTATATATTTAACCCAACTTTGATGGTAGTGTGTATATGTATAACCATAGTCATTTTTTTAGGGAGTGGTTGGAATTACAGGCCTCAAAGGTGGCAGAGGAACTCAAGGAGCAGCTGTAAGTTTCAAAATCATTGTTTTTCAACTTAGACCTACTCAGAAATGCTTAGTTAGTTGCTGAGTCCTCTTACTGCTTTTCTTCTTCACTTATGTGGAATTCTCTTTGGTTTTCTTCTTTTGCTAAAAGGGTCCCAGTGGTTTCCCAGGATCCCCAGGAGGTGTCGGCCCAGCAGGCTCTGCTGTGAGTGATACCATAATATGGATTTAACCCACAAAGCAGTGCTTTGCAGCTAATCCTTCAAATCAACCTTCAAATTATTTCCAATGTGTTTGATTCAACCAATACTCTTACTCTGGGTTCCAGGGTCCAGTTGGTGAGCCTGGTCCTATCGGAGCACCAGGTAAAGAGGGCCCACCTGGGCTTCTGGGAGAACCTGGAGGTCCTGGTCGCCAGGGGGAGCGTGGAAACCCTGGACCTATTGGTGGCACTGGAGACAAAGGTGAACCAGGAGAAGACGGACTGCCAGTATGTGATACTATATTACTCAGATTTTAATCTTTGCAGGATGGTTTTTGGCTTGTCATTAGGGGCTTTTGCAATGGAGGAACCTTTTCATAGTTCCTGGAACAATTGGTGGAAGTTCGCACCGCAGGAACTAAGAACGTATTTAGTTCTAGGAACTCAGTTTGGGGGAACTAATTAGCTCCTACTTCAGAGTAGGGTCTAAAACACTGCCAGTGATGTGAGTGTACACTAATTGGCCAAACGCATATGAAACACCGGCTACCCAGCATTTTTAAAAAGGTGGGTAAAAAGTACGGCTGTCAAATGATTAATCGCGATTAATCGCATCCAAAATAAAAGTTTATGTTTACAAACTATATGTCTGTGTACTGTGTATATTTATTATGTATATATAAATACAAACACATGCATGTATATATTACGGAAAAATATTTTTGATTTATATATAAAATATTTATATTTATGTATAATCTAAATTGTATGCTTTTGAATATATATACATGTATGTGTGTGTTTTTATATGTACAAAATAAACATACAGCGTAAACACACACGTAGTATGTAAACATAAAGTTTTATTTTGGATGCGATTAATCGCGATTAATCGTTTGACAGCCCTAGTAAAAAGGTTTACTCTACCAACATGGTAAAAAGTAATAATGGCATTTCGCCAGCTGTTGTCTGCAGTATTATTTTCTTTTCTCAGCCTCAGTAATATGAAACACTTCAAGTTGGCATATGAGATTTAGTCTGATTTTTGCGGTCCTTTAATTGCGTAAGTTGTGCATTTACATTCCATCTCTAAAAAAAACAGCTCAGGTCATGGTGTCCTCCATTTACCGGTTGCTGATGTTTGTAAATGTCACAAATAAAGATGTGGCTGTAGTTCCTGTTGCTGGTCCAAATGCAACCAGGAAAACAGCCTGTAAAACTGAAAAAATAAAATCTATTTGTGTTATACTACAGAATTAAAATAAAATGTTAATACTGTATCTAAAGCGCATATTTTTTCTTTAACTTAACATAGGGCCCAGATGGACCACCAGGACCTGGCGGAACTCCAGGACAGAGGGGACTTGTGGGTCTTCCTGGAATGAGAGGAGAACGTGGTATGGCTGGCCTTCCTGGACCTGCGGTAGGTCACCAGTTCTACCTTCTTGTCATGCAAGCAAATATTTTAAAAACGTGTCTTTTTCGAATTACATTTCTCAGCCTTTAGTTGGTTGGATGTTTAATTAGTCAAAGATGATGATGATGATGATGTCACAGATGCCAAAGTCAAATTCTTTGACTCCTCATCTACTATCTGTTTGGTTTTTTTAAGGGTCCACCAGGAAAAGCTGGCACCCCTGGTCCTCAAGGAACCAAAGGTGGTGCTGGACCGCTTGGTTTGCCAGGAGCAGCTGGACCTAGAGGAGATGCTGGCCCAGAGGTATGAGATGTCATTGTGAAAAATACATTCAAGATTAACAGAATCTGCAAAATGTAAATTATTTGACCAAAATAAGAGGGATCATACAAAATGCATGTTATTTTTTATTTAGTACTGACCTGAATAAGATATTTCACATCAAAGATGTTTACATATTCAACCATTACTTTTTCTTGTGAACTAAGCGTCTTTTATGTGAAATATCTTATTCAGGTCAGTACTAAATAAAAAATAACATGCATTTTGTATGATCCCTTTTATTTTGGTAAAATGATTTACATTTTGCAGATTCTGCAAGGTGTATGTAAACTTTTGACCTTAACTGTATGTGTATATATATATATACACAAAACATTTTCTTGACGAATTCCTTCTTAAATCAGGGTTTGGCTGGAGCTGATGGAATTCAAGGAGCTGATGGCATCATTGGACCCAGAGTACGAACCCATTCATCATTTGACACAGTCTTACTGAAAAATTGCTTAATCACATGAGACCAAGTTCAAATGATGTGTCAATTTGCTCTCAGGGTGACAGAGGAGACCCAGGACAAGAGGGTCTTGCAGGTGGTCAGGGAGCACCAGGAACGCAAGGACCTGTTGGGACTCCTGGAGATCCAGGACAGAGAGGAGATCAGGTTTGTTTTCCATATTCATTGCTGCTACTTCACAGCAGATTGGTGTTTAATATATCTATTTTTTAAAAGCATGTAGACCTACATTTTTTGAATAATGTAATGTAACAAAGGACCTTCTTTGAAATAGCTATGCTGTTTTTATTTTGTTCAATTTTTATTGATTGATTTTGCTGACAGGGTGCAAGAGGTCCACCTGGTCCTGATGGTCAAGCAGGAACCAGAGGGAAAAAAGTAAGTCTGCATGTTTACATATCAAAACAGCTACATTTACATTATCATTTTCATATGCAAAAGACAATTTAATGATAGCAAATGAGACATGCACTTAAATTAAATGAACTCAAGACCTTGTGTTTATCAACCAAGCCAAAATGTCTTCTAATCAACCTTAGGGACCACAAGGACCAATGGGAGACAAAGGTGACAAAGGAGAAGCCGGTGAGAGAGGTCAGAAGGGCCATCGTGGCTTCACTGGACTCGATGGGCTACCTGGAGCAGCAGTACGTATAAGAGACAATATGTCACTTGTCATAATATCCATCTTCTGCTAATCATCTGTCAATCATTTCTCTCCAGGGTGCTCCAGGGGATGATGGTGCTATAGGAATCATTGGACCAAGTGGGCAAAGAGTGAGCGACTGATTCAAATATCATTCAACTTAGAATGCTCAAAGCACCAGCAATAGACATGCATGTTAAATGGAATTTAATACTGAACATGTCATTATTAGGGACCTCCTGGCCCCTCTGGACCAGCAGGAAAAGAAGGAGATATGGGTCCACCTGGAGCAATGGGAGCTCCTGGATCTCGAGGTGCTCCTGGAGAGTTTGGACCTGAGGTGAGCCATGAGATTATGTATGATGTATGCTATGTATATTATGAGATGGGATCCCCTTGCTGAAATGGCTTAAACCAGCCTAAGGAAATTTGCTGTTCTTAGCTGGACTAGAAAGATTTTGAGCATTTTTGAGAAACCAGGCAAACTGAAAATGCAAACAATTGATTTTCAGCTGGCCCGTGCATTCAATCACTGCCTGAGACGAAACAGAAAATCTATCATTTATAAAGTGTTTTTTTTGTGTCTCTCTTGCCGAATCTTAATTTTCCATTCTTAATTACTCATAATCAGATACACTTTGTACTTCATGACTCATAATCATGATTAATTACCAGATGCTGCTAATGTGATTAGATGGTTAAACACTAATGTTATGCATAAACTGTATAAACACCCATCTGTCTGTAGGGACCACCTGGAGAACCCGGCCCACCCGGACCCCCTGGTCCTCCTGGCCCCCCTACAGCTGCTGTAGATGACCTTTTTGGAACAAACTTTGACATTGATGTCGAAACCGAGCCAGAGGAACCTCCACCTTCCCCGCCAGAGTTCAACGAGGATGAAGCAAGGCCCAACAACGGATCTGATGCGGTTCGGGTCGATAGTGAGGTTCACTTGTCTCTGAAAACCTTGGGAAGTCAGCTGGACAGCATGCGCAGCCCTGATGGCACTCGCGAATATCCTGCCCGCACATGTCAGGATCTAAAGCAGTGCTATCCTTTGAAGAAGAGCGGTGAGTGAGATGAACCAACACACAGTTTAGCAGTAGCTCAGAATGCTTTAGTTTTACTGACCCTGATACATCTCTGTAGGAATAATTCACAAAAAAGTTCTAAAATCATTTACCCTTTTGCCACCCTAAACCCACATTATTACTTTTGTAGACAAAAAAAAGAAGGCATTTAAGTCATCCACTCCTATGACTCGTGCTCTATATTCAGAGTCTTCTGAAGTGATTGACGTCAAACCTGACATGATGTGCTTTGGCATGCTGTTTCTCAATGAGATATGGAGATTAATGATTTAAATTTCGTTCTGTTCAAAGCTCTTGCATGGCTTCGGAATGCTTGTAATATGCCACATAATGCAAAAATACGTTTTTCATTATGTTTTGCAATCAATTTGCATCAAGTTTATTCATAATATTTTCCCTGAAAACACTAAGCACTACTTTGATATTACACACCTCAGGTAAATTATTTTTGTTCTAAGCTGTTTAGATATTTGGCTGGAAAAGTTGTAAAAAGTTGACTGGAAAACTTTTGTAGTGGCTTTTTTTGGTAGCCATTTTTAGAGCTCCTGTTCCCAAAATACTTGTATTATAAGAATAAGAGTAAATAACTAAGAAGAAAAAATATCAGATTGGTTTGGAATAACATGAGAAAACCTTGGTAATAAAAATCACATTTACAGTTGAGGTCAAAAATTTACATGCACCTTGCAGAATCTGCAAAATTTTAATTATTTTATCAAAATAAGAGGGATCATACAAAATGCACAAATTAATTTTTTTTTTAGTACTGACTTGAATAAAATATTTTACATTAAAGACGTCTACATATAGTCCACAAAAGAAAGAAATAGTTGAATTTATAAAAATAACCCTGTTCAAAAGTTATCATACGCTTGATTCTTAATACTGTGTTGTTACCTGAATGATCCACAGCTGTGTTGTTTTTTGTTTGTTTGTTTGTTTAGTGATAGTTGTTCAGGAGTCCCTTGTTTGTCCTGAACAATTAAACTGCCTGCTGTTTTGAAAAAGTCCAACAAATTCTTAGGTTTTTCAGCATTTTTGAATTTGAAGACCAGGATAAATTTTAATTATTTTGTCTTCTGGGAAACATGTAATTGTCTTCTGTAGCTTCTGAAGGATGGTACTAAATGCAAAATAAGAAAAATGTACACATCTGTTCAAAAGTTTACACCCCTGACTCTTAATGCATAATTTTTCTTTCTGAAGCATCAGTGAGCGTTTGAACCTTCTGTAATAGTTGCATATGAGTCCCTCAGTTGTCATAAGTGTGAAGAGATGGATCTCAAAATCATACAGTCATTGTTGAAAAGTTTTCAAATACACAAAAATGCTGAAAAAATTAGTAAAGCCTGAAGGATTTTTCTGAAGAACAGCAGACAGTTTAGCTGTTCAGGAGAAACGAGGGACTCATGAACAACTCATGATCACTAAAAAAAAAAAAAAAAAAAAAAAAATCAGGTCAAACATAGGTCAAATTTTGAATGGGGTCATTTTTATAAATGTAATTAATATTTTCTTCTGTGGACGATATGTAAATGTCTTTTATGTGAAATATCTTATGCAGGTCAGTACTAAATCAAAAATAACATGCATTTTGTATGTTCCCTCTTATTTTGGTAAAATAATTAACATTTTGCATATTCTGCAAGGTGAATGTAACTCATCTCCTCAACTGTAGTTGTTATTATTGTTTAAAACTAGGCACAAGACAAAACTCATTATTTATAAGAATAAAAAAATTTCTTTGTTAAAAATAGTGTGAAACATTATACATAATATCTTTACCATTTTTGCTGTGACAGCCTTATTTTTTTGTGAAGTCTTAATTTTTTCAAAAATTTTTTTTGCAAACCACTTTGTGGCCTCCCGGGGGTCCCTGGAACACCATTTAAAAAACGTTTTGAAACATTTAAGGTTTTGTGTGTGTGTGTACAAGATCATGAAAAAATGTATAATTGTAGATGGGTTGAAGCACCTTTTTTAAAATCTCATTTATGTAATTAACAACCGCAGGCAATGTGTGAAAAGGTAATCTCCTGCCCATAAACAAAATTTCTAGAGATAATTAGAGTCAGTGCATTAAGCACAGTTTTCCTTAACAGAAATAACAAGAATTGCCTTAATTGGAGAGTCAAAAGACAGAAACCACAGCTACCCAATATAAAAAGGTCATGTTGTATCTGACAGGAATTACCTGCATGATTCCCAACCTTTCAGGGGAATTCATATATGGACCAGGGTTGGAAATGAATGAGGGCTTGTGGCAAAAATGCCACTAAAATGAACAAAAAGTCAAAGGGGCAAAAAATGCCCCTACACAATTAAAAAATGTATTACGGCTGTTGTGATTAAAATGAAATGTGAAAATGAATGAAAAGTGTCAATTCGCAGAATTACAGTACCTTGCGAAAGTGTTTATACCCCTTACATTTTATGTTGCTTCCTTATGTTAAACTGTTTTAAATTACTTTTTTCACGAATGCTCCTGAGCTAAATATCAACTGTCCCAGATAAGGGTAGGAATACGTATGCAATGGAATCATTTATTTTATTTTATTTTTTTTATAAATTTGCAAAGATGTTAAAAGCCTGTTTTTTGCTTTGCCATTATGGTGTATGGAGTGTAGATTGATGTGGGGAAAAAAAGTAATTTAAAGCAGTTTAACATAAGGCAGCAACATAAAATGTGAGAAAAATAAAGAGGTATGAACACTTTTGCAAGGCACTGTACATTTAGATTTGTTCACACTGCATCAGATTGCATTTACATGCTGTTTTGTGCAGCGTTAAGCCTTATAACCAATCAAACACGTTTCTGTTGAATTAGGGAATGCATTGAGAAACGCTGAAAACACTGGAGCTGTTGTTGAGTGTGCACGCTCGTGAATTCCCTCATTGTAAACAACACAGTACAGATATGATGTAAATAAATAATTTTGTAGCTTTGGTGATTATAACATAAGTTTTTGCATAACTTGTGGTAGACTTGGCTATCATGGACCAACGTTTGTCTGTGAACAGAAACTTTTTATATTGTTTTCTATATTGATATAAATAATCATTATTACAGTATAAATAATAATTAATAATGAAATAATAATTCTTGTCATAATATTGCAACCCTATGAGCTCCTGTTTTTAAATATAGATACAAAGTCTATTGTTATTGACAACAGTTTAAAATATTAATTGAAAGTAATTGGGTAAATTTAAGTATTTGACATTGAAGACAACAAATATTGCTCCTGGAAAAGTTCATTTCTGTCCCTGAATAGACAAGTCAAAGCAAAGTTCCATTATGTCAGGCATAAAACAAACACAACATCCCACAGTAAGCATGCTTAATCACTTGGATGAGCCAGACCTCAAACTAACTCTCAAATCAGAATCCAGTGTGAGATACATGATATAGTAAAAAATAATACTTTTTTATGCCAGTGTATATGTGAGAATCAAGTATGACATCCTTTCTCATTGTATCACAGGTGATTACTGGATAGATCCAAATGAGGGCAGCCCTAGAGATGCCATCCAAGTGTACTGTAACATGGAAATGGGGGAGACCTGTATACCTGCCAACCCTGCCAGTATCCCACGAAAGAACTGGTGGACTTCACGTTCTAGCATACCAAAACCAGTCTGGTTTGGAGCAACCATGAACCGGGGAACTAAGGTAAATATGGTTACAAATTTACATCACAAAGGAAATTACAAATAAATAAAGTTACACTTTTTGCCTTGTACAGATACAGTTTAAAAAAATTTGAATATTGTGAAAAAAGTAATTTTTTTTTATTGTAACATTTCAAAAACTGAAACTTTCATATATTCTCAATTCATTACACGTAAAGTAAAATATTTCAAAAGTTTTTTTGGTTTAATTTTGTTGATTAGAGCTTACAGCTCATGAAAGTCAAAAATCCAGTATCTCAAAATATTAGAATATTTCCTAAGATCAACCAAAAAAAAAAAAAAAAGATTTGCAAAAGAGAAAACTTCAAGTATGTTCATTTATGCTCTCAACATTTATGTTGGCAGCACATATTACAGCAAATGACTTGCTCCTAGCACAAATTACAGCATCAGTGAAGTGTGGCATGGAAGTGATCAACCTATGGCACTGCTGAGGCACTATTGAGCCTTCAGATCGTCTGTATATTGTTGGATCGACTGTTTCTCATCTTTCTCTTGAAAATATCCCATAGATTCTCAATGGGGTTCAGGTCAGGCATGTTGGCTGGCCAATAAAGCACAGTAATATCATGGTCAGCAAACCACTTGCAAGTGGTTGTTGCACTGTGGTCAGGTACTAAAGTCCTGCTGGAAAAGGAAATCAGCATCTCCATAAAGCTTGTCAGCAGATGGAAGCATAAAGTGCTCCAAAATCTCCTGGTAGATGTCTGCTTTGACCTTGCACTTGATAAAACACAATGGACCAACACCAGCAGATGTCATGGCACCCCAAATCATTACTGACTTCAGAAACTTCACACTGGACTTCAAGCAGCTTGGATTCTGTGCATCTCCAGTCTTCCTTCAGACCCTGGGACCATTATTTCAACATGAAATGCAAAATTTACTTTTATCTGAAAATAGGACTTTGGACCACTGAGCAACAGTCCAGTTCTTTTCTCCTTAGCCCAGGTAAGATGCTTCTGACATTGTTTGTGTTTCAGAAGTGGCTTGGTAGTCCTTTTCCTGAAGACGTCTGAGTGTGGTGACTCTTGATGCACTGACTCCGGCTTCATTCTACTCCATGTGAAGCTCTCCCAATTGTTTAAATAGGCTTTACTTGACAGTATTCTCAAGCTTGCGGTCATCCCTATTGCTTGTGCACCCTTGCCTACCCAATTTTTCTTTCCAGTCAACTTTGAATCTTTGTGGAGGGTGTCAATGATTATCTCCTGGATCATTGCCAAGTCAGCAGTCTTCCCCATTAGTGTGGTTTCAAAGAACAAGCGATACCCAGAATTTTTAACTGTAGGGATGGTCATTTAATGAAACTCAAATGTAAATATTCTAATATTTTGAGATACTGGATTTTTGACTTTCATGAACTGTACGCTCTAACCATCAAAATTAAAAAAAAACAAAAAAACCTTTTGAAATGTTTTACTTTACATATAATGAATCTAGAATATATGAAAGTAAATTTTTTTTTTTAAATAAGTTGCAAATAAAAAATGAACCTTTTCACGATATTCAAATTTTTTAAGCTGCACCTGTATATGACACTAAAAGGATGTCACTGTACAACTACAATATGCAGTTAAATTTACTATCCTTTTATTACTCCACTTCAGTTCACCTATGGAAACAAAGAGGCTCCAGCTAATGCTGTGTCCGTCCAGTTGAGATTTCTCCGTCTGCTGTCAAAGGAAGCAGCACAGACCGTCACCTATCACTGCAAAAACAGCGTGGCCTATAAAGATGAGAAGAACAGCAATCTGAAGAAGGCTTTGGTCCTAAAGGCTTCTGATGGACAGGAAATCAAGGCATACAGCAACAACCGTCTGAAGTACACAGTCATAGAGGACGGCTGCTCTGTATGTTCAGATTTTTGACTTTAGATTGTTTGAGAACATTTATTTACATAAAATGGAAATCAGTGTTGGGGAAGCTACTTTGCAAATCATAGATTGTGGACTAAAAGCTGATTATACATATTCAAGTAGTTCAACTACTCTCAAGGTGCCCTTAAAAAAAACTTAAGGCAACATTTTAAATCTGTATATTTCAGCCGTTTGCTGAGTCATTCAGTGTCACACGATCCTTCAGAATCATTCTAATATGCCGACTTCATTTAAAAGTCTAAATAAGAATGACTTTCGGTCATCTTACATCTTCAAATGTAATTGAATCATTGTGAACAGTCCTTGAGTTACTTAGTCCCCAACACTGAGGAATAACATTCTGCAAGTGTTTTTGTTTCTGCAAAAATGCCACCAATGAAAAATGACCTCTGCTTCCTCTTTGTTCTTCCCTCCAGAAACCCAACGGTGAATGGGGCAGGACCGTCTTTGAGTACCGCACACAAACACTTTCACGGCTGCCCATTGTGGACTTGGCTCCGGTGGATGTAGGTGGCAAAGATCAGGAGTTTGGCATTGACATCGGCCATGTGTGCTTCTCGTGAAACCAAGGATAAAAGCATCATCATTTGGACTTGAGCACTCAGCCAATACAGTATTTATTGTCGAACACCGTCTGTAAGGGCCTTGGGGAATTTCTGACCTTTATTTCATGATTATTCATGATGGTTTCCACTAGCCTGTGGTGTATGAGTGCATGAGAGACTATATGGACCTTTTAATTTATACTTTATACGCCAGGTGCTATTAAAAACATTGATGTGAAAACATTCATTGAAATTAATTGAAAAAGCCTATTTGACTGTGCCTTTCCTGTCTAAACTGTATGGTGTTTTATAGATGTTGTTCACCCTTAAATTTTAGTCATTTCAAGTGGATTTTGAAGGTCAAGTGGAGAGACGAGAGAGATGAGTTGTTTGTGCTGTATTAAAGTGGGATATTATTCAGGACAGCATATCTGCATTCAATTCCCCAGCAGTTCTCTTCCTAAGCCTGAAAACTACTGTTTTTTTGTTGATAGCAAACTGTTGGACAGATGATTCATTTATACTTAATTATTAACGAGAACTCTCAAAGAAACCAATGCTGGTCTCATTAAAAGGCTCATTAGCCCATAACACATGACAAAGAAACTCTTTATCCAGCTTTTTACAGCACATGCCCGTTTGTACTCTTAAGGGAGGGGGAGGGGGTCAATTCTTTGTAATGAATGCCAAATTAAACATTTGAATTCCTTTTTAACTGACCTCCATTGATTTTTGCCATGAATAAAAGTCTGAAAACAAGAACTGCTTTCTGTCACTAGAGTTACTGTTTGCGGCAGTTAAAAAAAAGTCACAAAGCTAATATAGTGTGCTGTCAGTTTTTATTTTTTTTTTAGTTTTTATTCACCACCAAAGAGCAAGTGCAATGGATTTAACAAATATTAAAACAACAACAAAGTAAAAAGGATCTGGACATTTGTAAATATAAACCACAGCATTGATCTTGCTGAACATATGAAAGCCACCAGTTTTTGACTTTATTTCAAGGGTGATAAATCTCTAAACCTGAAAAAAAGTTCAGATATATCATTACAGTTTATGATTGCACCATTACAACATGAGCAACTGCCTCTGCAACCAAACACTATTTATATCTATTTTTTAAGAATTTGGTATAAAAAAAAAAATCCAAACACAACTTTTGGTCATGAAATGAATGCATCTTTAAATTTAAACTAAATTCAAGTTTAAATTTGGTCAAAACTCTAGAAAATTTCTAGAAAGGGCTAGAGCACATTTTGTGTTCTTACTTTTTCCACAGTTTCTTTGTTAAAATACACAATCATAAAATGTATATACAATCTGAAGTGCTCATTTTATCATATAAAAATAGAAATGACCTCTACAGACATTTTTGAGGCTCCTGCTATTTCTTTCAAACACAATTCAAAATCAAATATTTAATTGTGACATTTTTGAGGGTTTAGTGGTCAATAATCACAGCATTTACAAAAATGTCTTTCCAAAATCAGCATCGGCTGTCCACCTGATCCAGAGAAAACACTGTCCCCTCTAGAGTCAGTCCCATTTGGAACCCCTCCTGCCAAATCAACAAATGTGAAATATAAATGAAACTGTGAGCTCAATATAAATGTCAAATATTAGCAGTTTGTGTACATTTAGGATTATCTGTGCAGTTTTAAAAAACACAGGTTTACATCACACACACATAAGGACACTGCAGTTTAACTACAAAAGCTTTTTTCTGTTTCCACTCAACAGCCTAAGAAAGCTGTTCTGCATCTGTGGTTGTGAAATGCTGACTTTCATGGATGCAGCCGGAGTACATGCAGCCAATAGGAATAAGTCTCTATGGCTACATTCACACCGCTTAATTTTCAATTCCCAATTTTTGTTGAGATTGGATTGTTTTGTATAGCTGTTCACTTTTTGTTTTAAATATCCAATATCAGATTTCCATTGTAAACAGATCATGGTTCTGGTCTGACCCATATGTGCAAAAAAACAAAACAAATTCACAACAAAATTTGCCCAGTTGCTTCTCAAAACTAGTCTAAAACTAGGCCATTTGTGTTATGGGAGTAAATTTTAGTTAGTGGGGTCGTTTCAACAAACAGAGTTGAAAAAAGTGCAATGTCATAAGGAAGTAAACATGGAGGACATAAAGTACACAATTATAATTATAATACTGGGGTCGCTTCGAACTACAGAGTTGAAAAACAACCCACAGCAACAGTAAAAAAGTAGCTAAATTCCGCAGGAAAACTCTGGACTTGGCAACACTTGTGTGGCGTGCTGTCATACAAAAGTAAACACTGAGGACATAAGACATATGTGTTCTGCTGCAGAAGCCAGTGAAATGATGTGCAGAAAATGGTGGTTTGTGACGAGAAGAGTTTTGAAAATCACTGTAATACTTATGAGTTGTGACACTGTACTTCCACTGACTACTTTTTGCAACTGTCCTGATAACTTTGGGTATGTAAAATCTTTGAAGTGACTTCCATGAGTGCAGAATCGTGACCAATGTTGATCTAGAATGACGTATGGCTATGTTCACACTGCAAGCCTCAGTGCTCAGTTCCAATTTTTGCTGAGATCCGATTTTTTTGTATAGCTGTTTTTTTTTTTCAGATTTCTAGTGCAAACAGATCACAGTTCAGGGGCCAGTTGCATAGACTTAGCCTCTATGTTAAGATGGTGTCTTAAGTACTAGTTTGACCAACTATCAGTTAACCAAAGGTTAATCTGTCTTATTTTTTGGATTCAACTTAGACTAATCAACATTTTTCTGTAGCTGAATTTAAAAAACTCTGACCAGTCTTAAAGAAAAAATTAGCTGACTAACTTTTTAAGACTAGTCTAAACCTTATATGCAACCGGCCTCTGAACTGATCCGCATGCGAAAAAGAACAATACGAACAGGGTTGCCAGGTTTTCACAACAAAATCTGCCCAATTGCTTCTCAAAACAAGTACAAAACTTGCGTAATGGCGTTAGTGGGGTCACTTCAACCCACGGGGTTGAAATACAACCTGCAGCAACAGTGAAAAAGTAGGCCAATTCCGCTGGAAAACTGTGGACTTGGCAATAGTTGTGCAGCATATTGTCACATGGAAGTAAACATGGAGGACATAAAGTAAGCGATTATGCGTTTGTTTATTGTGTGGCCTGCTGCAGAAGCCAGAGTAACACAAATAATGTGCAGGCAATATGAAAACCAGAGTTGTGAAACTTTTATGATACAAGCCTCCATTTTGCTTGTATATAGAGATGTCACTGTATTACTTATGAGCTCTGACGCGTCACTGTATTTCCACTGACTACCTTTTGCAGCCGTCTTGGTAAAAATGTAAAAGAGCCATTCCCATGAGTGGAGAATCATGATGAATATTGATCTAGTGACATAAAAGTCGCATAATTTTAGGCTTGCTGCCATAGTCGGTGTTGACGGTGATACCGGTGTGAGTCCACATCACCGGTTTAGTCACTTAATTAAATAATAGGGATGGGCATTTCTGATCATTTTTCATTTCGATTAATCCACAGGTTGAGAAACGAGTACTCGATTAATCGGGGGTGGGGCTTAAGCAAGGGGCGGGGCGTGTGTGCGCATAACGACAATTAAAAGATTTTAATAATTAAAGCCCTGTTAAAAACGTTGTTGATAAAACTGTGACAGGATTCAGAAAATAATTAAATTAACACTGTTGGGTTATTAAAAATCACCATCAATATTGGTTAATACAGTAAACATTTAAGAAGTGTGAGGTGAGCTGAAGCGCTTTTTATACATGCCGCATTCTATATAAAATTAATCACATAGCCTAGATACACATAAAATGTTACATTAACAAACTGTATTTATCTACACAAAATGCATGTGAGCTTAAACTACGTGCCAACCAGAAAGTAGTGGACGCGCTTTTCCCGTTACAGGGCACGTTAAAACAAAGGCAACTGAAGCCCCGCAAAAAAAAAAAAAAAGTTATTTTACAGTATTATCCCCATCAATGTGTGTCCAGGGGCACTGTCTTTGCTATGGACCCTCCATCAAGATTACGTTCAGCGGGGGTAGGCTTGCTGCGATAGCCGGTGTAGATGTTGATACCGGAGTCCGCAACACGGGTTTAGTCACTTGTTCGCCGCGGCACCTACCTCCACCGTCGTTTTGATAAAAATAATTTCGTTCAGTTAGAGAACAGACAATAGACCTAAACGCGGCTGTTTATTGCAGTGTGCCGAACGACAGTCGCATCACAGATCAGATTTAATTTATCATATGAAGAGAGTGAGTCCAGCTGACTTGAAAAGAAGAGAGAGATGAGAAGAACAAGACGATGGCGAAGGAGTTTCAAAACGAAATGCAGAAGCTCCTGTTTTAAAAAAAAAAAGAAAATTTGGAAAAGCCTGTTGACCATTTATCTAAGACAGTGGAATTTTCATGTTTATTTGATTTCACACTGTTTGCTGATTTGTATTTAATTAAAACTGTTTATTTTTATTTTGTATTAGCCTACATCAAGGTGTATGCTGTACCTACAAGCTTTCTTATTCGTTTCGTTTTGCTAAACATTCTACGTTTCCATCAGTTATGGTGCAAAAAATTGCAGTGCTGTAGTGAAACTTCAATTTCGCTTTCACGGACGGCGTTTAGTGTCTCAGCCAGCGACAGTGGCTGAAACTTGACAAAGCAATGGCAAAAATAAATAACAATGAATGTGTAGGAGGGTACCCGAAATATTTTAATTATTTATGAATAAACGAGTGTATTCTTAATCAGTGTCGTGAAGACCCTAACTCGAAATCTCCTCTTTGACGCGAGAAATGAATCTTTACAGTTTAGCTACATAATGAAAGTGTTTTTGTTTTTGATTTGTTTTATTTCGTTAAGCAATAATTTAAAGCTTTCCATATATGTATTTATCATGACTATAAGGCATGTATTGTTTCCACTGGAAATAAATGCAAGTGACTGCGCTGGTGCCTCCACTACCTGCAATATGGAATGAGCTTCCACTCTCCGCCCAAACTACTGGACATGCGCCTAGGTTTAACGTTTAAACCAACATTGTTTTATACTTTAAGGGTTTTATATCTATAGATTTTATTTTAGTAAAGTCGTGATGATTTGAGAAGACAAAATTATCAAACAAACAATCTTCTGCTGGTCGCTGTTCGTTACTTAAAAAAAACAAACATTTATAGGCCTATTTTACGAATAAAAAAAAAATCCTCCCAACAACTTTCCAAATTAACTTAATAAAAAACAGAAACGAAATATTTGTCTCGTCACTTTGCCATTACATACAAAACTAAACTGTTTTAATAGCTGAATCATCTGCTTTTTTGTGTTTGTGCGCAAGATGGTAACGCATCGAACTCGTTGTGAAGTTAAGTGTGGCGCTGCACATCTTACACTTAACTGTTTTCTTCACGCTTTCCAAAGTGTTGCCAGATATCATCTTCTCGCAGCCATAACCAAATATCAGACAACCGCCCAAAAATCAGCATAACCAATCAGAAAGAATGAAAGTAGCTTAATAAAAAAAAGCACATTTTTTTTTAGAACAAATCGATCATCACTTTCATGCTGGATCCGTCGCTGATGCGTTCGAGTAATCGATTAATCGAATACTCGTGCACATCCCTATTAAATAACTGTAATTTTTACCCAAAATTCAAAAAACAATACTAGCCTTGCCTATACTTGTCTATAAATTTGCAAATGACCATAGAATAAGCGGGATAATCAACAGCTTGCCGTGCATTAAAGGATTTTAAATGCACTTCGCTTCTGGCAGTTATTATCATCCAAGTCCTGCATTTAAAATCCTTTAATGCATGGCAAACCATTGATTATCCCTACATATGCGATTGGCACAAACTGCAATTGAAAAGATTAGATTTCATGTGGTTTGTGCAGTTCACACCGTCATGAGAAAAACAGATCTGAGTCACATGTGAGCAAAAAAAAAAGGATTTGGGCCACATTTGCCTGTAGAGTGAACGTAGCCTTAGGGCTGAAACTACTTGCAGCTGCACAGTACTCCTTATATGTGTGTGTGAAACAAGTTTAGGTTTCAATTAGTCTGAAAAAACACTTGCATGCGATACCAACACCACACAGAATCTGCAGATTTAAACACCTGTCATTGACATAGTTCTTCAAAGCCCTTTGCCTCTGATCATTAAACTCACAAGAAAAGGTGCAAAACAATAATGTTCTAATATATTTAGATGTACAATAAAAAAAATAGTTGACACATATCATGCTTGTAAATTAAAACGTATTGTACATCTTGTAAAACCATATCAAAACACTAGAGGACACACTATGAGGTGAATCACAAATGAACATGTACAAACCATCTCTGCCGCTGAGAGGTTGAGGGTGGCAATTAGGGTGAAAGGAGAGATGAAGATAATTGAATTATTCAGGATTACAGGGTTTACGGACACAGTAAAGTGCAAATGACACTTACAGAGTCTAATAATCTCATCATAGGTATGATGTCCTCAGAAACTAAAACTTTCATAATCCTCTGGATTACTAAAATTAGAATTAAAACCGGTCTAATAGAGAGGGGTGACTGCTGCCAGCCAAATACTGCATCCTTTGATCTATTAATATTGTATGCCAATCATGTTGGCTGCTTCTGCTGTTTATATGTTTATGACACATTACTGACAGTGTTTTTTTTCCTGTATCACAAATTCTGTCATAATCCTACTTCAAAGCATGTGAGCAACAGGTTCAAAATGATTTACACCCTCGTTTTAGCATTCAAATTTGCACACTGCGTCAAAGCCAAAATTAAAACTTCATGATACATACACAAGTGCCATGGTACAGTTTCAATCCTATGATGTTTAGTAGTTCCATGGTTCTAAAATAGCTAACTAAATGAGCTCACCTGCATCTCATCCAGTTTGGACTGGATATCTGGGGTGAAGACAGCAGGTCCACAAATGAACGGATCAAATGGTTCTGCTCCAAACAGGTCTATATCTAGAGCACAACCAGACAAACTAGTAAATCATCGGTCATTTAGCAAACACCTACTGAATATGCAATAATTCATGGATCACCCTTTGCACAGTTTAAACCCTGAAATATAAATGAATATTATATAATTACATATATATACAAAAACAACAATTTATCAGTGAAATTCACAGCCACATATTAACAAATGTCTCCATCCCACATCTATACTCTGGCTTTATTTGTTTTCATCTCAAATGGACCCTTTTATGGAGAAGCACATTACATTAGCAATTATGGATTTTGCCCTCAGGCATTTGAAAATGTAACACATTTATCTAAGTGAGACAGCAGAAATAAAGAGCCCCCACCTCTGTCTTTTTTTGGAGACAGGTACGGAGATGAGAGGCCGTTGCAGTTCAATCGTCTTGTTATTGGAGATTCGGGGGTGAATGGAACCATATCAAATATGTCAGTAGAGGGCGCTCTAGCTTGTATGCTCCCAGCCTAAAAATGTGGATATAAGAGTGAAATGTGTTAAAAGTCGTCAAAAACAGCCCAAAAGTAAGATCAGACTCCTTTCGTGTGATAAGCATTTAACTGAAGTGTTTTTTCCTTTCCTAAAACAGTGGTTCTCAAAGTGTGGAGACTTCCCTAGCTATTCAGTCTTGTTGACTTTCACAATTAAATTTACCACATCGATGACAGAAGCGAGAAACAAATGAGGTTTGTGTTTGTTTCTTCTTCTCTTTAAGGAATCGTTTACCTACTCTCAGGTCGTTTCCAAAGAGTTTCTTTTTTCTGTTGAGCACAAAAGAAGACATTTTTAAGAAAGCCAATCACATTTGTAGTACGGGAAAAATGCTATGGAGGTCAATGGCTACCATCAACTGTTTGGTTTCTAACATTTTTCAAAATTTATTTTGAGTTCAACAGAAGAAAGAAACAAGCACAGGTTTGGAACTAGTGGATGTTGAGTAAATTTTGCCAGAAGTTTCATTATCATGGGATAATGTTGTTTGTTTACATAACCTGAATTCAGCGTACGCCATACTTAAAGAGATAGTTCAGCCAAAACTGAAAATTGTGTCATTAATTACCCTCATGTCGCTCCAAACCCGTAAGGCCTTCGTTCATTTTCAGAACACAAATTAAGATATTTCCCTGTCTATTCAGGGTCAGAGAGCTCTTAGATTTGATCAAAAATGTCTTAATTTAGACCAACTAAGGTCTTACGGGTTTGGAACGACATGTAATTAATGACAGAATTTTTGTATTTTTTGGTGAATTGTCCCTTTAAGTATGCCGTACACTAAATTGAGGTTATGTTAACAAACAATTTTATTCCCACACGTGCAAGAATCAAATGGGTGAGGAAACAATTTTGCCTTCAATTATAATCGGTTTTCAAATGAATTTGGAATGAAGACTAAGAGTAATGCAAACAAATAATATAGACTACTTTTACTCCCATTTGATGTACTTTATAGGGGCTTGACAATTAAAATCACCATCTTGCGTTTCACAAATTAAAACAATGGGTTTAGAGAAATGTGAAGTTGAGTCAATGTCAAGAACTTTTAAAAATAATTATTTTAGCCCAACTGTTCATTCTTTGCAACATAAAAGTTAACAGAAAATAACAGAATAATGCAGGCCTACTTATAAATAGTCACATACAAACTATTTTTGTAATTCAACACATAAAACCATACATCTAGTATTATAAGAAGTTTCTGTAGCTGTAGTCTATGCTTATTTCATTTGAAATATTAGTTAAATTAATGATTGTAATATAAAAGGAGGTCACCAAAAAACATTTTGAACTATTTGTACTATTTAAAATAACTGTTTTCTATTTGAATATATTTTAAAATGTAATTTATTCCTATTCAATGCTGAATTTTTAGCATCATTACTCCAGTGACATATTCCTCCAGAAATCTTTCTAATATTTTGATTTGCTGCTCAAAAAACATTTATTATTATTATTATTATGTTGAAAACAGCTTTTCAAGTTTCTTTAACGAATAGAAAATTCAGAAGAACAGCATTTATCTGAAATAGAAATCTTTTGTAACATTATAAATGCCTTTATCATCACCTTTGATCAATTTAAAGCATAGCTTGCTAAATAAAAGTATTCATTTCTTAAAAAAAAAAAAAAAAAAAAAAAAAAAAATACTGACTGGTATAGTGTATAATGTTACAAAAGCTTTTCATTTCAGATAAATGCTGATCTTTGGATCTTTCTATTCATCAAAGAATCCTGAAAAAATATTGGTAATAATAATAATAATAAAATGTTAATTAGCATATTAGAATGATTTCTTAAGGATCATGTGACACTGAAGACTGGAGTAATGATGCTGAAAATTTAGCTTTGATCAAAGGCATAAATGACATTTTAAATATATTGAAATAGAAAGCAGTTATTTTAAATAGTACAAATTTTTCACATTATTACTGATTTTGCTGTATTTTAGATAAAAGTAATGCAGGCTTCTTGAGCAGAAGAGAATTCTTTAAAAAAACTTAAAAAAAATCTTTTGACTGTGTAGTCTCAGAAGACTAAATAATATATCACATTAATCATATAGACCACTTTTATGGTATCTTCATGGTGCTTTTTGTATTTTTCTTCTCATTTGCTGTCATAGTATGGAAAAATGCAGTCTGGACATTCTGCAAAATAACTCTTCTGTTCCATGTTAGAAAAAGGTCTTTCGGATTTGGAAACACATCAGGGTGAGTAAATGACAAATTTTCATTTTAGGCTGAACAATCCTTTGTTCGAACTATGGAAATTTGTAATTGAATCACATGCAAAGTGCACAGTGTTATTTTTTTGTGTACGAGACATTTACACGAGGCCGTGGCACGATGTAACCACTTGTGGGCTGTGAGTGGGTGGGCTTAGCAGGAGGCGGGGTGAGCAAGCTTGCTGATTGGCTGGAATCGGGTGAGCTGACAGGCGTTAGAGTGACAGAGGAGATCTCTAGGCTGGACAGTGAAGTGACATCATCACCACACCAGGACAAGGCAGACGGCTTCTGCAAAATGTACGGCTCATTAGAGACATTAACATGCAGGTGCTGAAAAAGGGCACTGGGGGTTGGAGATAGAGAAAGAGAGAAACATAGATTGGAATAGAGAAAAAGGGAAAAACAAATGGCGGGGTAGATAGAAGAGAAAAACAAACACATTTTGATGAACTGAAAGAGAGCAGAATCATTGAGATTGGCAGGAAACAGCAGCATTCGACTGGAATGATAAGCAAGTCTCATTTCCTACAGAACGTACTGGCGAGCAGCGAGAATCCATCAGCTGATCCTCCAGCTCCTTAAGCTTCTTCTTCAGTTTTGAGTTCTCCATCTCCAAATCCTGGATCTTCAATTAACATAAGCACATTGCACAAAAAGATACACATTTTCATTTGTCAATCACATGCAAACAGTCTTTGGGATACGGGACGCCCCCACAGCCTGCTCACAGGATTATGAGCCAGTGAAATTCTGGTTACATTTGCCTATCTATACTCCTATTTACACTTCAAATGGAAGCTGCATTTTAAGTGACATACAGTATAAATTATGAAAAGGAGCATTTATGCAGACACTGTAATGCGGGATACAGTAATTGTATTTACACTGGAATCAGAATCGGGAGAGAGCTAAATCTCAGATTCTTCTGTCAAAAGATCAAAAGCTGCAAACTTTGCAGTTTTAAAGGGATAATTCACCCAAAAAAGAAAATTCTGTCATTAATTATTTACCCTCATGTCGTTCCAAACCTGTAAGACTTTTGTTCACCTTCGGAACACAAACTACCATGTTCATGGACTATTGTATCAATGTTCTTACTACATTTATGGGCCTTGAACTTGTCTATGCAGGATAAGAAAGCTCTCGGATTTTATAAAAAATATCTTAATTTGTGTTCTGAAGATGAACGAAAGTCTTATAGGTTTGAAACGACATGAGGGTGATTGAATAATAACAGAATTTTAATTTTTTGGTCAACTATTAAGTTGATTTCCTTTGTTGGAGACATTTATCCTAAAAAAGTAATAACTTTAGTAATAACGGGCTTGTTGCACATGTTGTGTGTTTTATATTTTCAGTATTCACTAATGCCATGTAGATTCACAGACTGCCATTAGCAAAGTTTAAAGTTTGAAAGATGAATGAATCTTGTTAGATAAAAACTAATAATTGACAACCCAAATAATAAGTTTCTTCCCCTTTCTAAGCCCTTGTGTGCGCTAGTCTACAAAAAGTTTGCTCCCCATATCTCCCCAAGCACTAACACATCCATATTTTCCTCTGTTTTTCTTATTTAGTTCCCCTGTTCTATACAAATCAGTGCAAAACAACCGCAAGCTTGCCTCCATGTTGTTGTTTGTTGACATGCTTCTAAGAATCAGCTCTCAAATTGATGGGTGTTGCTTCAACTTCGGGCACTTTTATGTCTCAAGGGTTGATTTTTATGAACAGCTTTAACTTGAAAATGATATTAAAACAGTCTTGGAAACTTTATATGTACACTATGCTTTCATCATTTACTTTTGTTACTTTTTAAATAACTTTTGTCACAGACACACTTTCAGTATTAATCTATTAAAACCTTTTTACAAACATTAATTATTAAATATGAAAAATTGTATTAAATGTCCATGTGACATCAGTGGTTCAATGAATACTTTGGTAACACATTTTTTAATAACTACATACTATGAACCATTAGTTAACCATTAGTAAATGGTCAATTCATCATTTATAAATCATTATCCCCACATTAATAGACATGTAAGCAGTTTATAAATGCAGCTATAAATGCTTTGTTCTTGATTTTTAAACATATTTATAATGTGTTTAATAATTGCATTTCCATAGTTTATTAATGACCAATTTATCATTTCTAAAATTAGTAAGATTCATAAGATCATTTAAAAAGTGTAAGTAAATCATTAATAAACAATTAAAATGTTTATTTATACATATTATTTAGAAATATAGTAATAGTATGTTAATAAATGCTTTATTAACACATATTCCTACTGTAATTCATTATTAATTTAGGTAGTTATAAACATTTAGTAGTTGTCTGAAGACTATTTATGCCTCGTAAAATGTTTACAAAGCAGATTTAAAGGCTCAGCTATCTTCTAAACAGAAAAAGGAAACAAACAACAGAGTGATACACAGTGAACATAGAAATATATATTTCAAGAGGCAAAAAAACAAAACTGTAATTACAGTAAGATATGTGTTAATAAAGCAGTTATTAACACACCGAGTAACTATTATTGTATGTTTAAGTAATATGTATAAATGTGCATTTAAAGTTTATTAATCATTTAGTTACACTTTCTAAATGATCTTATGAACCTTTGACAACTCCTAAATAACTGGTCTGTTAATAATATGATACTTAATTTCGAAATTATTAATTGATCATTAATACATTATGAAAATACAATTACTAAAAACATAGATATGCTTATAAATCAGGAACAAAACATTTATAGCTGAATTTATCAACTGCTTACTACTGTCTATTAATGTGGGGATAATGCTTTATAAATGATGAATTGACTATTTACTTTTTGTGCACAAAGAAAACAAAAATAATGACTTTATTCAACAATATCTTTAGTGTCACATTTTAATGCACATTCACAGGAGTATCACGACATACAGGATCAGAAAGCTCTCGGTTTCCATAAAAAAAAAATCTTAATTTGTGTTCCAAAAATAAAAGAAAGGCTTACAGGTTTGGAACAACATGAGTAATTATTGACACAATTTTCATTTTTGGGTGAACTATCCCAAAAAACAATGTTAAATATTAAGAATATTTTTATTATAATTTAGTCAAATTAGGCAAATTTTTTACAAATATATAATTGTGTACGTTCATTAGATTCTTACTGTACAATAATAGCTGTGAAAATAACCATAGCTATATAAAAAATAGCATAATTTTCTATAATTTCACAGGGCCAAAAGTGCCAATAGTTGAAAAAGTGTTTGAGAATGTATTCTGGGCTCATATCTGCACCTCGAGCGTGCGAGCAATATTCCAAGAACATAATCTTACTCGTTTCTGAAGGTTTCCAATCTGTTTTCTCGTCTCTACATCTTTTCCACCAGACTCTAGGAACTTTTTGTAGGCGAGATCAAAGGCTTGTCCAATAGCGAGAGTGATCTCCTCCGCCTGGGTGAGATTTGCACACACTGGAATCATTAAGCAAACCAGCGTTCTGTCTATGTAACTTTTGTTAGATATTACAAGCTTATTTACTTACACATTTTTCACTGTCAAACACGTAACACAGGTGTTTCTTCGTCTCGGGTTCTGTGCAGATAAAGGTGAAGATCCTTTTATCTGTTTTGTCGTCTGCACAGAAGGACATTCTGTGAAGTTGGCAGTTATGCTGCATCTCCTGGAACAGGAAGGAGAGTTGAACTGAGATGAAAAGCTCACTGGTATGACTGACCTATTTTGAAGCAAAAAGCAACAAATCGAAAACAGCCCAGAGGAAAAAATTATTGCTCAGAGGTTTACATTTTTAAGTCTCTTTATAGCTTAGGAGAATTAACTGTGTTCTCATTTATGTTTCTGCAATTAAGTTAACAGGAAATGATGGACATGAGCCTTTACATGCATAAGAGGTACTTATTTACATTGTTTTAAAAACTGGTAGGGGGATTGAGTATTGTTACGAACTCATTAAACAGAGACTTGAAGCTGCAATAATTCTTGCTGACCGATTCATTTTAATATAACCTAAAATAACATGTTTTGAAGGAAAGTTTCACCCAAAAATGAAACATTTATGAAAATATGCTCACCCTCAGGCCATCTGAGATGTAGATGAGTTTGTTTTTTCATCATAACTGATCTGGAGAAATTTAGCATTACATCACTTGCTTGAATGGGTGCCGTCAGAATGAGAGTTCAAACAACATCACAATAATCCACAAGTAATCCACATAACTTCAGCTCATTAATTAATGTATTGTGAACTGAAAAGCTATGTGCTTGTAATAAACAATTTAATCATTAAGGCATTTTAAAGTTCAGACATTTTACAAGTGATGTGTTATTATGGATCACAGGCTCATATTTTGGCCAGAAGCGATGGTTTGAAGTTAAAATGTCTTAATGATGGATTTGTTTATTAGAAATACAGCTTTTCACTTCATAAGACATTAATTGATGGACTGGAGTTGTGTGGATTATTGATTATTGTGATGTTTGGACTCTCATTTTGACGGTACCCATTAGGGACCATTCATTAGTGAACAAATGCTAAATTTCTCTGAACATGTTCCGATGTAGAAACAAACTCATTTACATTTTGAATGGCCTGAGGGTGAGTACATTTTTCAGCAAATTGATATTTTTGGCTGAAATATTCCTTTAATGAAGCAAAATTGCAGATGTTTGTCAATGTCTGTTTATCAACACATGCATTTTCTTTTGTGATTTTGCCGAAATGAAAAGCAATAGACTGGAGCATTTGTTGGTGTGCAGTTCTGTGCACAAGAACATTACATTGTTGCTCTCAGCCACTGATAAAAGCTTCAGGTTTTCATCAAAACATTCATAATAACACATCCCAGCTCTGGAATGCCACCTATTTTATGAACACAAACAAAATGAAAACCCGTTTTGACAACTGTAGATGCTGAGTTGTGCAATTTCAAGATCTGATGGGGATATACTGTATCACTCAGCACCGTGAACGAAGCTTATGACTATATTACCTGGTTACCGTATATGCACTGACCTTGTAAATGTATTTCCACTTTGATGTGTGATCCCTCATGCATAAATTATATTTCATGACAATCACGTTCATAGTACACAGTTCTCAATGACCCTTTACTGATATCTACTGTTTAATTTCTGAGAAATACTTTATATTTTACAAAAGGAGACCTATTATGCCCCTTTTTACAATATGTAATATAAGTCTCCATATAAGGTGTCCCCAGAATATGCCTGTGATGTTTTAGCTCAAAATACCCCAAAGATCATTTATTATATCATTTTGAAAATGCCCATTTTGAGTAGAAGGAGAAACATGCTGTTTTCATGCATTTCTCTTTAAATGCAAATGAGCTGCTGCTCCCCACTCCCCACTCCCCACTTGAATTGTACCTCAGATAGTCTGCTGAAAAACATCTGTTTGGTTTTGAATATCATTTCTATCACGCTGAAATCCTGTTAGTTTAAACTTCTGATATACTTTGTTTCTCTTTCATATCTTATTGCACTTAAACTGTCAAAATACACACAAGTTCATGTTAAAAACACACAGGAGTTACAACAGTCGGTTATGTCTGAAAAATTAAACAGCTAGGAAAGAAGTTGCATGTTTATATTAGATCTGTGTGGCAGCAGTGTAATATACAGTAAATAAATCAATAAATCCATTGCTCTATTGTCTCCTCTGAGGCTGGAACTCTAAACAAGTGTTCTGTGCTCATCTGTGCAGCCAACAACAGAAGAGTTAGCATGCTTTGCTCTAACTTTTGCCGTTGTCACTTGTGAAAACACAGTGACGGTGCCGTGGGTGGAAACATGCAGATTAAAGGATTAGTTCACTTTCAGAACAAAAAATTCTAGATAATGTACTCACCCCCTTGTCATCCAAGCTCTTCATGTCTTCTCTTTCTTTCATTAAGAAATTATGTTTTTTGAGGAAAACATTTCAGGATTTCTCTCCATATAATGGATAAAGTATGGTGCCCCCAAGTTTGAACTTCCATAATGCAGTTTAAATGCAGCTTCAAAGGGCTCTAAACGATCCCAGCTGAGGAAGAAGGGTCTTATATAGCGAAGCGATCAGTTATTTTGAAACAAACTGACAATTTATATACTTTTTAACCTCAAATACTAGTCTTGTCTTGCCTCGGTCTGTGTGATCCGGGTCAATACAGTTAGGGCATGTCGAAAAACGTCTCGTTTTCTTCCCCAACTTCAAAAATCACCCTACATTGCTGCAGAAGTACCAACCCAGTGTTTACAAAGTGAACATACAAAGATGATCAAATGCCCTTTACAAAAAAAGATAAAAGCACTGTAGGATGATTTTGAAGTTGAAGACGCAAATGAGATCTTTTTTTGACATACCCTAACTGTATTGACCCGGATCACACAGACTACGCATGCGCATCACAGAGACAAGACAAGACGAGCCTTTGAGGTCAAAAAGCGTATAAATTTAAATTTTTTTTTTGCAAATAAAAGATTGTTTCACTAGATAAGACTCTTCTTCATCGGCTGGGATCATTTAGGGGCACCATAAAAGTCCATAATATGGAGAGAAATCCTGAAATTTTTCCTCAAAAAATATAGTTTCTTTACGACTGAAGAAAGAAAGACATGAACATCTTGGATGACAAGGGGGTAAGTAAATTATCTGTCAATTTTTGTTCTGAAAGTGAACTAATTCTTTAAGGGGCGGTAATATTATAATACGATCCCTTTACCACATCACAAGTGAGCTAAATAAAAAAAAAAGAAATTGTCCTTTTCCATGTTTTTTGTGCACTGGGGACCTGATTATAGTACTTAAACATGGAAAAAGTCAGATTTTCATGATATGTCACCTTTTAAATGATTTTATGAATTGTAAATGATGATACAGTATATTGACGGAAAAGTGTTTGTTTCACAGCTGACGTGATTCATGCATTCAGTCTATACATCTTCTCACTCATTCAAACCGACAGGCACATCAAACTCACTGAAGTCTAAGGAGGGATACCGCAATGAAATTTCAAACACGATTGCAAATTCACTTAGTGTTAGTCTTTCCCCGTTGAGCATTAAATGCCCAGAAGCAATCCTGATGCCCAGAAGCGATCGCCCTTGGTTATTACTGATTTCCTGTGCTTGTGCAGATACTGTGAGTCTATCTACAACAACATCTCACGTTACAACATGACAACAGAAACTATTTCTCATGTGAGAAGATTCTGCTATTAAACAACCTGACACCTGTGCTTTGAAATGGAAAATAAGCATTTTGTGCTTCTTGTATTCTTAAGTTTGTTTTCCACAGTATATTTACCTTTTAATTGTTTGGGTCTAGATTATTGTAGTAAAGCCAACTGTAAAAAGAACAAGTTATTTATTCTAAACAAAGGCTAATTTAGATGTTTTTGGAAGAAACGTCTGTGAGATCATATTCATGATTTTTCTAACAATTACTGTTCACAAACATTGGCTCTCTTTTCAGATCCTGACAGAGCTATTTTGTTTTGAACAAACACATCTAATTGCATTTATCAAGTGCTAATTGCTTACGTTAGTTGCTGAATTAGTTAAATCACTTTAGTATTGGAATGAAATAATTTTACTAGTTGTGCTAACGGCACTTAATTGGCATGACATTAAACAGTAAATGTTTGAAAGATAAGATAGCACGTTTAATTTTCTGCTAAATTGCATTTCATTGTTCTGTCGGAGCAGGTGCGAGGATGGGAGTGGGGTAGTTCATAGGGCTGAATAAATTACTGTGACTTTTCAAGTCTAAATTAGGGTTGCCATGCATGAAATCACATCAACTATGTGGTTTTATCTTTATTCATAAAGCGCTTCCTATGAGTGAACGCCAGACGATTTTTATATTTAAGAAAACCTACCTTGGTTTTAGGGTCCAATATCTTCACGCCATATATAGAGATCTGAAGCTCTGCTTTTGGAGTTTTCTGCCCCTCTGACTTCTTGATGTGCCTTTGAAACTGAGGAAGCAAAAGTGATTCAGCACATACTGTGCAAATACAAACCATCAAGGGAAAAGTAGACAGAGCCGGAGGTGTTCACCATTTTTTAAAGGCTGCTGGAGAGCAGTAGAGCATCAGGTGAAATTAGGTGCTCAAACACGTCTCTGGAGCAATACACTGACCTGCAGAAAGTCCAAAGCTGGACATAAATTGGGCACAAGAAATATTGCCCAGGAAAAGGACATTTTTATTGTGCCCTTAATCTGTCCCCTAAAAATCCCATCATGAATGAGTCACAGCTTTATTTCAGTCTCATAAACAGTTTTAGTTATAAGCAGAGCCTTGTGTATTGATTGTACAGGAAATGTGAGTTTTCCAGTGTTGCGGTTGCTGTGACCCACCTAAAAATCTCTAAAGGTGCATCCCAAATCACGCTATTCTATGCCATTTGTAGTATAAAGTGTGTTCCCAATGAAAATTCCAAAAAAGACACAAAGTGCATGTTAAATACCCAGATGATCCACTTAAAGGGATAGTTCACACAATAATGAAAATTAACCCATGATTTACTCACACTCAAGTCATCCTAGGTGTATATGACTATCTATCATATTTAAAGACTATTATTTAAAGATCATACAATCATTATCAATACTGACATTAAACATATTTTAGGCTTAATATTAGGAAATGTGACTGGTGCACAAGTAGCACTCCAAATAAAGTTCCCATATGTTAATAGACTTGAACTAAAATAAACGCACTTTAAATCTATTACTTTTTTACAAAAAAATTTTTCCTTTCATTTCATTGAAATCTAAACAGGTTTAAAATATAAATTTTAAACAGGTTTAAAATATCAGCAATAGTAATAATAATGATTGAATACAAATGATCATATAAAATATAACAATAAAATAAGGAAAAATAATAACGAATAATTTCATTATTTTTGATCAACTTAATATTAATATAAATTATTGTTTTACCTATCAGCTTTTGCCTTGTGTTAACTGACCATCACATAAAATTGAAACGCAGCTTGAGCATGTTTTATGAACTTTGGAGGTAAACTTGGCCTTTTAAGACGTCTGTATATTTACATTTAATTATCACAGCCGTTTCTTCCTCATAAACAGGCACCATGAGCACATTTTATAGCCCATAAATGTTCAGAATAGTGGAGTGCTGTGGACACACTACCTTCAGCTTCCTGACTGCCACGCGCACCATATCTGTCCCTTTGGGCTGCTCCACTTCTGTGATTCCCAAGAACTACATGAACACACAGAGAACATAAACCTTATATAAAACATTCTTTAAGTAATATATCAGTATATACATATTTTGTCTGTAATGGTTCCTGGGCTGATAAGCATAGGCGTGTGTATCATTTTGTACTGGCTGCTGGTGATAAAAACTATGATGAAGGTCAGAGGAAGGGAGTTCTGTAAGCTCTCATAACACTCCCTCCACACACACACACACACACACACACACACACACTCAAGTGCGTTTAGTACAACTTTAAACATCACTACATCCATCATAGCAACAGCTTCATTGAAGCAGGCTATCTCTCACACACTTACGCACACACATCTCACATCTCAAAGTCAAAGGCATGGTGCACACAGTGGTATGCAGTGGTGTGCATTTGCTGTACAGGACGGCCCACAGGGTGCCTGAGCGTGTGTGAATGTCCCCCCATTGCGTAGTAAATATAGTAGAAGCAGAGAGAACCACAGGAACAAATAAGAAATACATCTCAAACTGTACCTTTGCGTTATACACAACATGACTTCTCACCAAGGCTTCAGGTGTGTGCATGGTGGGTTTATCTGGATCAAAAGAGAGAGAGAGAGAGAGAAAAACAGAATTTAGGTGTAATTGCAGATGACTGATTTTCCAGCAATCAATCAATTCAATTTTTTACAGTTTACAACAATTACAGTTACTGACTTAAAGGATTAGTTCACTTCCAGAATAAAAATTTCCTGATATTTATCCCTATGTCATCCAAGATGTTCATGTCTTTCTTTTCAGTCGAAAAGAAACTAAGGTTTTTGAGGAAAACATTCCAGGATTTTTCTTCATAGTGAACTTCAATGGTGCCCAACTGGTTGATAGTCCAAACTGCAGTTTCAGTGCAGCGTCAAAGACCTCTACACGATCTCAGCCGAGGAATTAGGGTCTTATCTAGCGAAACGATCTGTAATTTAAAAAAACAAACAAAACAACAACAACAGCAAATCTACACTTTTTAAGCACAAATGCTCATCTTGCAAAGTAAGTCAAATGCTCTTTACAAAAAAAGGTAAAACAACAATATCTGACCATTTTGAAGTTGGAGGAGAAAATGAGGTTTTTTTTTTCACCCTACGCTACTTTTTTGCATTTAAATACACAGACGAAGAACTTAATGTGTGTCACTTTTCCAACCTGATTATGCAATGCGGTCAATTATTTTACCAAAATAAGAGGGATCATACAAAATGCATGTTATTTTTTATTGAATAAGATATTTTACATAAAAGACATTTACTTATAGTCCACAAGACAAAATAATAGTTGAATTTATAAAAATGACCCCATTCAAAAGTTTACATACACTTGATTCTTAATACTGTGTTGTTACCTGAATGATCCACAGCTGTTTTTTGTTTTGTTTGTTTAGTGATAGTTGTTCATGAGTCCCTTGTTTGTCCTGAACAGTTAAACTGCCCGCTGTTCTTCAGAAAAATTCTTCAGGTCCCACAAATTCTTTGGTTTTTCAGCATTTTTGTGTATTTAAACCCTTTTTAACAATGTCTGTATGATTTTGAGATCCATCTTTTCACACTGAGGACAACTGAGGGACTCATATGCAACTATTACAGAAGATTCAAACGCTCGCTGATGCTTCAGAAATAAACAAGATGCATTAAGAGCAGAAAAAGAGCAGAACAGAATGAAGATGTGTACATTTTTCTTATTTTGCCTAAATATAATTTATTTATTTTTTTTTAATTTAGTATTGCCCTTCAGACGTTACGGAAGATACTTACATCTTCAAATTCAAAAAGTTTTCACCCCCCAGCTCTTAATGCCTTGTGTTTTAACATGCATGATCCCTCTTATTTTGGTAAAATAATTAACATTTTAGAGATTCTGCAAGATGTATGTAAACTTTTGATGGTACATTGCTACATAAGACCCTTATTCTTTAGCTGGGATCATGTAGGGCTAAAAATGCAATTTGGACCTTCAACCAGTTGGGCATCATTGAAGACCACTATATGCAGAAAATCCTAGAATGTTTTTCCTCGAAAACCTTAATTATTTTTTGACTGAAGAAAGAAAAACAACAACATCTTGGATGACACATGTCCGAGTAAATTTTCAGATAATTTTTATTCTATATTATAACTAATCCTTTAAAAATTGTCTGAACCCGTCACAAATTAATGCAGGCTTTGCATTTTTAGTTAATAATATTTAATAATACTTATTTACATTATTTATTAGTTGATAATTTACATGCATTTAAGTTTGTGCTGCTCCATGTAATTAAAAATCAGTGTATCTTTTCTGTGCTGCATTGTTGTGCAAAGACGGCCTTAGTCATTCAGTGTTTCATTTGTTGCTTTTTTTTTTGGTTGTCCTGAACTTTTTAATACACCAAAGAGACAGCATAAATCTTCTGAAGTATCACAGGAATCAAAATCACTGGGACCTTTAAAGTTGATCATTGATTCTCCTGCATAGCCGACATTGCCTCTCTACCTCAAAGACCCCTTAAAAACTCTCAACATCAACACAGGTCTGTTGTCTTTTCCTCCCATGATTTAAGTGCTTTAAACAACACACACACCAAAGACTCAAAGCACAAAGAAAGCTTTTCTATGTTTCCCATGTTTATCTTTTTAAGCATTTTCTTTCTAAGCAAGGTGTGTAATGCGAGGATGATAACAATGTGATGCAGTACTTGAGATCACAGCGATGCACAGCATGAATAAATTAAACTGATTACTCTTGATTTTATTTATGCCGCAGTTGTTGCATTTGTTGTCACTTTCAATTATTTTTCATGCAGTGATTAATCAGACCTCATCTTTTAATTAAATGTCTTCTTGTGGTTGTCACTGTTATTGTGGTTGGTGTGTTAAATGTTGAGGATCAAGCGCGTCTTGTTTAATTAGACCAGGGGTTTATAAACTGTTCCGAGAGTTCAGAGACCCCCGGCAGGCTACAAGGGCACACTAGGGGGCCCCTAGAAAAAGTCAGAAAAAAATACTGTAGTTACATTTTCCAAACTATTACATATTACATTTCTTTTACCTAACATATAAAAATATAAAGATATAAAGTCACAATTTTGACTTTTTTTCTCCGAATTGAGAAACTTGCAATTGCGAGTTATAAAGTCAGAATTGTGAGATATAAACTTGTAAATCTGACTTTTTTCTCATAATTGCATGATATAAACTCACAATTGCGATTTATAGTAAAAACTGTGAGACAAACTCGCAATTCTATCTCGCAATTTGAGAAATAAAGTCAGACTTGCAAGATATAAACTCACAATTCTTACTTTTTCTATCAGAAATACTATTCTGACTTTATAACATGCAATTTCCAGTTAAGTTAAAGTTGAGATATAAACTCACAATTCTGACAACATAGTATTTTTCCCATTCAAAACTGGACTTTACAACTCACAATTGCATGTTTATATCTCACAATTTAGACGAAAAAAGTCAAATAAAAAGCAAAAAAAAGTCTAAATTTTGAGTTTATATCTTGCAGTTGCGAGCTTATATCACGCAATTCTGACTTTACAACTTGTAATCTTGAGTTTATATGTCCCAATTCTGAGAAAAAGTAAGAATTGTGAGATAAAAAGTCACAATAACCTTTTTTTATTATCTATTCAATGGCGGAGACGGGCTTCCATACAAAGTGCATAATCTAAGTTGTCCTCAAAATAAGACGTGCCTTATTTTAGGCACTTCAAACTACTGTAACTCCTAAGCCTACAGTTTAAAGCGTTTTGCCCTCTTGTCAGAAGCGTTGGCTGTTTAATGCTTTTCAAACTCGATTACCTCAGCACATAACTTTTATGGTTTATTTTTATATTCTTGTCTGTAAATGTTGCATAAAGTCTCATCCTGACAGAAAGCAATTCTCTTTAAACCTTCACAGACTTCAGTGAAGGAGTGCTGGTGCGTGCATGCACATCAAAAAATGGGAGCGTAATAGAATGGGAGCAGGGTAATTATGACTAAAATATACATTTTGTTCAAATATTTTGCATCCAAAAGTGAAAGCACATCAAATCTTTTTCCAGCAGTGTGCTGTTTAATTAAACTGAATCATCATATTTGGGGGCCAATGTCATCAAAATGTCTGAAAGTTCTTGGTTAGAGTGGTTAAACAACCTTTTAATTTAAATTTGCATGGTGTATTGCATCTCGTGGAAGCTAGATAAGACCAGAAAATGAATTAATGTGAGTTTGGTGTCATTGTGTCATGTTTTGCTGTCACATGTCCTCGCAAGTTATAAGCCGCTTACAGATTCCTCGAAGGGTCCTCTTGGCACTTCAGGAACCTCTGCGAATGCCTATTCTACTTTTAGGACGGGACGACCCAGACCAGACAGCAGCATTTTTTTCTAGCGGCTGAATGACATGCTGTGCTTTATTTCCTATTGCCTGTGTAGGTGTTGATGAAGAGCTCCTCATTGTTCTTTTTTCCCTCCCTTGAGCTGGAGGTGAAATTGCAGGTTGATGAATTGGCAAAAGGAGACCTCTATGGTCAGTGCACGCTGCCGCGATGTAGACCTGACTCAGCAGGTCACGGCTTTAAAAAAATGAAGAGAAACTAAAAAAACAGTGGGAGAGAAAGAGAGAGAGGCAGAATGAAAGATTAAGGGACGGAGAAGGAGACCAAGAGAGACAGCAAGTAAAAGAGATGGCCCTTAGAGTATAAGAACTGCGATGCAGACAAAAAACCAATAATATAATGAAGCTGACAAGTCGTCCAATCCTGTGCCAAAGAGGAGACAGCTCTCTCACAGTTTATTTGACACCTTTATAACACAGGCTCTTCAGCATTCACCGCCACGCAGGTGTACAGACACACACACACACACACACACACACACACACACACACACACACACACACACACTTTAATCAGCTGAACTCTCATACTGCACACCAATTAATGCTCGACACAGAGAGGATGAGCGCTATATTCCCTGCTGCAGTAATGTCATGAGGACACTGTAACAAACTCTACTGCTTATAGTTTGGGTGAAACAAATGTCTTCAAGAAAATGACAGTGCTTGCCTGTGCAAAACTTACTAGAACAGTTGACAATTTTCCCATTATCAGGCCTGGGAACTGTCAGGAATTGAACAGTTCTGGTTCTGATTTCAATTGCTCTTTACAGTTCCAATTCTTTATTCAAAATCCAATTAATATTACACTTATTGCCATCACTAGACTGCTGCCAAATGATGAGATGATTTACTGAAGATTTACTAATTTGTTTTATTGTTTATTTGTTTGACAAGGTCTCAGACTACACTGGTCACTCTGTATGTTTTTGACTGATTAAATGATTTTGTTTAAAGAGATCGTTCACCCAAAATATTGAAATTCTGTCATTAATTACTCACCCTCATGTCGTTCCAAAATCGTAAGACCTTTATTCATCTTTGGAACACAAATTAAGATATTTTTTGATGAAATCCAAGAGCTTTCTGACCCTGCATATACAGTAATGTAACTACCATATTTAAGGCCCAGAAAGGTAGTAAGGACATCGATAAAATAGTCCATGTGACATCAGTTCAAGCTTAGTTTTATGAAGCTATGAGAATACTTTTTGTGCAAAAAGAAAACAAAAATAACAACTGTATTCAACAATTTCCTCTTGTCTGTATCCATCTGAAAGCTCTTGGATTCCATCAAAAATATCTTAATTTGTGTTCCGAAGATGAACAAAGGTCTTATGGGTTTTTAACGACATGAGGGTGAGTAATTAATGACATAATTTTCATTTTTGGGTGGACTATCCCTTTGAAAAGTTTCACTCGAAAATAACAGATCACTCATTTGGCAATCAGACTACACTGTTCATACCATATATTGTTGGTTAGTATTAGCTCCACGTAGCACGAAAGAACCATTAATATATCCAAAGCTCATTCAATTGTTCAATTCCAGGATTGAAAAGTAAAAAATTCTTGGATCCCCAAAATGATGTGCCAACAGGGGCCCTTAGGGCCCTTTACATCCTTTTATAAGATATAACCAGGAACCCCACAGAATGCTGTGACTACTGGACTTTAACCAAGCGAAAAACATAATATTATAGCTCTCTTTAACAAGTTGTTCAGAAAAAATAATAGTAATGCTTGTCTTAGCAAACACCACAAATGGATACCATAAATGAAGGCTACAGTGCCTTGCAAAAGTATTCATCTTCATTTTTTTTTCACATTTTATGTTGCTGCCTTATGCTAAACTGCTTTAATTTACTTACTTAGCTGAAGTACTTTTACAGCCTCAAGTCTTATTGACTATGATGTGACAAGCTTTGTACATTAGGCAATTATCTTCCATTCTTATCCTAACCTCTTCACCTCTCAAGCTCTGTCATGTTGGATGTACATTTTCAGGTTTCTCCAGAAATGTTTGATTTGGTTCAAGCCCTGACTCTGGCTAGGCCACTCAAGGACATTCAAGTTATCTATAAGCCACTATTGCTGTTTGCTTAGGATCATTGTCCTGTTGGAATATGAACCTTCTGTAAAGTCTGAGGTTCTGAATGCTCTGGACTGAGTTTTCATTAAGGATATCTCTATATTTTGCTGTGTTGAGCTTTTCTTTTACTCTGATGAGTCCCTCAGTCCCTGCTGCTTAAAAACTGCCTCACAGCTTGAGGCTGCTACCACCACACTTTACTTTTGGGATGGTACTCTAAAGGTGATGAGCAGTGCCTGGTTTCCTCCAAACATGATGCTTGGAATTGACGTTCTTCAGACCAGAAAAATATTGTTTCTCACAGTCTGAGGGTCCTTCAGGTACTTTTTTGTGCAAATTCCAAGTATGGAGTGTTGCAGTGATGTTTTTCCTTCTGTAGGTTAGACCTATCTTCACATATGATTGTGGAGCTCAACTAAAGTGACCATCAGGATCTTGGTCACCACTTTAACCAAAGCTCTTCTCCATCAATTACTCAGTTTGGCCAGGAGGCCAGCTCTAGGAAGAGCCGTGGTTGTTTCAAACTTCTTCTATTAAAGGTAATGGAGACTACATGCTTCTGTGAGCCTTCAATGCAGCAGAATTTTTCTGAACTCTTCCTCAAATCTGTGGCTTGATGCAATTCTGTTTCTGAACTCTACAGGCAGTTTTTTTTTACCCCAGGGCTTGGTTTTTGCTCTGATATGCATTTTCATCTGTTATATCTTTTATTAAGATGTATGTGCCTTTTTAAATCATACCCATTCAATTGAATTTGCCACAAGTTCAAATGTAAGCTACATTTCAACTGCCCCAGGTAAGGGTATGAATACTTATGCAATAGAATCATTTAAGTTTTTTTATTTTTAATAAACTTGCAAAGATGTTAAAAACCTGTTTTTTGCTTTGCCATTATGGTGCATGGAGTGTTCAACTCTTGTTCTACAAAACTATAGAGAGAATACTTCTCCAAGTTCAGAAAGAGTCTGTACTTTAGAGAAAACTGCTGAGGCATGCAACGTCCAAAATTAATAACAGCAATCCACTAGGTCACTGCAATATTTTTAAATACTAAAGCAAGTGAGTGAATCCACAACAGTGCAATTAACAGGTTCATGTAGCTCATTGGTCTTTGAACTCAAAAATAATAACTGTGGTGCAAAGCAGACAGGTCCATTTTTAGCTTTACCCTTTGCTTTTCCCTGTACCTCGCTGAGTTATGAAAAGGTTACTGCACTGCAGGACATCTCTGTCCACAGCTCAGGTCTAAAGGTTATTTTGTTATGCTCCCACCGATTAGCTGTCAGTTTAAACACAAATAATCATAAAGGGTAAGCATTCACAACAACTGGTGAAATGCAAGAGCATGAATGAGGTCACAATGTGCATTAAATTAGATGTTAAAATACAACCTGTTGCCAAAGTTATTACCCTGCCAGGCTTATTTATCTTGCGAACATTATTTAAAGTTTGACCTTTTGCTAAAGAATAGCAAATCTCTGCTTTTTCGCCTAAAATAAAGGTCATTCTCATAGTGGTAAAAACAGCCTGTTAAGCAAAGCTTTCTACTGGTAAGCCAGGTCAAATTAGAGAGTTTTAGAGAAGTTCTGGTTAGTTAAAGAGATTTAAAGCCGCTTCAACCAGCTCACGCTCATTTTTGTGAGGAATTAAAAAAAAAAAGTTGAGTTTAAGTTTAAGAATAACCTTATACACGAAGCTTACATACAAAATATTTTTAATATTTAAAGCAAATATTATTTTTTATAATGGAAATTTGAAGTTACTTTAAGTAACAGACAAATTTGCTAACTCAATTCTCACTCAGAAACTCCTGATTCAGTTTAATTTTGATTAGATTTAAATCAATTAATATTAGAATACATTACCAGTAAAAAGTTTAACAGTAAGATTTGTAAAGTTTTTTTAAAGAAGTCACTTCTGCTCCTGATTTGCTTCTCAAAAAACATGAATTATTATTATTATTATTATTATTGTTGTTAAAAACAGCTGAGTACATTTTTTTTTAGGTTTCTTTAATGACTAGAAAGTTCAGAAGAAAAGCATTTATCTGAAATAGAAATCTTTTGTAACATTATAAATGTCTTTATCAACACTTTTGATCAACTTAAAGCATCCTTGCTAAATTAAAGTATTGATTTCTATAATTTATTCCTATAATTTATTTTATATATTTATATTATATAAAATATTTATTCTATAATTTATATGCTGGTCTTTGGATCTTTCTATTCAAAGAATCCTGAAAAAAATATATTTTTAAATATTGAAAATAATAATAATAATTATAACAAAAAATGTTTATCAGCATGTTAGAATGATTTCTGAAGGATCATGTGACACTGAAGAAATAGCTTTGAAATCACAGGAATAAATTACATTTTAAAATATATTCAACTGGAAAACAGCTATTTTAAATATTAAATATTTTAAATTTGTAATGTTTTTGCTGAAAAAAAGAAAAAAAAACGTACAAATTACATAATCACCTAAGAATGCACTTTTGACTGAACTGCAGTGATTTTTTCATGTAAACATGGATAAATTCTTTACCAGTTCCAGATTATTTATGTAATGCGATGCATGAATCATTCAAACTCATATAGTATTTTTACTTATGCTTAAAATCTTCTAAATTCCTTTTGAACCTTTTCTGATTAACACTGTGCATTCAGCAGAACTGTTTACACACAGTAAAGTGTCTCTCGGTGACTATAAAGGTCAATGAATGTGAGGGCTCACATAATTTCTAGTTCGTTAAGCAGCATTATCATCTTCTGAGAAAGAGAATCGTGTGCAAGAGTGTCTGTTTGGACTTAACGATAATTTCAGGCAACGAGCGGATCCCGATTAAGAGCTATGAAATATTCAAAGCAACCTACTACTGCAGTGTCTGCGGCTGAAGATAAACTCGCCGAATGTGGGCTGTGACCACGCCAGCAAGTCCAGAGGCTCCTCTCTGTCACTGCCATTAATAAAACATTAGCCTAGAAGGTACACTTTCTGTGGGAAGTAGGCTCACCTGTGTCACCTATGAATCCAGGTCCATCCGCGGAGTTCAAATTAGGGAAAGTGCGAGAGTAGGGGAGGTTTGGAATTGGGAACGAAGAGCAGAAAAGAGTGCCAGAAATGATGCTTTGAAAACCTGATGTGTGGGGGGTGAAACTTGAGTGTGCGTCCCATTTTAGTGAGAGGACTGGAAGTCATTACTTCCCAAAGAAAATGGTCTGAAAAGAAATAGTCTGAGGTTCTTCTAGGTGAAGTAGTTGTTTTTTCAGGGAGCTAAAACCTCTAGGAGCTAAAACTATGTCCCTTATGGTGCAGCTAAAAAAAACTTAATTAGCTATCAAATGAAAAACATTTAGCCAACGTGTTCTTCAACGACTTTTTTAGGTTTCAGGTAAATTTAACGTAACTGAATTCTGTCACTCAGAACAAGTTTATATATAAACAGCCTGTAGTTCAACCAGCGGCATAAATGCGCATTCGTCTTCATCAGTCAGTCAGGCTTGTTGGCATATTGGCAGCTGACATTGCAGGAACATCGACTCTATTCCCTTACCCTTTCTCCTGTTAAATGCCCTGTTCATTCTGCAGAGTTTGAGAAGTGCTTGTAAGGCGAGGACGGACTCCAACGAGAAGCCACCTGAAGAAAAAGCACAGAGAAGCAGAATGATTGTGCTGAAGTGGTGTTAATCTCATCAATGAAATATTCTTGGCAAATGCTTTTTGATTTTATCAAAACAAATGTAAAAAAAAACAGCTATATTTACAATAAATATCACAATTTACCATAACACTTTAGATTAGAGAACACTTCACTATTAAGTAGTTGCTTTCTAGCATGCTTTACTATTATTTATTCTATTACTAGCATTGGTTATTTATGCTAGTTGCACATAGCTCATACCTGTATCTGCATGACCATATTTTAGATCCCTCAATGCTACCCCACACCTAAACTTAACAACTACCTTACTAATTATTGATAAGCAGCACAATTAGGAGTTTTAGGCAAAAGTCATAGTTAGTGGCTAGTTACTAGCAGGGCTGGATATTGACACAAATTTCACAATTCAATACGATTTCTCCTCATAAGCTTGCAATCTGATTTGATTCCATATTGATTATTTTGGATATATATTAGGTATGGCAAATTTTCGCTTATAAATGATAATTAAATAAATGTTAATTATAAGAGGGATCATACAAAATGCATGTTATTTTTTATTTAGTACTTACCTGAAAAATATATATTTACATAAAAACATTTACATTTAGTCCACAAGAGAAAATAATACTTAAATTTATAAAAATTCACCTTTTCAAAAACTCACACATGCTCACTGATGCTTCAGAAGGAAACATGATGCATTAAATACACAAAGATGCTGAAAAAACAAAGAATTTGTGGGACCTGAGGGTTTTTTTCTGAGGAATAGTGGGAAGTTTAACTGTTCAGGACAAACAAGGGACTCATGGAAAAAAAAAAAAAATGCTGTGCATCATTCAGGTAACAACACAGTATTAATAAAATGAATCAGGTGTATGTAAACTTTTGAACGGGGCAATTTTTTATAAATTCAACTATTATTTTCTCTTGTGGACTACATGTATTTTATGTGATCTTGTGAATCTTATTCAGGTCAGTACTACACAAAAAATAACATGCATTTTGTATGATCCCTCTTATTTTAGTAGAACATTTTGTAGATTCTGGAAGGTGTATGGAAACTTTTGACTTCAACTATATTTAGCAAAATGCTCCTTTATAGAGTTTATTTTTCTAGCTGACTAACGAGCTTATAGTCACCTAAAATGATTTTCTGAGGTAAATTTGACTTTATAAAACATTGTTTACAAGTAGTTACATGTATGTTGACGTCTTAGCGCGATTGAAGCACTGATTGAGCAATTACATGAGACGGGATGTGGATTTTGGTAAGTTGTACTCTTTCTCTTAAAATACCTTCGGATGTTTATTCGTGTTTATTTCATGCTAATGATGCCTCTTCACTTCACCGGCAGCTGCTTCTGCTACAACATTTATCGTTTGAATACTGTAATAAAATGGACAGAATTTGAAATCTGACACTGTGTTTCCTATAAAAAGTAACAAAGCACAAAGCTTATTGCGATGGGATGGGATGCACCTTACAATTTTCTATTAACTGCAAACAGGCTAGACTAATCGATTCTTGGGAATTAAGCATTCATATTGTTTGGTAAAAAAGACAAAAAAAAAAACAAAAATCAACTAAAATCAATACTTTTTACCCATCCCTAGTAAACAGTAAGAATTGGTCCCCAACTAAAGTGTGACTGTTTTGTGTTCTTTAAATTTAGCCAAGAGGTGCATCCATGATGTATGCAGTAGATCCACTATTAGTCGTCATACAAATTACAAATTCACAGGACAGAGTCCAACAAACATTAATGATTTCCATCAGAATGCAAAACTTGTCTGCATGAGCTTGTGGTTTATGTCTCCTGCGTTTGCATGCATAATGAAAGTTAATGGGGGTAGTTTAGCATCATCACGGCTTTACACTATGAGTACAGTAAGTACACACAAAACAGACAAACAATTACCAATTTAAAAGTTACACAAGTAGAGAACTTTGTGCCCCTTGGTGACTATGGCAGAACTATGCCCTGTGGAGGTTGTAGATTCAATCTCAGGTAGGATGATCCAGCAAGTACTGAGTTACTGAGATTACAAACCTGCAATTCTCTTTACACCCTTGAGCAAGACACTTAACCCCAGGGAGATTTTGCTACAGCTCTCCTGCCAATTACTGCAGTATATGTCACTTACACTTTGAGTGCAGGATGACAATCGGGCGCAAAGCTGACTAAAAATATTTTAGTCCTGTTTAAAAGTACATCCTGGCATAGTTTGCTCCGAGTGTAGGAACAGGATTTCTGTGGTTCAGAATATAGCCACCCTTAGTCATACATGTGACGTCAATTCCTACTTTTGCTGTGAAGTGTTTGGCTGATGTGGAGTCGATGAGTGAGATGACACAGAAGTATGCAAGATCAAAGCCTCAAAGAAAGGTTGGAGGCTGAGGATGTCAAAAACACTGAACCAAATACATTCAATGTCAAAAAAAAAAATCCTTAGAATTCCTTTTGCATTAGAACAAACACACCTCAGAGACCCCACGCAACTGACACATGTATAATACTTTGCATATCTGTTTTTTTGTTCAGTATCATATTTAATAAACCAGACTTTTATGGCTGATAAATAAATACATAAACATATACCTATACCTCAATCTTTATTTATCTTGGTGCAATAGCTAATATTCGACAGATTGTGTACAACAGGTTTTTCAGGTTTTTCTTTTATGTTGCTAATTCAGAGACCTTAGACATTTGCATATCAAATATATGATGCAGAAGGTTTTATAGGATTAAGGTTGAACACAGCAAAGACAACAATGCAATCATCAGAGTCAACATCATCTCTGCTGAAAGCTTTCAGCATTTCAGTTGATTTGATTTGATGCAAAGCTTCCAGAGCATTCTGATGGTGCTGTGCCACGTTTGGCTCGATCACTCAATGACAGGAGCAGGAGTCAAGTGGCTTCTATGAAGCCCTGAACAACAGGGAAACACATCACTTCCTTTTATCAGAGTCAAAGCTTTGCTCTCTGTCTGAACTGCAGCGCAAAAGACCCTTAGCTCAAAATACTTCATCTTGCGCCAGCACTTCAGCCCGTCAATCAAGTTTCGTCCTCAGAGAAGGGAATGGAAGAATGAGAAAATATCGGAAATAGAATGTGCAGAAGAGAGAGGGCCAATTTGACAGAGCTGTATTTGGTAAAGTTGCTAAGGCTGAGTTTTCCTGCTTGAAATGGTGCTTAATCTTTCAGTTCTGACAGTCTTCCATTTACGGTGAATTGTGAAAAAATGATGTGATCTCAGAAAAAAATTAGAGGGAAGTGCAACATGTTAAAAATATGCATGAAGTGATACATTAAAGAGGCCACTCATGCATTTAAGGAAGGATTACTTTAATGAGACACAAGGATTTATTACTCTTGACTGAGCATGACAGCCTGTGTCTTAAAATGGCACATATAATCTCACAACTTTGACACGATGCAGAGACGACGTGAAGCATGGTGACCTTTCCAAATTCAGAGGTTTAAAGGGAACACGTTAAAAAAAAAAAAAATTTTACACGGACTTAATTATTTAGGGTGTTATTGGTTTGATTGAATGGTCCGAAACAGAATTTGATTTATCCCTCTCCATCTTTCCTGCTGGATTGTGTTCACTCAGGCCATGTCTACACTAATATGTTTTCATTTGAAAACACATCTTTTTCTGTTTCTGTTTTTGTCAAGGAAAATTAAGCTTTTTGAATACGCTCTCCAAAGTGGATAAATTTGAAAACACAGTTTTCGCATTGTTTGTGTAGACTGTGAAAATGAAGGCTTTTGAAAACGATGATGCAGCTTTAGTCATATGACGGACATTGTACCAAAAGGTATCCATGTTTATATTTTTTTGAGTGAAATTGCGTGAAAACGCATTATGTATGTTCCGTCAGTATCATCTCAGTGAGATTTTGGAGGTTTTATGCATGTGCAGTTAGGCGAATTTAACTAAAGACACTTTTAGAAAACAATTGAAAGCGCTAGTGCGGACGGAGAGCGTTTTAAAACGAAAACTCTGTTTTCAAATGTATCCGGATTAATGTAGACGTAGCCTCTGTGTTTTTTGGATCCAAACCACAGTAGTTTGCGTCATCAGAGTAGCAGATGTTTACCCCTGTTGCTAGGTAATGATTATGCAGGACAAGACCACAAAATGGATGCACACTTAAGCCCGGCTCACACTGTGCGATTTTGGCCACGATTTGGCTGTCTGAGACTAATTTTGAAATCCTAAAATATTCCTATAATCCTAGGGTAAAATCTGTAGTCTTTGATCGCTGGTTTGACATGTTCACCGACAGCCGATTAATGGCCGTTGCGATCAAATTTTACCTCTGACGAATTTCTGGCAGTGTCAGAAGATTTCAGATACTTTCCTGCAGTGTGACACCTCCTACGACGAACGTCAAACGATCTCAGTTTTTCAAGACAATCCATAATTAGAATTATTGCTAGAGATTTCTTCTAACCGCATAAACTCCCATCAGCACCGAAATCATATGATATGCTGCATTTGCTAAAATAAACACCGGTTGTGCAGCTGTTTCCATTTGCGTGTTTTTAGTGCTGCTTACGCTATTCATAAACGTAATGATAGCCAACATTTAAGCCCTGCGTTTAAAGCGTCTTGTGAACACACAGTTGACAGTGAACGCGGAAAGCAGTCCGCTGGCCGCGGGGTTCAGCGCAGCCCTTCATAGCGCAGCGGCAAAAGATAAACTATTTTGAACTTTGAGCGTGGCTTGCGCACTCCACTGCGCGTGTACTTTGGACGACACAGCAACAAACCGTCCTCGCGCCATGCAAGCCATTGAAATGAATAGTCATTGAACATGTATGGTACGCGCACCCGTTTTGAACGCGTCTTAACTGTCGTACAGTCTGACATCAATGACACTGAGATCCCACAGTGTGACATGATCATCATGTTCGTACATTCTGACAAGCAACAATCGTAAAGGACTATTAAAAATCGCACAGTGTGAGCCCGGCTTTACTTGCTCATGCACCTCACTTTGAGATTTTGGAAATTAGTTTTTTTTTTCCAAAATGCCAACACAGAATGACAAGTGTCTACATATATTTTTCACAAATGTAATCCAAAGGTTGAAAAAAATGTGAGAAGGCAGCATACAGTGCTTTGCGAAAGTATTCATACCCCATACCCCCATTTTCCCCCCACATTTTGTTATGTTGCTGACTTAAACTGCTTTAAATTACTTATTTCCCACATCAATCTACACTCCATACACCATAATGGCAAAAAAAAAAAAGTTAACATTTTTGCAAATGTATTAAAAATAAAAAACTTTTGATGATTCATTGCATAAGTATTCATACCCTTATTTGGGACAGTCGAAATTTAGCTGAGAAGCATTCATACTGCTTGTAGATGTTACTATACTTTGAGTGAAGTTATCCTGAGGCTAATTCAATTGAATGGGTATGAATTGGAAAAGCACACGTTTTTATAAAGGATGAAAATTCATATCAGAGCAAAAAGAGCATGTAGAGCTCAGTCTCTGTTAGCCTTAATAGAAGAACCAGCAGTCTTTCTAGAGTTGGCCTCCTGGCCAAACTGACAATTGATGGAGAAGGGACCTGGCTAGAGTGGTGACCAAGAACCTGATGGTCACTCTAGTTGAGCTCTTTGATCATATGCTGATGGGAGAAACGTACAGAACAACAACCATCACTGCAACATTTCATGAACCTAAGCACACAGCAAGACTGTCTTATAGACAACTATGTGAATGTCCTTGAGTGGCCTAGCCAAAGCCTGGGCTTGAACCCAATGGAGAAACCTGAAAATGTGTGCCAGACCCTATCCAAGCTCACAGAGCTTGAGAGGTGAAGAGCCGAGGCGAAGAATGGTACAAAAATAAGAATACTTATGCAATGTACTTATTTCAGTTTTTTTTTTTTATAAATATAAATGTATGAAGTTGTGACAATTCTGTTTTTGTGTGTAGATTCACACAGAAAAAAAAAAAAACAGTTTCAACAGTTAACGATTTCAACAGTTATTTCAACAGTTAACGATAACTTCTGTGATTTAGTACTTCTGTGACCGAAATGAACTGTGACATTAAACAAACCTGGGTGCGCACCACAAGTGCTACTGTGCCCCCTTAGTTATTTTTTGTCTATAGAGAAAACTCTTCAGAACTTATTATATATTTTACATGCAGTTTATATAAACTTGAAGGATATATCCCTCTAAATCAGGGGTGTCCAGTCCTGTTCCTGGAGGGTTTAGCTTCTGCCCTAATTTAACACACCTGAACCAGCTAATCAAGGTCTTCAGGCAGAGCTCCTTTAAAAATTAAGCCTCCAAGGTTAGCAAAAAAGAAAAAAAAAAAAGAAAAAAAAAAAGGTATAACCCTGCAGTGCACTGGCGAGGAGACAAAGATGCTGGAGTTAAAATTTAAAAAAGGTCTCATTTTTGATTATATTAAATCTGGGCACACTTGATAAAATCAATCATTGTTCCAACCTGATCTCATGACAAAAATGTATCTGTGGGAGCTTTTTCACAAGACACAAAATACGTACCGCCATGTATGTATATGACATATTCGATGTGAAATGTCCACCAAATGGCGCTAAAAGACTATGTTTTTTTCCCCCGGAACAGAGGAATGTCCATATGGTGCGTTTTATCTGGCAATGGTTTTGTACGCATCATCGCAGTTCTGACTTGAAATGTCCATTGAGTGGCACTATAAGTGTAATGCTCCAGAACTTTTAAAATTATAAACCTACCCGATACTATGAACAAACAAGAATGCGATGTAAAAACGCATCTGCAAGCATGCCATTTTAGTAAATTTTTCGATCTCTCATCTTTCTGCTCTTTCATTGTGAATCATGTTTTTCACAGGATTCTGCATCCTAAGTCCAATTCTATGCCGGCTGAGCTCCCGAGCAAGCTTGTTACATCCTGAAAGTAAAACATATGGAGCTGTAATAATGCCGTGCAAAATGAAGCAGATATGAGTAAGAAATTAGTCTTTTTTTATAGAGAAAATCCTGAGAAGCAGGAAATATTACTATAAACGCTTTAAAAAAAAAATCAAGATGTTGGAATTATTTAAATATTTACTTAAATATTTCACGCTTATGGAAATGCCAAGTTCTGTCATGAAACTAGATTGCATTAATGCAAACTGATGATATTCACAGCGTTAAACTACTTGGCACAAGCAGATTTATTTATGTTGCACACGCAGCCAATTCACCTTCCCCAGCTCCACCTGTATAGATCTGCTATGGGTTAGTATATATGCTACTTGTGCAGCTGCAGTATGTGTTAGAGACTCTCTCAGTATGTACTGGAAATTACAAGTTCCTGTACTTGTTTTGTAGCAGCAGAAATAATCTACAACAACAGCAATAACCAACAGCAGCATTGTCATAACCATTACCATGCTAAAATCTTCCAAGAGTTGTCATGATAGAAATATATGAATTTCATTGTGCAATGTATAAAAATACATTTGATGTAATATGCATATGCATTTTGTAAAATAAATAGGGTGAATTTTATTTTTATGCCAAATTTAAATGCTAGGATTAATGTTTTAATTTCAATGATCATGGCTCCTAATCTAGGATCCTATGTCTAAGATGTTCTAAGACAGCAATTGTCACGGTCTTGCGACCAAAAAGCCTACGATCATTTTCTGACAGTGTCAGAAATTTAGCCTTCGCACAGTGTGTTTGCTGGCATGACCCATGTTTACCGACCAGCCAATAAAAATGTGTCATGAAATCAACGCGACATGGCCCTAAATCTTAAAACCTTTTTCATCACTACCACTTTTTTCACACATCAAAACTACAACTGCCAAAGTGATTCATTATGCTCTTTTTGTTTAACACTAGCGTATGCTGATGACGTTTTATAATAGTTACTGTATATATTATCTATAGTATCATGCGTCATAGCCTACGAGTCAATGGGTGTCATCATCGTACAGTTCCATGCATGTCGTACCCAAGTTTATTAGGTCAATGTCGCACAGTGTGATCAGCAATGATCTCATAGGATTGCTAAAATTGTGCAGTGTGTAGAAGGCTCAAGTAGATCTTACCACTCAATTCAAGCCTATTAAAATGTACTTTTACATCCAACGTTATATGAGTGTCTTAGCCAGGTTTTACACTCTTTGACAATTTGGAAATTGTGTTATCAGAAAAGGATATATAAGGCTTTAAGATGGTTTTATATATTTAAATTAAAATTGAGATCTGACAAATGTAAAATAATGGATTTTAATTATATCCCTTAAGCAGAGACAGACAGTTCAGTGGCCTGAAACTGAAAAACACTCTTGACAAAGTGATTTAAAGTTGAGGTGTAAAACGAGGGATGGGTAACAGGGAGCAGAGGAAGCAATCTCATTCCAATCATCTTCCTTTTCAGGATACACATCAAATCACATTTACCTGCAGATTTTAAATGGGTCTGGAAATAAGTGTAGTGATTTCCAAGGACCAAAGTGAAATGGAGTGCACACATACATGCACATGCCAGGAACTGACAGGGATCAGATCTTGACCGGGAGAGCCTGATGTCTTGAATCTTCATGAAGTTTTAATGGGGTGCACTTGTTCAATCTTTTCATGCTGCTTATTCGTAATCTCTGCAGGGATGATATGCTTTCAAATGGATGATGGCTTTAACTTGCAACACCCCTGGCAAACCCCAAGCGCTGTCTATATGTGTGATGAATAGACGTACAGTTTTGTCTGTTTGCTGGCTCTTCTTTATTCCAATGATATATGGGCATTTTTCCACTTTTGGCTGATGGATAACACACATGCAGATCCTTTCCATTACTCTGACTGTTATGCTGGGTCTTTCAAATGTATATTGCATTTATTTTATTGTTCCTACTTTTCCCCCTAACAGTACTATACAAAATAAATTTTATTTTATTGTTTTTATTAAAAATAAAACACTGACACTGCCAGCTGGCTATTTTCCAGAGTACATGTTAAGCAAAGTCAAAGATAAATTTTGACAAGGTTTTGACTAGAAAATGAGCAGATATGAGTCTATGAATTACCTTATAAAGCTAAAATGTAAAAATCTGCCATTTATCACTGCAGGCTTTCTCCTTCAACACAGAGGGCAAGCAATTCTGCATTGCCTCGAAAATGCATGCCCTGCAGCTCCATTAAGCAAAAAAGGACATTGCAATCAATCAGTTATGCATGTATTCTTACAGTGACAGATCCACTGCAGGCTTCTAGAGAACCAGTGCTAAAATAAGAAAAGTGAGGGGTCGTCCAGAGTACCTTGAGGAGGGTTAGTATCAGGTCATCACTCAAGAAAAATGTTCACATAGCAGATAGACATGCAAAAATCAATGTAAGCTCATCTTGAATTTATATTTTGGATGCTGCTGGAGTCTGTACCAGGCTTTATTAAGAAGCTTAACCAAGACTTTTCTGGACTTTTTAGCTTTACCATAAACACAATGCCAGTTAATGAGCTTCCCCATCTACGTTTTCTTGTTAAACAGCATTGTTGGTCAACCAGCATTTAAATTTAATGGAAAATCCATTTACATCAACACCTTAAAGGATTAGTTCACATTCAGAACAACATTTTTCAGATAATGTACTCACCCCCTTGTCATCCAAGATATTCATGTCTTTCTTTCTTCAGTCGTAAAGAAATTATGTTTTTAAAAACATTTCAGGATTTCTCTCCATATAATGAACTTCTATAATGCCCCCAAGTTTGAACTTTCAAAATTCAGTTTAAGGGCGTATTCACATTTGGCGTCTTTTTGGACAAGAAAAAGTTGATAAGGGCACTTTTTTAGTAAAAAAAAAAAATCTGGCAGCGTTGCAGCCGAGGACGTCTTTTGTTGCTATAACAATGGTACACAACGGTATGAATGTGAGAATTGTCGAGAAAAGTGGAAGCTCGCTCTTGCGTTGGCTTTTTTATTTTTTGGCATTTTTGCCTTTTATTTGATAGGACAGTATTTAAGGTCTGCGACCTGTGACTATGCGTGGTGCCGATAGCCTAGTAGTGCCTTTTCGCTTCGGGTGTCCCTTTTTCGACTCCCGGCTCACAGACCTTTCCCGATCACATCCCCCCTCTCTCTCTCCAACTTCATTTTGGTTTTGGAAGTTAAAGGGGGGGGGGGGGGGGAATGTCGGTTCACAACAATTACATAAAAGTCTATCTACCGGCACCTTGTCCATTTTTTCTTGTTGTTCTTGTTATGGAAAAGACAGGTCTCCCTACTCGCTTGTCATTGGTCAGCTGTCAAAAAGGCACTTGACGTAGGGCGTTCTTTTCAGAAAAGTTGAACTTTTTTCAACTTGAAAAGACAGTCTAAGCTGCAGAAAAAGAGCCGGTGGTGGCGTTTAAAAAAGCACTCAGGACTTTTTTTGAAAACACTGTCTTCTCCATAGGGTTATAATGTAAAACAGACGCTGACAGTTGAAAAAAAAGATGCCAATGTGAACTTGGCCTAAATGCAGCTTTAAAGGGCTCTAAATGATCCCAGACGAGGAAAAAGGGTTTTATTAGCGTAACGATTGGTTATCTTCTAAACAAATTGACAATTTATATACTTTTTTTATACATACATATCCATTATATGGAGAGAAATCCTGAAATGTTTTCCTTAAAAAACATAATTTCTTTACGACTGAAGAAAGAAAGACGTGAATCTTGAATGACAAGGGGGTGAGTACATTATCTGTAAATGTTTGTTCTGAAAGTGAACTAATCCTTTAAACTGTAGTTTCCATATTTTTAGCCAAACCAAATGTCCAAAATGATCTATTTAATAGAAAAAGACAAACAGAATCAATGAGTTGTTTGCCTGGTTAAAAGAAAGAAAGTGAATAACCATCTATGTGTATGCATACAGTACAGCTCCAACATTCAGTTTCTGCTACCAACTATTAATAAATCAGGAAAAGGAGTTTTACATTACAGATATGGAGACCAAAAGGGACGTGCTGCTCCATGAAGCATATAATCTCATTATCAGGACTGTTAAGAAAGCCAATTAGGGTGTAAATCAGCAGACGGGATAATTCAGAGTTGAATATGCAGCATGATGTCCTGCTGTATTGGCAGAAACAGAAAGAGGAAGTCATCTCAAATAGTCTCAACGAAATGCAAACTTTTTGTAAAAAGACAGTTTTCATTGCACTTCGATACATATTTACAAAATACAAAAGGTTGAAGTTTGCCTTTGAACCTGGCATGCACAATATTAAGACTTCGTCAAAACTGTAGTCCTAATGCACTGGATAGTGGGACAGTGGATCTATAGTGTATCAGTTGCCATACTCGCAGGTTTTTTAGGGTCTAAGTGTATAATCAAACACACACCAAGAGACACGTCAGTGTTGCTCAGGTCTCATGGGCAGTGCCTACACTTGACAAGACAAAGCACTTTGGAATAATGAAGTAGGTTCATAAATCTTAGCTGGTGACTTGGAGCATGCGTTAAATCCATTTTTATAATTTTCCTCTAATCTTCATGGCTGTTTCTGCATGATAAGGACTTTCCCTGGTGAAATGCTGCAACTTCTCCAGTCACTTAAAATATGCCCATATTTTACTGTCAGGCATTGATTTCTGAGGGCCCGTTTCCTCTTCTCTATGTGCGGTGGTAAAGCAGCTCAAGGACAGACTAAAGCAATTTCAGTCATTTGGCTTGTTTTCCATCAAATACATTTGAATAAGCAAGAGGCAGCAGGAGAAAGCAAAAGCAAACTGATGAATCTGGTGTTCAAGTGGTCCCGTCAAAGTTGATTGAGCTAAACACCCCAGCCGAAGGAATAACTGCTAGGTTTTATTAAGCAAAGGAACATCAAATAATGAGATGCACAGAGGTTCTCTAAGGGAAACACATTTTCTGCAAGTAAACAAGGGGTGTATCGGACTTCACGTTGACTAGTCTAGACATTCTCCAATTGTTCTTTGCAATACATGATCAATAACATAAAGGATGCTTAAAGGGGTAGTTCAAATTAAGATATGTTTGATGAAATCTGAGAGCTTCCTTCTCTGCATAGACAGCAATGTAATTACCACATTCAAGGCCCAGAAAAGTAGCAAGGACATATAAAAGTCAACGTGATATCAGTGGTTCAACCGTAATATTATGAAGCTATGAGAATAACAATTGTGTGCAAAGAAAAATGTCACATGCACCATTTTATCAATGTTATGGCCTTGAACGTGTCAGTTGCATTGCCGTCTACACAGGCTCAGAAATAGGGCTGGGTATCAATTCAGATGTCCTGATTCAATTCACAATTTTTTTAATTACATTGTGAATATAGTTTTAATACGAAAGCTATTGATATTTCTAAAATATGAACAGTTAACATCAGAAATTAAGAGCCACAGGCTTATATTTTAAACCTATTCCTTTTTTTTTGTATAGGGTCCTTTTTTTAAAACAATAATAGGGCCCTATAAAATGTGCATCTTAATTTTTCTGGTAATCAGATGAAGGCATAAAACATTAATTTAATTAATCCTGATCAAATGAAAATTAAACCCTTTTACTTTTTGGCAAACAAAGTGCTGCACAATAGAGGTTTACTGCAAAAATGAAAAAGAACACAAATGTGATAACTTATTTAAAAATAAAGATTTATTCATATTTATTATTATTATTATTAGTAGTAGTAGTAGTAGTAGTAACATTGTTGTTACATTAAGTCTTAAGACTGCTAAATACTAATATATTTATGACACAGTTTAATGTTAAACTAAACTTTTATTTTGACGAGTTGCTGTGAAGAACTTGCAGCCGCTGTGAATGTGATATGACCATTGTTTTCTCACATTAAATGGTAAAATGGAGCCAGGATAAATTTTAAAACAACTCCGACTGTGTTTGTCTGGAAGGAGAAAGTCATATACACCTAGGATGGCTTGAGGGTAAATAAATCATGGGGAAATTTTCATTTTTGGGTGAACGATTCTTAAATCAGATCTTGTTTTAAATGTTTGCTGAAATAAATACAGGAAAAGATCGACTCGTTGCTTTTGAGAATCTTTAAAATGTGAAACGGTTAATCGAAAAATCTACTCAGAGCCCTACTCAGAAGGCTCTCAGATTTGAACAAAAATCTATTCATTTGTTTTCTGAAGATGAACAAAGGTCTTACGGGTTTGGAATGACATGAGAGTGAGTAATTAATGACATAATTAAAATTTTTGGGTGAACTTTCCCTTTAAATAAAACCTACCTATACAGGAACACAGATGCAAAGATACAGAACTGATATAAGTATACAAAATACAAGTTTACCATTAGTCTGCAGTAAAAAATTGCATTCAAATGTGAATTTGCAGGCCAGCTAGTTTGTGATTTTATTGCTGAAGATACCAGAAATTTAAACAGCATTGCGTTGTGTGGTAATTTATTCCCAACTGAATCAACATCTCTGAGTTTACATGGAGGATTTTGGCCATGGGCTGCTGTGTTACACTTGACACTGAAATGATTGGAAAAATGCAAAGTTTTGTAAGTAACTGCCTTTAAATAGGCATGATTTCCCTAAATTAACATTAATTTAGAGAATACAGTAGTCCCAAACCCATGATCATTGCTGTATTAACCATAGCAACATTTTGGCATATTAGCACTCTCTACTATAAACCACTATACACCACTATATACATATATTCTTATACAGAATATGAACACTTTCAAGAAGATTTACAACCATATTTAGCTGCAGTGTGTGTCATTGCCTATATGAAAAAAATCCCTCGTCTCTCATGAGTTTTTTCATGAAGGAGCCATGCAAATATTTTTTTTTTAATTTTTTTTACAGTTCCACTGAGAAACAATTAGATTCTGAATAGTGCTTATACCAGTGTAATATCGTCTCTTTACTGAGGGAGGGAATCGTTAACAGAGCATGTCCACAATGCTTTCAACAGCAGTCTTCTGAAAATCCATTTACATGCATATATAAGCTCAATATCAGCGTTGTTGATATTCTGAGCCATTTCTCTCACCACAAGATAGTTATTTCATGATAAATCAACTAGACTGAGGTGCATATATTAAAAACTTTTTCTAAAAAAAAACATGGTAGAGCTTTTCTAGAGCAGAACACTACACAGAGCATATAATCCCCTAAGATAAATTTTGGTGCTAAAGATATATATAAAACTGCCAGTGTTGCTAAAAATGATTAGCATGAGAACTAAATTGCAGTAAAAATCTACTTTAAAATAATTACACACTGCCCAACTCAAGAAGGAATAATAGAATTTCCATTAATACGCACCAAACATAAGGTGTATTCCTTTATAATCCACTGGCTCAACAGATTTAAAGAGATAGTTCACCCAAAAATGAAAATTCAGTCATTTACCATTGACTAAAAAAATTGTTAGAATACAGGTTAGTCATACAGGATTTGGAATGACATGAGGTTGTGTAAATAATGACTGAATCTACATTTTTGGGTGAACTATCCCTTTATTGACTGACAAATTGAGCCAAGTTTGTAAAAAGAGCTTTCCAGACAAAAAAAGAAAAAAAACTTTTAAAAGATTTTTACCGCTCATACTCACAAGGTAAGACAGAACTAATGACATACTTTTTAATGGTCAAGTAAAAGTGCAATAAAATCACTGTCATGATATCCATGGAAAAACATTCTGATTATACTGTATCATGACAGTCTTTAGTCCTGGTATGCACCTAAACTAAATAGGTTTTTCACATTCTGTCAATGTTTTTGTTGGTTTGTTTTTTTAGTCAGTCATATTCAGTGCACCATATGATGAGGTGAAGAGCAAAAACGGAAAACAAACTCATAGTTAATGAGCAAGTTTTCCCCCGAACAGTTAAAACATGCCATGCTAGAACGAGAATCAGGACAAGAAACAATAACAGCGACAAATGTTTCTGTGTATGCTGCCATCCCCTTGGCAACAATACCAACATTACGTCCAAAAAAAAAGCAAATAGCGAAAATTCATTATTTAGCAGCTTGAATAATGAAAGGCTCCTAAAATAAACCCAGACAGCAGATAAAAGGTGGTCTGGAAAGGCCATGCTAATACCTGGCACATCATCTCAGCTATGTAAATAACCAGGACAAAGGGTAAAGTACAGCACATGTCTGCCTGCAGCTTCAATTTCTGTGGATATTGAGCAAACCTACAAAACGGGTATGAGTTTAAGTAATGCTGACTGACTGTCACTCTTGCTTGTCAAACTGCAATTTTATTGTAATGTTAAGTAGTTCCACACCTTTTGTTTTACTAGAAAACCACCAGTAAAACATTTATGCAGCATATCAAAGAGTTACCTGAACTATTTTGCTCATCTCTTAAAAATTGTATGCGTTAAACAATACTTTTAAAGGTAGTTTTTTCATTTTAAGATACTTTTATCAGTTTTATCTATCTATCTATCTATCTATCTATCTATCTATCTATCTATGGCTTACTATGACAAGGTGCAGCCTCATTAAGTAACCCTACTTTAATTAAGTATACCCCTTAATTTTTTCACATTTTATGTTGCAGCCTTATGTTAAACTGCTTTAAATAGCTTTTTTTTCCACATCAATCCACACTCCATACACCGTGATGACAAAGAAAAAACGGGTTTGTAACACTCGAGTGAAGTTAACCTGTGGCAAATTCATCTGAATGTGTAGGATTCTGCTGTATTGAAGGTTAACAGAAGCATGTAACCTTAATTATTCATAATGGAAGAAGTTTGGAACAACTAGGACTCTTCTTAGAGCTGGCTTCCTGGCCAGACTGAGCAATTATTGGAGAAGAGCCTTGGTTAGATTGGTGACCAAGAAGCTGACAACTCTGTGAATGTCCTTGAGTGGCCTAGCCAGAGCCTGGGCTTGAACACAGTCGAATATTTCTAGGGAAACCTGAAAATGTGCATCTGCCCCCATCCAAGCTGACAGAGCTTGAGATGTGAAGAGGTAACGAGAAGAATGGCAGATAATTTCCAAATGCAGACAAGCAAAACTTGTCGCATCATACTTGAGGCTATAAAGGTGCTTACAACATTACTTATGCAATGTATTTATTTCAGTTTTTTAACTTTTAATACATTTGCAAAGTTGTCACAAATCAGTTTTTTTATTTGTCATTAAGTAGTGTAGATTGATTTATAAAAAAGTACTTAACAGCAGTTTAACATAAGGCTGCAACATAACAAAATGTGAAAAATCAAGGGGTGAATACTTTCATAAAAGCACTGTAAGTGCCAAGCACATCTAATAAAGAATTAATAATTTTTCTGTATTTTTATCTTTTCTTACCACCCTTTCAAAAGTCAGAAGCCTAAACACACTTTTTAATACACACATTTTTAGTCACAAATTCTGAGGGGGAAAAAAAGAAAAAGCAACAATAAAGACACAAAATTTCTCTACATATATAAAACACTTTATATACTGTATTTTATATCACACATTCTGAATGTTAATTACACTTATAATAATATGTTAATAACACAATTATATGTTACATAGTGTTAATTACACATTTTTATTACACATTGAATTAAATAGTGAATTTTATCTAAAATAAAATTTCAAGTAGGGGGTAGGTAGGTTCTCAAATTAATTGGTGAATCCTTTTTTATAGTTAATGAATCAAACGGATTCAGTAAAATGAATCCACAATGCTTCATACAAACACAAAAGTGTACAGGTGTTTGTACATGCAAATATGCAACATGTAGCCATGAAATGTGCTGTAAGGGTTTGAGCAGTGCCAACTTGTTCTTGGAGGAGTTGGGTTTTGGGGGGGAGTGGGAGCTAATAGGTTTAAAATTATATCCATCCATCTTAGTTTGTGCAGTGCACCTATTCACGTCAACCCAACGGCCACTTCATAAATGATCTTAATGCATCATGTAGCTTTTTAATCATGTTTTCATGAACGATGCTGGTTTGATTTTGCACTTAATGAGGGTTACTGTATAATTCACATAATTCATAGCTGACATCATTACTTAATAGTGTGTCCAACCAATGCAGTTTTGTCCACATAAAAAGAGCATCGCTGGGTAAGACACAAAGGCAGGCTGTGAAGTCAATGCCAAATAGAGACCGGAGCATTTGCCAGGCACATAAAGGGCTGTCTAATGCACAAGCACACACACATAAACAATTTCAACACAGATAAAGCAGGGGAGAGGACATAATAACAATGAACCAAGCCAGCTCAAGCGCTTCACAGCTCACATCAAAAGCAACAGCTTTTATTTTCCTAGACGCTGCTATAAAGCCTCTGCTTTAGTGCTGCCTAATGCAGATATACTCAGGGCAAGCATTTGTTTGTGGGGTAAGTATGTCACCAGTAAATTAGAATGTCTTCCAGAATCCAAACCAGATCCTCTTTGGCCCCAATTCAGAGAAGACCCGGAGGGAAGACAAGAAAGCAGTGCAGTCAACAAAAAACCAAACACAACAACCAAGCTTCTGTGTGAAAAGCACATGTACCTAACAAACAGGGTACCACATAGACTTTAGATTATCAATACGAACAATAAAACTCCATGATTAAACTAACTGGGGAGTCTTGATAGGCAGTGGTGAATGGACCAGCTAAACAGAGGGTGGCAATATATTTATGGCTCTTTCTCTCTAGAGCAGGTCTGGTACAGAAGAGATAAGACTGCTCTTCCCTGCACAGGTAATACAAAACACCTGTAAAGTCACCCTGTGGGCCGTTCAATGGATTGGGGTTGAATAAAAAGTGAGGGTTACAATATGTCTAAGTCATTATTGACTAAACGCACCAGTGGTTACATAAACAAAGGCAGCAAGAACTGGAATGTACTTCAGTATGTGCAAATATACCTGGATTATTAGTTAGTCTGCAGAGTTCACAGCGACTTATTATGGTGGTGGTGTGGCGTAGTGGTTAAACATGTCAACTGGTAACTCAAGGTTCAAACAGGTGATGTGCAGAATGATGACAGAATGCAACAGAAGATACTTTGAAAAATGTTGCTAAGCAGTTATGGTTACAGATGACTTTAATGTCTGAGTAAAGCTGGGCTCACACTGTGCGATTTTGGCCACGATTTGGCCGTCTGAGACAAATTTTGGAAATCCTAAAAGATTCCTATAATCCTAGGCTAAAATCTGTAGTCTTTGATCCCTGATTTGACATCGTTGCGATTAAATTTTACCTCAGACGAAATTCTGGCAGTGTTAGAAGATTTGGCGCACAGTCCTGCAGTGTGACTTTTCCTACGACAAACATCAAACAGTCTCTGTTTTTCAAGACAAGCCATGATCAGAATTAATGCTAGAGATTTCTTCTAACCGCATAAACTCGGGCGCTCCAGTCCATCGTGCACCAAAATTATATGATATGCTGCCTTTGCTATGATAAAACACCGGTTGCGCTGCCGTTTCCATTTGCGTGTGTAGTGCTGCTTATGCTATTCTTCTTAAATACGCCGCTATTGCCGCCATTCATAAACTGAATGATAGCCAACATTTCAGTCCTGCATTTAATGCAGCTCACAGTCATTACACATGTATGGTTTGATAATGTAACTCCGGAGAGGTTTTCTTGCGCGCACCCGTTTTTAACGCGTCTTGACTGTCGTACAGTCTGACATTAATGACAACTAAGATCCCACAGTGTGACATGATTATTATGTTCGTACAGTCTAACAAGCAACAATCGTAAAGGACCAATAATAAATAAATAAATAAATAGCACAGTGTGAGCCTGGCTTAAGTGTGAGTAAATGATGACAGAATCTTAATGTTTGGGTTAACTATTCCTTTAACGCTTTAACTGTCACTTCCATTTTTGAACATAGACGTGAAAATGCACTATGCAACTTAAATTTTCAGGATTCATGAACTAAAATATTTTGTAATATGATTTTGATGTACATTTTCCATGGTAATGCAACGTCTGATTTTAAAAATGTTTTTAAAAGTATGAATTTTGAGATTTTCAGTTGATATATAATTTCTTATTATTTCTAAAGTGTGATAGGGAAAAAGGCAATGAAGCAAGTCTTTTTGTGACAAAGGTCAGAACTCCTGTTATGGTGTAGATTTTTGAGGTGCACTCTTTTGTCATCAGTGATGGGGAAAGTTACTTTTAAAAGTAATGCGTTAAAATATTGCGTTACTCCCTAAAAAAGTAACTAATTACGTTACTTAGTTACTTTTTTAATCTGAGCAGGGTTTGCTTGTTTGTTTTTAGTATAAAAAGCAAATGTAAAACCCTTTCACACCAAAAATTGAAAAAGAGTAAATTCACGTCTGTACAGTAGAAGTTCAACACTCTTCAGCAATGAGAAAAATGTTAGTTAATCTAAAGTAAATTTTGCTTATTAGTATGGTTGAATTTGATCAACAATGAACACCAGCAAAGACACTGGTTAATAAAATGGGATTAAATACATAAAGGAAACAAAAAGTAACTAGCGTTACTTAGTTGAAAATGTAACTCAGATATTTTCTTGTAAATGAAAGTAATGCGTTACTTTACTAGTTACTTGAAAAAAGTCTGATTACATAACTCACGTTACTTGTAATGCGTTACCCCCAAAACTGCTTGTCATAAATTAATCTATTAGTTTTCCTACATAATTTTCATCACAAAACAGTAAAATATCTATTTAGGAGTCTTAGACCTTTCCAATGATATATAGTTTGTCATGATTAGATTAGGAGTTTTTGTAATATGGTGAAGTAAACTTCTGAGGGGACGGGTGACAGTTAAAGGGTTAAGAATGTCACGGCTGTTTATTATAGTTTTAACTGCACCATTTGTATTTTTAAATGTCTTTAGGTTACTAAAGTCATAAATACCATAGCTGTATAGATAACATTTTTGCATCCAAAATCCATAACCATGGTAATGAATGAGTGTCCATTTTCTTTTATGATGATCCTTGTGGGGGGAAAACTTGTTTACCTTCAAATATTCCAAGAAGTAAAAAATCCAGACAGAAAAACGTAACTCAGCGCTGAAAAGTGCACATTATGCAGATCATTTTACCTGCCATCTAAAAGGCAACCATTAAATTTTCATAATAGTCTATTGTATGATGGATGCACTGCACAGCTGGCTCTTTATCTCCACATTTTCCCCATAATATCACATTGACTGCGCACTCTGTCTTCTTTTCCCTGCTTTTCCATTTCACATTTACTGTTCACCTCACAGCATTCTGTCTCTCTCTCTGCTTCTTTCCCTCAAAGCATAATAAGATAACACTCTGTCTGAATATTGATTACTCATATAATGGAAACACAAACTACTCTAGAGAAATATGAATGGAACACGGGAAATCCCAAAAGACGTGCAACTTGCTGCACTGTTTTCGGGATTTACATCTGAATCTCATACACTGACAGGCAAACTCCTGCATCTGAAAATTAGAAATGTATGAAAACCGCTATACATTTCATTACAAATCCTAAACAATGCATTATTAATGATTTCCAGACTGAAGCTGAGCACACTGCAGCTCGTAACTCCTATTTGAAACACCTTGAACTTGAACAGAATGTCAACAGTCAAAACATAGTTGTAGGTTCACCTGGAATGAACCGTGGCTTTTTATCACTGGCCTGTGCTGCGAAACTAGATCCTTCTATTAGACAGAAGAGTAAAGGTCTGAGTGACCTTACCAACAGCCCACAGTCTACATTAACTGACTGACTTGATGCATATTACACACAAAAAAGCACTTCCAAAATCATTAGGTCTAATCTGATTGCAATATTATGCAACTTGTCAAGATATCCGGATGTGCATGAAACAATGTTAATAATAAACTATCAAAGAATTTTAATTTTTGGGTGAACTATCCCTTTAAGGTTTACAAGGAACCATTAAGTTGAGTGCTACTGAAGAACAACTAGAGTCAATGACCTATAAATGTGTGCAGTGACCTATAAAAGTGTGCAGAGTAAAGAAAAGGAAAATCCTTTCTTGCAAAAAAATATGTCTATTACAAACAATTTGAAATATTTTTGGATAAACATACACTTGAAGTAAAGGACAACACCTGAGAGTCTCATATGCAACTATGACAGAAGGTTCAAATGCTCACTGATGCTTCAGGGGGAAAAATAATGAGAGTATAATAAGAGCCAGGGGTGTAAACTTTTGAACACAATAAGGATGTGTTTTTGTCTTATTTTGCCTAAATATCTTATTTTTTCATTCAGTACTGCCCTTCAGAATAGAGACCTGCGCAGGACGGATTTTTCAGTCCTGCTCCTGCAAGATTCTGTCCCACTCCCCCCCGTTCCAGCAGAAATATGTAATCTCGTCCCGCTCCAGCCCGCGACATTCAAGTTTTGTCCCGCTCCCGAACGCATAAAAGTAACCTATATAGATTTTTCCAGTACATCGATGGAATTTAAATGAAACAGTTCTGTAACATCTTGTAAATTCTACAAGATCCCAGCATAAATGCACCCGATAAAATATTTATTTAGGCTAAGCATCAACATTGACAAACCACTGTTATTCCTAACAGAAAAGCATGCATCGGCTGCTGCGTGCTTCCATGGCAGAATGTGAGCAAACAAAGCTACCTTAAAATCTGACAAGCTCTTATAACACAATGAATTATGCACAATGAATCTTTCACAATGTCTACACTTTGTGTGTTCTAATGAGAAGATATTGTGAGCGCGCAATATTCAGCATGTGCAAGAACTTTTAAGCAGATTCTAACTTAAACTCGTCAGAATTCAACATAATAAGGCTACATTGCTCATGCTGCTTAAATCGAAACTGCCTATTCTTGCACTTGCTAATCATTTTTATGTTATATTAGTTGTTCTTGCTACTTTTCTGCAATTAGAATAAAATGCAGGTCTGTACTTCAGAAGCTACAGAAGCTATTTAAATGTTCCACAGAAGACAAAATACGTAATATTTACCTGATCTTCAAATTCAGTTTTCAAGTTTTCATCCCCCAGCTCTTAATGCATTGTTTTCCTTTTGCAAGTAGTTATTAATTTACTCTGCATATTGGTATACCATTTACCATTTGATAAAACTATCATTGTTGTTAAGTCCAAGTGCCAACAATAAGCTTATTACATGAGGTGCAAGCAGTTCAAGTTTAAGCATTATGCATAATTTTACTATAGTAATTGTTAAATTGGAATCATTCCATATATAAATGCCCCTTTTTTACATTTGAGCCCCTGCCCCTGAGGAGCTCTCTGCATGTCCCTGACTGCTTTGGCATTATTTGATTTTTTTTCCACACTGTCTACTACAGAAGTATCATCGATTTCAGATGTACCAGTCCCTAAACGGCATGTACAAACTAAATTAAGTTTTTCACCACTTTACATGCTGGTCACATGGGCTCTTTTTGCCTGAGTGGATGATTCTTGGCCAGAAGAGGCATTTAAGGGTTGAATGTGGAGAAGGGGAAATCATCAAATCTCCTATTCTTTTAAAGAGGATGGGTAATAAATCCTTAATTTCAAGGTCAATTTGGACGAACACTCCAAAAGCACTGTTGAGAACAGCTTAGCAATTTCAGTAAACTGTTCACACAAACATTTCATTTTAGCAAGACAATACACACACACACACACACACACACACACACACACACACACACATACATTCAGCAAAGCCCTCAATCAATAACACCACACGCGATAACCTTGAGATGTCAAATTCTATTTGCTTTACAACAAACTGCATGTAATAATTTCCTCTATCCATATTTTATCATTTGTGACATCTGGGGGCAATAACACAGATTAAGTTAAGTAGCTGGCATAGTTTCCCCTTATGGAAAAAATACAATAAGTTCAAGTGTTAAATGGAGAGCAGCTGCACAGCAGTTCCTCCTGCACAATTTGGAATTGAACCAAACAAGCAAACATGAGTGATACCCTGTACTCAAAGGAAAAACTGACCCAGTAAAGACATGTGACAATTGCAAACAACAATAATGCGAAATATCTGTCACGGGACCCGAAATGCTGTGAGAGGGATTTTAGTTTTGCTAATCTAAGCCTCATTCCACTTCTCTTTATCCCAGGAGTTATGCTTCCTGTTTTCTCCTAGAGAGGAAACAGTGTAATGAGTGCATTCTAAAGGAGGCTATGGGCGTCCCCAAGAGCAAAATAGACTTTCCTGGCAAAGTGTACAATGTTATTTGGACCGCACCCAGAGAGACACTCCCAGGAAGCCTCAGGGTGGACACCTTACAGGACTCCCTGAATCTCTTCCTGCATACATTCTTAAGCAACAATACCATATGACTTTCATCTCACACAGCTTTTGTTTTCCTACAAAACAATTCTAATTTCTCAAATACTCTTTATGTTAGCCATTTGTCAGACACTGGATCTTTTAACAATTTTGTACTGCTTCTACACTGACTTGGATTTTGTTACATTTTTTACACTTCCTCTTGGAGGGAAGGTCATTTTTGGTGGATTATTTTTAGAACTGCGTAATAATCAAGGAACGTTGTCTGCCGTACCATGGGTGCACCAGGCACAATGATATTACGCAGCGCCTGAATATAGTCCTAAGCTATTTTACTATTAGCTTAGTGGCTTAGTGCCGGTCACATTGGAAGTTACCTAGCTGGGGACTATTTTCAGGTGCTGTGTAATACCATTGCGCCTGCTGAACTCATGGTACGGCAGCAAAGTTCCCTGATTATTACGCTGGAATGAGAGTATCCATATCAGTCTAGAAAATCATAATTTTTAATTTTTTGTCAGTATTAGTACACAATGTAGCTACAGTAGAAGAGTCAAGTTTTAAATAGGAAAAAATATTGAAATTCTTTGGTAATTTTTGAGAGAGAGGCTAACAGTCTAATCAGATTCAATGATTTATGCTAAGCTATGCTATGCCAGACCTGGAGAACGGCTGAATAGATTTGAGAACGGTAAAACAAATCTGTTTAACTCTAGGGGAGTTGGAAAATGAATCTATTTCCTAAGTGTTCCTTTAAGACAGCTCTAGTCCAAATACACTTTATTTTCTCTTTCACTCACTCTTTCCTCATATAGCGAACTACGTGATGTTCACTACCTAGTGAGTAGCGAATGAGTGGTTTTAAACACAGTAAACATGAATGTGTACAAAACTGCTGCTTATGTTCCTTCATGCACCTCATATGAGTTTAGCAATGCAGTGAGATGTCATGACAGACAAGGGCAGGGGCAAATTCCCAGTCATCCTCCTCCTCTTCAGGGCTCTAGACTAACTTTATATTATATATATATATATATAATGTATGTATGAAGAGTTCAGGTGAAAAGCCTCTAAATCCATCTGACACCTTTCTTTAAAAAAATGCATTTTTATCAGGCTCCGATGCATAGGTTTCTATGTAAAAACTAGTACTTCTGATTGGGCTGAGGGTGGGATTTTAGTGAGTTTGAAGTAAAAGTATTTGATGGATGTATAATATGTGTCCAGAGCATTCATTCGGTATCATTATCTCATTTTTGACCGAGATGGCTTTTAGCTGGCTTTGCATCTGAACTCTTCATATATATACACTGAACATATAACATACATAAATAAAAACAGTATAAAATAAATAAATAAACAACACAGTTCTTTCCTAGTCATATTAAATGCAGCCATAATCAAAGTAGGCTATACTCTCTCAGTATTCAAAGTGCATATAGAGACCAAATTTTAAGAGACTTATTATAAAGCCTAGATATGTTATATAGCCTAATTTTCGCGCACAGGGGAGTCGCTCTTTAAACGCTGGGTAGGCTATTAAAATTGCTTTTGAATGTGTGTGCACGTTTACTTTCAGTTTCGATCGTGTGCAACTTTCGGCGGTACTGCACGTGCATTCTACAGGCTTTGTTATAATGAGAGGATTAAATAGCAGTAAGTGGGGTTTTGAGTGGTAAGTGGATTCTAACTGATAACCGCAAACACAAATACGCACTGGAGACTGAAGTGAGGCGGCTGCAGCTTACTTTCATTTTATTGTTAGGTTATGTTGTTATTAAAGTTACGTTTGCAGCTTCCCGCATCATTCTCCCTGAGTCTTGAACTTTGTTACATACATATATACATCTTCCTTAAATCATCCTAGCGACCCCACCCGAGGGTCGCGACCCAGGGTTTGAAAACCACTGGTTTAGACCACGATATGGGCCTAATGTCATTAAACCACAGGGAGACTGGCAGATTAGCGGAGATTTTTTCCCGTCGAACGGCTGGTCGCACTGGTGGATTTTTTTTTGTCACACCATTGAGAAATTAGGTCGCACTCTAGGGCCCTGCTCTTTCCACACTGACAGCCCAGTTGCTGTTTGAAAAACAATATCTTGTCGTTGTTACTAGCAACCCATCTCCATACACCAGACACTGACTCAACAAACGGATCAGATTTAACTTGCAAAATGACAGGACGGACAGTGAATACATAAACATTTGGAAAACAAAAAAGGATTTGTCATTATGTAATGTTACATTGATGTTATATTTATGTCTAATGTTTTCATTGTCCATAATGTTTTCAGAAGCTAATCTGTCCTCTAACCCATCACCATCAAAAAAAAAAAAAAAAAAAAAAAAAAAATTTGTGCCAGTGCTTAGAGCTGCTACTGATCTATTCTCTTCTTAACCTATCCTAATGCTACAGAAACAAAGTAACAAATCTTCCAAGGAGATATTTCTGCCAATTTACTGAGGGGAAAATTGGTTCATTAACACATACAGACAAAATAACTGTTTTCTTCAAGATCAAACATCTTCAAAAATAACACAGCTGTGTAATATATAACGTTTCTTTAGATAACATTCAGCCATCAGAATGCCAGTGCATCAATTTCATCAGGGTTCATGAGTGTCAAAATGTTTTATTAGCACTGAAGGGAAAGCATTATATAAATCATGCATATTTTGTTGTGACCATGAGCACCAGGCTTTAATAACTTACTTTCACATAGTCTGTGAGAGAATTATAGTGCTATAATGACAGCCCTATGATAGAACTGGGGACATTTCTGGAACACACTCACAAATCTACCGCTCAAAATAACGGTAAATTCACTGTGGGGCATAACACATCCTCCTGGAGAATTAATGCATGGAATCATGCAGCCCGCACCAGCTGTTCACTCCAGTGTCACCGGTCATGAGATCAGTCACAGAAAATGGAAAACTGAAGACGGAAAATGACGGCTGCAGGTTCTTCAGACCACTTGAGGCACAATGGGACGTAATGAGATCTGTCTCTTTTCCCTCAGTCAGATGTGTGAATCCAAATGACTTTTCATACAAGTAATTAAACTAATCCTCACAGCATCTCTGTGTCTTCAGCTAAACGATCATAACAAGGCAATTAATCAGCATGTACATAAAAAACACAGCAGTGCTCCTTCAAATCATTTACAAAATAATGAGTGTGAATACAATGATTTATGTGATTCTCATAAGTCATAACAGACTCTGCCTTTTTCTGGAAATAAATAAATATATAAATGAATGCATGAGGAAAACAATAAATGGATTAGTTCTCCTGAACATTAAGATCATGTATTACTTTTCATATCATTCCAAACCCTAATGACTTTCTCTTTCTGGCTTGAAAAACAAAACAAAAGTTAATGAACTGGCCAGTCTTTTTTATAGGGACAGTAAATGTGAACTGGGCCTGTCAAACTTCAAAATAACAACAAAGCACTGTAACATTAGTTAATATGACTCAAGTGCTATATTCTGTAGTGTATTTTGAAATCACTAGCCAACTCACTAGCCAATAGAGTTCTGCAGAAAGGATGTTTTTTTTTTTTTTTTTTATAAATGGCTGAAATAAGGTCAGTGGTTAACACAAGCTCAAGAAATTTTCACATTTTATTTAACAACATAAAATACATCAGCAATACCAGTATCAAAGGATACCAAAGGACTACAGAGGCTGTGGGGAACATTAAATGTAAACACAACGAACAGATAAACTCATCTACTTACTAAGCATGGGCCGGTATGAGATCCTGATGGTATGATAACCTTAGATAAAAATATCAAAATGAAAAAATTTCACAGTATCACGGTATTTAGATTACAACTCTTGTCTGGGTTAAAAAATAAAAATAAAAAAAACTCCACTGAACACAATATATTTTCTTTTTAAAGGAACATATAGAATATTTGACCAGTAAAAATGTCAGGCCAAATAAATAAAATTAATAACTGAATTCTTCCTAATTCAATTGTGCAGTCACTTAAGTGAAACTAAACCTGCAGCTCAATAAATCAAAAACATAATCAAAATATAATTTCTGTAAATAAATAAAAAATGCAGTCGTTAAACCTGCAGCTCAACAAGGTCTTTGGAAACATGCTCACTTTCTACACATTCATCTTCCAGTCCAAGTTTTGATGCAGGAATGTTTGTCTTTCCTGGATTAAGTTTGGAGGGTGAGGTACAAGGAAATGTGCACATACACATAAGGAGAGAGAGTGTTCCACGCACACAGACATTCTCTTCTCCGTTCAAAACTCAACGAGAGGCAGACACCTGACAGCCAGCAGTTTGTTTGTGTTTTAAATGTTGTGATTTTGAACAGATGTAATCATGTAAACAATGGCAGGAGGCTTCAAAGTATAGACGTGATACAAGCTAAATTTAATTACTGTACTAAATTGCAGAAAGTTAGTACTTTAGTCCGCATGAGGGAGGAAACTAGTTGACATTAGCTAGTTAATTAGCCAAGTTATCTGCCTCGGCAGCAAGCCAAACAGTTTTTATTTCAACACTGAAACAAACGCCGGTGGGTCTCTGTCTTGATTGAGGGTGAAAGAGGGAGAAATGAAGATGACACATTTATATTTTATGTACGACCTGGAAGTATTTATTCAATGATTGTTACTAAAAACTAATCTAAATGGAACATAATTGTGTAAATATTTAATCCCCTGCTGATTGTGTATGTTTGCCCACTGAAAAAGAAATGATCAGGCTATAATTTTAATGGTAGGTTTATTTGAACAGTGAGAGACACGCAAAAAACAAACAAACAAACAAACTGATTTGCATTTTAATGAGTGAAGTAAGTATTTGATCCCCTATCAATCAGCATGATTTCTGGCTCCCAGATGTCCTTTATAAAGGCCACGATCTGAGATTAGAAGCACTCTTTCTTAAAGGGAATGCTCCTAATCTTAGCTTGTTACCTGTATAAAGGACACCTGTCTACAGAAGCAATCAATCAATCAGATTCCAAAATCTCCACCGTGGCCAAGACCAAAGAGCTATCCAAGGATGCCAGGGACAAGATTGTAGACCTACACAAGGCTGGAATGAGCTATAAGACCATCGCTAAGCAGCTTGGTGAAAAGGTGACAACAGTTGGTGCGATTATTCACAAATTGAAGAAACACAAAACAACTGTCAATCTCTTTCGGTCTGGGGCTCCATGCAAAATCTCACCTTGTAGAGTTTCAATGATCATGGGAATGGTGAGAAATTAGCCCAGAACTACACAGGATGAAGAAAACAATTGGTAGCACGCAACACTGCAAAGGACTGAAATCCTGCAGCACCTGCAAGGTCCCCCTGCTCAAGTAAGCACATGTACAGGCTTGTCTGAAGTTTGCCAATGAACATCTGAATGAGTTCAGAGGAGTACTGGGTGAAAGTGTTGTGGTCAGATGAACAAAATCGAGCTTTATGGCATCAACTCACTGTGTTTCAAGGAGGAATGCTGCCTATGTCACCAAGAACACCATTAAGGACACTAGGGCCAGGGCACTGAAGCCAGCCAGGGCATTGAAAATGGGTCTTGGGTATTTCACCATAACAATGACCCAAAACACACAGCCAAGGCAACAAAGGAGTGGCTCAAGAAGATGCACATTAAGGTCCTAGAGTGTCTCCAGACCTTAATCCCATAGAAAATCTGTGGAGGGAGCTGAAGGTTTGAGTTTCCAAAGGTCAGCCATGAAACCTGGGATAACCTTAATCATTTCTTTGTCAGTGGACAAACGTACAACATACAAATTTTTTTTTTGCATTCCAATGTACATTTTGAGGTAATCATTCCTCATAGTCACACAGACTGGTAGGAGCTATAAATACTATTAAGTTGTGAGAATGAACCTTCACTAGCCTACAAATATGTGTGGCTCTCCAGCAAACCATTTGCGGGACCGCTGCATGTATAAGGCGTCACAGATCAATGCTGTGCCATGTTTTCGTATAGGTTAAGTCCATTTAGATTTAGTCACGCTACACGATTGAGTACATAACAGCTTACAGTTTATTCTGCATGTGTTGCTCTTAGCAATAAATTAATGTAAATATGTTATTCAAAGTATAATTGAAACACTAAAATAAACTAATTTTAGTTTAATTAAGTTTAAAAGATCATTTATGAATTATGTGTTTATCCAGAAAAATTAAAAATACCTATCTTTTTTGTAAGACTTTTGCAACAAGAAGAACGTCCAGGTTACGTCTGTAACCATGGTTCCCCTAAGGGAACGAGACGCTGCGTCGAAACGCTTGGGGAACGCCCTCGGCGAGCCACCGTACTGAAGCGTGTGTAGAACCAAACCAATGAGGAAGTGCCACGTCATGAGCGGGATGACGTAGTCGATCAGGAAGCATAAGACACGCCGGCAACACGCTCATTTTAGCTTGAAGCGGAGCGAGCGTGTGTGGGGGTGTCAGGAGTATGGCACGTAGACGCAGCGTCTCGTTCCCTTAGGGGAACCATGGTTACAGACGTAACCTGGACGTTCCCCGTCAGTCCACTTCGAGCTGCGTCGAAACGCTTGGGGAACGAGAATACCCACTGCGCCATACGAGTGAGCCCACCCCTACCTGAGTGTGTGTTAGGTCAGGAGGAGAGGACTCGAGAACCTGGAGTAATCGGAAGGTCCAAGTTATAAAAACGAACAAATGTGTGCGGAGAGGACCAGCCCGCCGCATCACAGATGTCGCTCAAGGCCAAACCCAGGGAAAGGGCTTTAGAGGCCGCCATACTCCGGGTCGAATGTGCCCGGACCCCCAGAGGAGACCGGAGGCCCGAGGACTCATAGGCAAGTGAGATGGCCTCGACCACCCACCTGCTTATGGTCTGCTTGGTGGCCGGAGTGCCCTTCTTCGGACCACCAAAGCACACAAAGAGCTGATCTGCATTACGCCACAGGGAAGTGGTGTGGACGTATGTGTCCAGTGCTCGAACTGGACACAACAGATTGAGACGCTCCTGACCCGCCTCCTGAAAGGGGGGAGGGCAAAAGGCCTGAAGCACAATGGGACCTGGCACAGAAGTAGGCACCTTAGGAACATACCCCGGCCTGGGGTAGAGAAACGCCCTAACCATACCGGGAGCGAACTCAAGGCATGACACGGCGAGCGCCTGAAGGTCTCCCACCCGCTTGAGGGAGGAGATGGCGAGGAGGAACACAGTCTTAAGTGTCAGGAACTTGACTGGGACCTCCTCGATAGGTTCGAAGGGAGCTCCGCAGAGGCCCTCCAGAACCACTGCCAGGTCCCACGAGGGCACCTTAGTGCGTTGTGCTGGCCTCAGCCTGAGAGCACCACGGAGGAAGCGGATAACAAGGGGGTGTTTCCCAATAGATAGACCACCCTGAAAGGCGTGGAAAGCACTCAAGGCCGCCACGTACACCTTCAGAGTGGAAGGGGCTAGCCCCGCGGCAAACCGGTCCTGCAAAAATTCCAGAACTGTACCAATCGGGCAGTTAACTGGATCTTGCGTCCGCTGACCGCACCAAGAAGTGAAGAGTCTCCACTTCAAGGCATACAGCTTCCTCGTGGAGGGAGCTCTGGATTGGAGGATGGTCTCAACAACCTCAGCTGAGAGACCGGAAGCTATGAGGTGTGCCCCCTCAGAGGCCACGCCCACAGCTTCCACAACTCCGGGCGGGGGTGCACAATGGTGCCCCCTGCCTGAGAGAGGAGGTCCCTCCTGAGCGGAATCTCGAAGGGAGAGCCGTCTAGGAGGGCCACCAGGTCCGAGAACCAAACTCGGGCCGGCCAGAACGGGGCTACCAGGAGTAGACTGACCCCGTCCTGACGTACTCTCTCCAGAACTCCCGGGAGCAGAGCAATCGGGGGGAATGCATACAGCCGCAGCCTCGGCCATGGCTGTACCATAGCATCCAGCCCCAGTGGAGCTGGATGCGTGAGGGAAAACCAAAGTGGGCAGTGCGTCGTGTCCTGAGACGCAAACAGATCCACTTCTGCTAGGCCGAATTCCCTCCATAGGAGCTCCACCGAATGTGGGTGGAGTCTCCATTCCCCGGGCCTCAGCCCCTGTCTCGACAGGATGTCCGCTCCCCGATTGAGATGCCCAGGAATGAAGGTCGCTCTCAGTGAGAGGAACTTCCCCTGAGCCCAGAGGAGGATCTGGTGTGCCAGCCTGTAAAGGGGGCGCGATCTCAGACCCCCCTGCCGGTTGATATAGGAGACCACCGATGTGTTGTCTGTGCGGACAAGCACGTGATGTCCCCTGAGGTCTGGGAGGAAATGTTTCAAAGCACGAAACACCGCCAACATCTCCAGGCAATTGATGTGCCAAGTGAGATGGCGGTCTTCCCACAGACCATGGGCTGAGCGGCCACTCATGACCGCCCCCCAACCCGTGAGGGAGGCGTCCGTCGTTAGCGTTACGCGACGACAAGGAGCCCCCAACACCGGGCCTTGAGATAGGAACCAAGGTTTCTTCCACATGTCCAGGGCACGTAAGCAACGCCGCGTGACCTTGATCATGCGAAACGGGTTTCCTCTCGGGGAAAACCCTTTGGTCCCGAGCCACCACTGCAGAGGTCTCATGTACAGCAGGCCAAAAGGTATTACGTTGGACGCAGCTGCCATCAGACCCAACAGTCTCTGAAACTGTTTGACAGTGAGTGACTGGCCTTCTTTCACGCTCTTGACTGCTGTGAGGATCGACTCGATACGAGCAGGAGACAGACGTGCCTGCATCGTCGTCGAATCCCACACCACGCCCAGATAAGTGGTCCTCTGAGATGGAGAAAGCACACTTTTCTTGGCGTTTAGTCTTAACCCCAGCACTTTCATGTGGGCGAGGACGGCATCTCGATGCCGAACCGCCTCCTGATGCGACTGAGCCAAAATCAGCCAGTCGTCGATATAATTGAGTATGCGGATGCCCTGGAGTCGAAGAGGAGCCAGGGCAGCATCCACACACTTGGTGAAAGTGCGGGGAGAGAGTGATAGGCTGAAAGGAAGAACCCGATATTGGTAGGCTTCGCCCCCGAAAGCAAACCTCAGGAACTTCCTGTGACGAGGAAGGATGGAAATGTGGAAGTATGCGTCCTTCAGATCGATAGTGACAAACCAGTCCTCGGACCTGATCTGTGTAACGATCTGAGAAATAGTGAGCATCTTGAACCGAAGCCGTTTGATGGCGCGGTTCAAAAGACGCAGATCTATAATGGGACGCAACCCCCCATCCTTCTTCGGAACAATGAAGTAGCGGCTGTAGAACCCAAGTTCCCTCTCGAGAGGAGGAACCACCTCGATGGCTTCCTTCCTCAGGAGAGTAGCTACTTCTTGTTCTAGCACCAGAGCCTGCTGGGGGGCCACCAGAGTGTGGAGGACCCCCGAAAACCGGGGTGGGCGCAACCCAAACTGGATTGCATACCCCTGTTCTATTATCCGCAGAACCCATGACGAGACGTTCGGCAGAAGCTTCCACGCTGCCAGAAAGTCTACTAAGGGAACCAGCCGCTCGAGGCTGGTCTCTGGTGTAATAGGAGTTGGAAGGACCAACCCCTCGGGGTGGGTCCCTCCTGGGGGGAGCGAGCATCCCCGTGCCGTACCGAGACCGGGCGGCAACTGGGTAGCCTGTTCGCCGGAGCTCGTTGAGCCCTGAAACACACGAGGTGGCAGGGACTGCAACAACACTCCCCGAGAGCGCTGAGGTAGAAGGGGTACCGTATACTGAGGTAAACACCCTTCTACCCCAGTGGGGGCTGCTCTCGAGCCCAAAGCGCCAATAGCGTCAGGGCCTTTTTGTCTGGGCCTTCTTAGACTGAAGGACGGTCCTCAGATCCGTCTTCTGACGAGAAGGCCCAGACCCAGAGCGTCGTCCCGCCCCCTGGTCTTTCTTAGGGGGGGCGCGGGTAGCGACGCTCTGCCTCTGCTGTTGGCGATATGAGGAGCTGGACGGCCGGGGCTGCTCCCGCTCAGCAGCCCCGGGGATCTGGCGCCGAGGGAGGAAGCGCTGGAAAGCCGCCGCTTGCTTTTTCGCCTCCTGAAACCTCTCGACGACAGTATTTACTGCGTCGCCGAAGAGGCCAGAAGGCGAAAGCGGGGCGTCCAGCAGGAAGAACCTGTCCTTATCTTCCATAGTGGACAGGTTCAACCACAGATGCCTCTCCGTGGCCACAAGGGCAGACATAGAGCGGCCGATAGCACGGGCCGTCTCTTTAGTGGCACGGAGAGACAGGTCTGTGGCCCGACGCAGTTCAGCAACTGTGTCGGATTCCCTTTCCTCCCCAGCATCCAGGTCCCTAAGCAGGTCAGCCTGATATGCCTGCAACACCGCCATGGTGTGCAAGCAAGCACCAGCCTGACCTGCCGCCGTATAAGCTTTCCCCACCAAGGAAGATGTTTGTTTAAGAGCCTTGGTGGGAAGCTTAGGGGCCTTCAGAGACGATGCCGAAGCAGGGGAGAGATAGCTCGCAAGCGTCTGCTCCACTGCTGGCATCGCCCCATATCCCCTCTCACTCAGCCCCAACACATTAGAATATGTAGATACATCGGGGCTGAAAATGCGAGAGGAATATGGCTTTCCCCACGACCTAGACACCTCGGTGTGAAGGTCGGGGAAAAACGGAAGACCCCTACGTGAAGGTTGCGATCGTACACGCAGGAACCGCTCGTCCAATTTACTCTTTGGACGAATGTCCTGCTTCTCGGACGGCCAATCCAGATTTAATTTTGAAACCGCCCGAGTTACAACCTCCACGAGCTCCTCATATGCCAAAGACTGTGGTGGCGAGCTCACAGTCTCTTCTGTGTCGACGCTCATCACGTCAACCTCCTCAGAGGAAGACAGATGAAGCGCCGGGTCCTCTCTCGGGGGGGAAGAAACCGCAGCGCGGGCTTCCGAACCCTGAGAGGGGACCGTGGATCTAGCGGTTAAGGACTGAGATAAGGACGAGCCCGTCTCAGATCCTTCCACTAAATCCACCTGCGAGCCCCACGAGAGCAGTCTACGCTGGGCCTCGGCCGCAGCGGGGCCGCTGCCCGCGGGAGCTCGCACCTGACCGCCCTCATCAAAGACGGCCAGGCGGGAGCGGAGCATGCGGAGCGGGAGAAGCTCGCAATCGTGACAGTCAGCCCGCTCGAGGGCTAACTGTGCATGCTCCGCACCCAAACAAACGACGCACAGATCGTGTGTGTCCTCGCCTGCAATGTAACGCAGGCAGGGAGGAACACAACGTCTGAAACGTCGTTCGCTCGCCACTTTACTTTTACATTTAGACATTTTTGTTTTACAGATTGTTTGGCTGGCTAACAGAGTTTTGTTAAGCTGAAAGCACACACACACACAACAGACACGCTCGCTGAAGAGCAAAAGCTAAAATGAGCGTGTTGCCGGCGTGTCTTATGCTTCCTGATCGACTACGTCATCCCGCTCATGACGTGGCACTTCCTCATTGGTTTGGTTCTACACACGCTTCAGTACGGTGGCTCGCCGAGGGCGTTCCCCAAGCGTTTCGACGCAGCTCGAAGTGGACTGACGGGGAATTACGTTTATGGCACTACTCTTTTATTTGTATAGCATTCATTGTAAATCTTTTGTTATGCCTAGTCCCAAACTTGCTAGCCAAACTGGCTTGAGTGAAAACGTTAAGTTAATACTCTGTAGTTAATCTTTCCTTCTGTAACTTTAGTATCTCATTCACACTTCTTTGTGAATGATCAGACACGTGACACATGACATTCCTCAGACAAAGCTCTTGTTTAGCTTGAGAAGGCTTAGAATACAATGCACAAGTCATTCGGTCTACTTTCATGACAACTCTGTAGTGCTTTTTGTCATTTAGGAGTTTGACAGCCAGTCCTCCATTCAACATTTATAAGGAGTACCAAGTTTTGTTTACAGCAAAGGAAAACCATTCTCCTCCTGCCTTTTATCGAAATCCTCCAACATTTTTCTTTACAAATCCTAATTTTGTACTTCTAATTCGTGACTGGTGTTTTGTTTTGCTCTCTCTGCTGTGTTTCCGTGTTTGTCACTTCTCACAGATTTACTTCAGTAGGTCTGTACAAACCCCCTGGAACTGTGTGGAGTACTTTTATGATGGATGGATGGATGCACTTTATTTTGCTTTAAAATCTTGACTGCCATTCACTCCCATTATAAAGCTTGGAAGCGCCAGGATATTTTCAATTGTATTCACTGTATTCACAAACTCCAATTGTATTCATCTGAAAGAAGAAAGACAAATACACCCAGAATGGCTTGAGGGTGAATAAATCATGGGGTAAGTTTCATTTTTGGGTGAGCTATCCCTTTAATGTGTCATAGAAGAAATATAGTCATACGAATCTGAAACAACATCAGGGTGAGTAAACCAACAGAAGATGCCACAGATGCTGTCAATAAAGTTTAAAAGTGACATCAAAAAGGGAACTCTTGCTCTCCGCAAAGTAAATACTTTTTGCATATTCTAGTGTAGTTACAAAAGACCTCTTAGCCTCTTAAAGTTTAAGGATGATTTTATGAGTGTAGTCAAAAAAAGAAAAGCAAAAAAAAAAAAAAAAAAAAATTTTAGAAAGACTTTTTCTTAAAATACTTTTCCTTGAAAAATGACAAGGCAGCTAAGGTACTGTTTGTTTGAGAATCGGTCGTAACTTGTTTACTCATTTATTTTTAGATCGATACAATACCACGCTGAGGGCAGATTTGTAAAGGATCATAGGATTTGTGTGCTAAATTATTAGGCATGGGCCTTCATACAAAAGCTTGAAAACTGTTGCTTCCCTCGAAAATTCACATTGTCAGTTTAAACAGAAGTCTATTGGTTTCTACGCTTCAGTGAAATCAAATGGACAACCCATTAGACTCATGCAGCACCTGCTCCAGTCAATTACAATTTAAAGCTCAAAAAAACTCAAATCTAATTTGGAAGAGACAGCACGTAGACACGCAGTCAGATGTTGATTCACTGACAGGAAATGAAGCATCAGACGAAGCTGAGTGATTATCTCTGTCTGGATGTTTTGAATGGGAGGGCTATGGACCCCTCTCAGCATTCAGCTTTGTGTTGTATATGTTCTATTGCGTACATGTCGAATACTCTTTGTGAACACAAAAGTGTTGTTGGCAATTACAGCAAAGAGACGGATAGATTTTTCTGAGTTAATCAATGTCTGGAGAACAACAGCAGAGTTTAAAACGCATACGGTAATTTGTATGCTTCCACAGATCGGAATGTCAGAAACATCTGTTTAGACTGAATTTGTATGTCATCTTTTGAAATATTTTCATACTTTCAATTTGCATGCAGGTTGCAAAATGTGTGGTGATAAAAGCTGTACTTCCCAGGGAAATAACACTCAACTTTTACCAAATTAGTATTCCTTGGTAGGAGGTTTCTATCGGGCAAATAAGGACACGTTGCTAATTTGCTCAGGGTAAAGCTTCCTGGCAAACACAATAAATTCTTCCCTGTGCACTAAGGACCTAATGTGAAAGTAAAACAAACTAAATATTCAGATGACCAGATCACTGTAGACCAAAAAAAAAAAAAAAACATTGCATCTTATTTGCTATTCAAAATACACCTCTTTTGAGGTGTACTTTAGCAAATCTGAATGAGTGTGTGTGCCTGCAGGGTTAAAAGCTGTCTAATCATTTTACATCTTGTTACTATCACCATTTGTGTTGTTGTAGAGCTTCCATATAATAACTGATTAAAGCTGAACTGTAATTTCTGAGTCAGGAGTATTGCCAACAGGGCTGCCCCCTAATAGTCGACTAAGCGTCAGTTGACCAGAAAAGGCTTGGTCGACCAAAATTTTATTAGTCGTTTAGTCGCAGAAATAAATAAATAAATCTCACGGAGAGATCGTTAATGGCTATAGTCTGTGTGGTAATACTAATACAGTAGGCTACATCGGGCAGTACATCCAACATTCGCCTATTATTCATCAACCTCAAATATGGCTTATTATCTTGAAACGTAAGTAGCCGCAACTTTACATGTAATGTTGTACAATGTAATGTTAAGCAGTGGTTTTCAAACCTTGGGTGGGTCGCGGGACTTAAAAAATGGGTCGCCAGGACGATTTAAGCAAGATATATATAGGCTATGTAGGCCTATGTAACAAAGTTCAAGATTCAGGGAGAAGGATGCGGGAAGCTGCAAACTAAACCGAAAGTAAAACGCGCGCACGCATTCAAAAGCAATTTTAATATCCCGCTTTCAGAGAGCGACTATCCCAATGCGCGCAAATTAGGCTATATATATTTTTTTAAAAGTTTGAAAACCACTGACCTAGAGAAATGTGCGCTGCCTGTGTGGAAGCTAAACAGACATGCGCTTAATGCAGAACAGATGGATGCCGGTGCGGTAATTTGCTTTTAGAATAGCTTACTCCATCATTTTTGGGCATAGACAGGTAAAAGTAAAACATCTTTTCGAAAGACGCATATTCGTGTCCACTCACAATAAAAACGAAACATGCGCTTTTGTAAAATAATGAAAGCAAACAGGATGTGCTTTCTGTCGTCTCTTTTCTGTGAACTTGAGCGTGAAACTCAGTGTATATCTTTGGCTTTCAGACATTAAAATAGATCTATAGACAGTAAAATTTCTACTTTATCAGATTATGTAATAGCCTACATATGAAACATGCATTCAGGCGCATCACAACTGCGGAGATGACGAGTCGCCGACTTCATCTCTTAAGCCGAAAACAAAGCTCTAGTTTATCAATATATTATTAAAATGTTAATGCAGTCTACTTATTGTTTTTCCCTGACACATTTGTAATCATTACATCTGCGGTGCGCTGTGGCAAGCTTTATGCGTGCTTGAGCGCTTATTAGGATATTAAAGGCTCATTATAATGATTTAAATGCTTTATTAATAAACATACGATTAGTCGACTAATGCATAAAATGAACGACTACTAGTCGACCAGAAAAATCCTTAGTCGAGGGCAGCCCTAATTGCCAAACAATGGGCAAAAATAATGAATATTTATTTATATTTCTATTCAGTAGTTTGCATCAATCTGAATGAATCCATTCCGATTTCAGATTCTGAAAGTTCAGATGTAAAAGCCTCTAAATCCATCTGACATCTTTCTTTAAAAAATGCATTTTTATCAGGCTCCAATGTATACATTTCTATGTAAGAAATTTTACGTCGAGAGCATTCACTAAGTATCTGATTTTATCTGATTTTTGACTGAGATGGCTTTTAGCTGGTTTTGCATCTGAACTCTTCATATATACTCTAAACTTTGCAATCCAATTCGCATATTCACGTGCATGATATGCAATACACGTATTCCGAGTAAAACTTCAGCGCGCGCTGAAAAATGTATTCAGATTAAGCTCAATCAGATTAACTGAGATGTTTACATGATGGCTTTTCAGTCCGACAGAGACATAAATCCAATTATAAACATATTTGGTTGCATGTAAACATAGCTTGTAATGATACTGACTTTAGTGAGGCAGTATTTTTTCCAGTAACTGCTTTGAAGGGTTTAGTTCAGTTCATTTAGTGAAAGATTTGTCAAAATAAGGCAAACATATAATGACTATGTGAGCCTTTTTGACCGATTCATTAAAAGGATTAGCTCGAGTCACTGGTTTGTAAATTTGTGAAGAGAACACAAGGGGAAAACATGGCATTATTTTGCTCACATTCAATCAGAGTTCAAGTCAGACTCACAACTAAGGTAAATACTATGATTTTTGATATAGATTCAAAAATGTGCAGGAAACACAGAATGTTAAGATAGCACCACACTTTTTGGGAAAAAAAAAAATTGGGCCTGTAACATCAGGATATCAATTCCCCTAAGACAAAGGCAATTAAGTTACCACTGGGAAAGCATTCTGTGTAGGCCATTACACCTGTCTTCCAATCTATAACCCCTCTAGAGTCCAAATCCCCTGGCAAAACCCAATCCCACATGACCCAGACATCATGACCCGGGACTGGAACCAGACCACTCAAGTCCATGAGATGTGAGACAATGAGACATTGGTCTAAACATTATGCGATTTATGCTGTTTTACTGACAATTTGATTGAATGGCACCTGCAGATCAGTGTTATTTAAAAATGATTTTCCATCTTCCTGTTAATCATTTCATTAAAATGCATTCAAAGCCTTATGTAAATGTCTTGCCTAAGTAAATGACACATGGCTCTTCAAGAATATGGCAAAAATATATTCATCCCCACGAATGATCTTGGCAAATTAAAGGAACAGTTTGATTTATTCAGCCTTATGTTGTATGAAACATACATTTGACTTTATATTTTTAGTGAACAAAAAGAAGATATTTTATAAAAAGCAAATGACGCTCAACAGTGACCTGTAGCTATCAGCTCCAAAAAGTACCATAGAAGTAGTAGTTGTGTTCCATCTGTTCCAAAGCCATTATGTCTTTTATTTATAGATTTATGTGTGGAAAAGGCTGAATTTTATGTAGTTATGAACTAAAAGTCCTACCTGGAATTGCATTAACCTTTTTATGTTGTAAATACTCTGTTCCCCAGACGAAATAAGTTTAATAATGCATAATCCATGATATAAAATAAACATATGTGCTTAAAATGCCGCTTCAGCAGCTAGTGGCAGCATGTCTCTCTGGATCAGTGTGAAAGCCGTCATAAATTGTTAATGTTAATGCCAATTGGTTAATATTATTAATATGTCTCTTGACTGATCATAATGTTCAAGGCTTCAAAATATAGAGGTGTGAATGAGATTTGAGAGATAGAAAATAGATTTTTGGTAATTAGGACTTCTGGTTTCAGAAGGTTAGTGATTTTGCACATGAACTATATAAACTTTTTTATTGTGCTTTATGGATATTGGAAGCCACTGAAATGCTTTTGTTGGAATGCTTGCACATTCATCATAACATCTCCTTTGAGTTCCACAGAAAATAGGTTTGGAACAGCATAGGGTTTGTAAACAGGTAGACTTTAATTTTGCATTAAGTATTCTTTTTATGTTTGCATAGCTGTTTTAATCACTTCATCAATCAACTTCATTTTGAATTAAATCATATAAGGAGCACAAAGACGCAATTAGTTAGCAAGTTCACATTCAACCGAAATCATTCTCAGAAGCAAATGGATTTACATTCTGTGGAAAGAGTCTGGCAGCCTCTGCTATTAAAGCACAACAACAGCAGCTTGACTGAGAATGTCAGAATGTCATTATGCTGCTCTCTCGCTTTCCTCTGTCAAGGGCAGCAAACGGCGAGGGACACGGAGTCAGCAATATCATTATGGACATTATTCTGTCTGTGTCACTGCTGGGGTCGGTGGCTGAGCTCTGGGTCAATGCATTTGGCTAATACACAGCAGAACAGTGCTCTAACCACGGAACAGTTAAGCCGAGTGAACTAAACAACAGAACTTCATAACACGGCGATATACAAGCGCATGCACGAGTTTCACTAATACACCTGTCATTCTACGTATACAGTAAATAAAATGTTTCGAAAAAACGTTAGAAAAGCTAATTTAATTGTGAATTGTTCCCATTTTTTATCAACAACACAAGTAATATAGCAGTATGGTTGTAGAATAAAACGCGTAACGCGTAAACCACAGCACTCAACAGATTCACACTCAAGCAAACTACTTTTTACGTCTCAGGTATCGTTGAAACATCTATATAATAAAATGTCACAACATTAACCATATATTTACCACAATAATGCTCTAGTTAAATAAACGGAAGTTTTCTTACAAGGAAGGTTGCTTTTGTAGTTATTCCTCGCAAACCTGAAGCCGTCCAGTCGCATCTGCAGCGAGTGGCTGGAAAAGCGCGCGCGTGTGCCTTTCCCTCCGCGCGCACTCCAGCCGCTTAAAAAGTTTAATGACGTCAACCGGGCATTTAAAACGCCGCTTTTTTCATAGGAATGTACGACGTGCTGTCTGCCTTAAAGGGACCGCGCACCGTAAAGACCCATCAATGAGATACCATCAACTGTTGAATGTAGTTAAATTTTTGGCGTCGTCTGCACATCTCGTGTAGTTTATTTCTTATGTGAAAACCAAAGGAGAGCTCTGGGGTTGTTCATTTGGGATTCGCAGCACTCATGATGTGATGTGAACAGTGAGAATCAAAGGTAAGAAGCAAAGGTCTAGACAGGAGACTGCTAATATACACCAACAATCAACAGTATTATCTAACTAACTCTACAAAACCAGTCTATTATGCTGTCTGATGTTACATACAGCATATTTAAATATTTGTTGTTGTCATGTAATTTTAATGTATAATAGAAATAATAAACACATTAGTTTGTAGCACAAATATTTTTCCATGTGCTGCACTTTGTTACTGAATTGTAAAAGCCTTGTGCTTTTACAAGAAATAGCTTATGGGGGAGTTTGTTATGTGTTGGTCTTAAAGTGATAGATCACCCAAAAACATTCTGTCATTAATTACTCACCCTCATGTCGTTCCAAACTTGTAAGACCTTTGTTCATTTTCGAAACACAAATTAACATATTTTTGATGAAATCACATTTCTGTGCCTTGACTGTGGTAGGACCCTTGCTGTCTATTGAGGGTCAGAAGCAGTTCATCAAGTATCTTAATTTGTGTTCCGAAGATTAACAAAGGTCTTTTTCAGGTTTGGAACAACATGTGGATGAGTAATTAAAGACAGAATTCATTTTTGGGTGAACAATCCCTTTAACAGTTTCTGATCCCATTGATTTCCATTCAAATATAATGAAAGTCAATGAGAACCAAACCTTTTTTTTTTTTACACAGCTGAATGTCTGTGGATTTATACCAGGAGTGTTGTGGTTTTGTAAGCATTTTATTTTGTTATATCACTGGAACGGAGAGCAGAAACTGTAGAGAGAAAATTGCTGCTCTATAACATGATCTACACTGATACACAGCCGCAGCGAATCCTCAGCAAAACTTCAAATTGCCTCTTGTTATATCACACACTAACGAAATGAGAACTCCTGCTCAACAATTCCTCTTTACCAGATACATGTCTGCCACAAGATTCCTAATTTTCAACAGAATAAAGAATAAAGTTGTGGGGTCAAAGTGGATCTTGACAAAAAAAAGTTGTGGAATGTCAATTTTGATAGTGACAAAAGCTATGGTAATGCACAATAGAGGGCTTGCACTTATGTCACGATTTGGTCAGTTACCCGAATGCACACCATATCAGCGATACTCGGATATAAACAGCATGGATTGCATTGTTAATGTACTACTGAATTTGCTGTTCTGCTAATTTATGCTGTCTAAACCACTGAAAAAACGTGTGGAAGCTACTAAATCATATAGAGAAGGACTAAATAAGCAGGAAAGGGAGCAATATTTTGACAAACTAAAGTTTATACGTGGTAAAGATACATATATGAGCAGTATTAATTAAGATAGCCTAATATTTCACCTACCTGATCAGAAATGATAAGAACAAACACAAATGTCAAGATTCTTGCCCTGGAAATCCTGGTTCACTTTGTTCCTCAGACAGTTTTTTGCACTCTTCTCCTTGATTTGTTATATTTTGGCAGTCTAGTACTCCAAATGTTTTTCCCAGTCCGACCCGATTAGTACACCCCAAAACATGACAATAATTGATCATTTTCAGCAGAAATAATTAGCAAAATATGCAAGATTTGTTCAGTTCAGTGGAACTGTTTACATTCAGTGCCGCCAGTATGGCGATTGATGGCCCGTCGTGAAAACTCTCTATGCAAGAAAAGTGGACTGTAATTAGGTGTAATTGTAAACTGTAAAGCACTTTCATAGAATCTAGAGGGGACTGGAAAATGATTTGTTTTGTTTGTTGAAAGACAGCCATTCAGACTAATTTGCATGTACTAGGAATGTCACCTGTGCTGAAAATTTCCAGAGGAAACAATTCTGAGATTACCTAAAATGTAAAGTACAGCATCACATTTGATTAGACATAACCACTCAAACTATTGTTAGCCCAGACGCCATGACTCTCATTCCCTAGAAACTATTAGAGAATCTCTCACTCATTACAGCGAATCTACCCTTGTTTAAAATTTTAAATAGTTCATCTAATCAATCAGCAGATGGAAGGTATTCTTAGGCAATCTAGCAGCAACACTTACTGACTCGTAAGAGCGGCTGCTAATCAGAAACTGCGAGAGCAATCAGAGCGTGATCTCCCTTCACCTGCATCTGTGTGATGTCTTGATCTCTGTGCATCTGTGCCTGATAATTTCTAGAATAAACAATCTCCATCTCTGCCTGTGTGTCTAATCAATAATGTGTGCCATTCAGGCAGAATGTTGCAAAACCTGGATTCCATTTGTCATTTGTCAACCACAACATATTTGCAATCAATTTAACTTTCCGCTCCAAGAGAAAAGCATATGTTTACCAAGGCACCGCACTCTTGAATGTTCAATGGGCTGTGTCTTAAAATACAAATGTGTTTACATATTAAAGCAAATACGTTAAGAATATATGTGGGATAAAAAAGAGCCAATTTAAGAAAAAGAATAGTGATTGACAGCCTCATCCTGAGGGACTATGATATTTATATAGCAAATGTGCAGTTGATGCATTTTTGCAGATTTTTCCATTTCTCTATTTCCCTGATTCATTCATCCATACAACCTGCAAACCTACCTGCTGCAAATGGTGTCGTCCTGATTGTGAATGTTACGTAATATTTATTATCTGAAGCCATGAAAATGAAATGTGTGTATTCAACAGCCCACAGAGCGATAATTGTTTCCTCTTTTCTTCTGTTCGGCTCTATTTTTATTTTTAGCACACAGCAGGTACAGGCTTTCTGTTTGCATTTCTTCAATTACTGTTAATGAAGCGCAATAAATAATCTACTCCTGTTTAGGGAAATCGTTATTCATTAATTAGTTTAATGCATTGAAATGGGGGCAGGCTCAATCTCTCTTTCTCTCTCTAAAACAAAAAATAAAATAAACCTACAATATTATGTGTATACTTTTAGCATTTTGTACAGTATTAATAAAAAGCTGATAGTTTTGATTTCATGCATGCCTTATGAATACATTATATCTATATTTCTATATCTATATAATGTAATGGCCTCACATAATGTCCAAAGAGAATCCAATCAAGCAGCACTTGTGCATATGAGCAGTCACACTTGCATATAATTCACAAGGGCAGACATGTAACACAGAGGTAAATAATCAGCCATGCACGGGGTGAGCTGGTGTTAGCCGATGGGCAGACAGCGGTAAATCAGACAGAATGTCTTATAATGAGAGTCTCTCCTGTCTGATCCCGCTAAAGATCCGCCTAGAGCAACCTCATTTAACAGCTTCTCTTCATTTGCATCAGACACCTCATAAACAAGAAGTCCATTAAAACAGTCTGCTAATAGGATTCTGTCTCATTCTTCTGCCTCAGCTTGTCATTTAAACACACATCAGACTGATAATCATTACAACAAAGAGAGACAACAAATCTCGTTACGAATGCTTGAGTCATAATGGACATTTTATGCATTTAATGCTCTTATCTGAGATGGAATTATAAATGTTATTTCTTCTAAATCACTTCATAGTTTTGATATTTTGCTCAGAGCTTTGTTGACTGTTGCTTTGTTGTCAGTTATTTTTCGGATGTAGCAGTAAACTAAAATTTAAATGCCTATTTATATTGCTTATTATTATTATAACCTATAATTACTAATAAATCTGTTATCAGACACTTAAGCATAAACATTATCTGTAACACTTTACAGTAATGTCCCATTAGTTAACATTAGTTAACGCATTAAAATTAACTAACAACTCACATTTCACTATTTAACTCAAAATCAGTTATTATAAATATAATATATAAATATATAAGCAGTATAAATAGGCATTATAATATATATTATATATAAGCAGTATAAATAGGCTTTTTAATTTTAGTTTACTATATTAGTAAATGTTGGAATTATAACATGAACTAAGATTAATAAATGCTTTAGATGCATTTTTATTTTTTATGTTAACTAACCTAATTAACAAATGGAACCTTGTAAAGTTTTACCAGATAATCTGTACTGTATTGGATATACATAAAAATATATAGATAAAAATATACACTTCCAGTCAAACGTTTTTGGAGAGTATGATTTTTAATGCTTACTTTACTTTAATGTTTAATGTAACTGTGAAATATTTTTGCTATTTAAAAATATTTTTGCTATTTAAAATAACTGCTTTCTAATTGAATATATTTTCGAATGTAATTTATTCCTTTGATTTCAATGCTGAATTTTTTGAATCATTGCTCCAGTCACATAATCCTTCAGAAATCATTTGCTGCAGAGTAGATTTTTTTCAGGTTTCTTTGATGAATAGAAAGTTCAGAAGAACAGGATTTATCTAAAATAGATTTTTTTTTGTAACATTATAAATGTCTTTATCATCACTTTTGCTAAATAATAATAATAGTAATAAAAAAATACTGACTGAAAACTTTTAAATGGTATAAGTGCAAAATATCCCAAAAGCTTTTTCTTTTAGATAAATGCTGATCTTTGGATCTTTTTATTCATTAAAAAATTCTGGGAAAAAATAAATATCCTCAATTGTTTTTGATAATAATAATAAATGTTTCTTGAACAGCAAATCAGCATATTAGAATGATTTCTGAAGGATCATGTGACACTACTGAAGAGTGGTGAAATGATTCTAAAAATTCAGATTTTAAATTACGAGAACAAATTACATTCGAAAATATATTTAAATAGAAAAACTTGACCTATAGGATATAAATCGCTAAATATAAATATATAAATCAGCATCTAATTTTGGATTTTTAATGAAGTAATTACACAATTAACTAATTAATAATGTTATTAATATACTCAATGAAGATAACTCAAAGACAGTATTGTTGCAGAAAAAGTGGCTTTAGAACTCAATATATTGTTTGTTTTTGTTTTATCACTGGCCTACAGTCCACAGCAATTCATTCTGTACTCAAATAAAATGAATACAGTATATTTAATCATTTAAATTTGAATATTATTAGAACCTTGTGAGCCAACACTCATTGCTTGGCCATATTCATCAGTCTGACAGAATGCAGAATGTTACTTAATTTTTAATATGTATCGGTGAATGCAACAGCACTTCGAACTGTTTGTGAAGTTGAAGTTATCTCTCTGAGGCAGCTGGAATGATAACTCCAGCGAACAGCTGACTTCACCATTGCAGCTCAGTTGAATCCAGCCAGCACACATTACACCTCGACTCCAGTCTATTTCTTGAGTTGTTATGGCTCTAACTCTCAGCCCAGTACAAAAAGCCTCAGTCTGTCAGGTTAAAATCGATTTGTTCTCCACAGAGAAATCGGGCAGCAGGGTGTCAGAAAATTGCATCACATTGCATTGCTAATGATGCCATTTAAACTCTGTGGAAGATCATTAGCCGCAGTCCCGTTTTCTTCACTCGTCTTCCTGTTTCCTTCGTGTATCTGTCTCTAGCAGTGGGAGTGGAGCTTCAGGGAAATGATACGAGACAGGGGGTGATAAAACACCAAACCCTCTGGTCTTTATAGGGCCACACAGGAAGGCAGATCACAATCACGTCTCGTCAGATAGCGGTTAGTGCAATCAGAGCAGTATTAGTGGAACATAGAGATAGAAGAAAATATTTTTTGCCTTGAGCCTTTTCATCATAGTCTCCTATAAATAGCTGTGCGAAACCTATTCTCGGCGGGGTTACCCTTTCAAAAGAAAGAATGAAACATGGAAAATAAGAAGATAAACTCACAGCGCTTGCTCTTTTGCATATGAATTAGTTTGTATTTGGGGTTTGATCCTTTGACGTGTGTTTGTGTGGAGTATATCTGTGTCTATTTATTCCATCATCATAAACAAAACGCTTAAAAGCGTCATCCCTTGGACATCGCATCCAACAATTTCAGCTCTCTCGAGTGTTTAGATGAATGCCTCCTTTGAATATTGGCATTTAATTTCCACTTATCTTAATGTAAGCTTCGAACGCAGGAAGTGAGAAACACATAAATAATTACACCTACGTTTCTCTCCTGCTCTACTAGAGCATTTCATTATCATTAGCTGGTGCTGTTCGTTTAAATGAGTTTTGAAAAACACCCAACTCATTATGAATGTCTGATAGCACTGCTGAGCGAATCAAATGGATTATAGATCCAGGTTTTAAGAATTTAATCTCTTCCTAATGCCTAGTACTGGTGATCTGGATTGATTTTTGTTGTGTATCTTAACTTTGTGTAAGATTTAGCTGCTGTACAAACACATATTTGTCTGCCACACCCACATCATGTCACAATATACAATTAGGGAAGCTGAGTTATGGTTTAATCTGCACTGTTAGCTTTTATTGGGGCCACTGTTAAGTAAAAGTGCGTGCTTTACTGTGCTGAACTACTGCTATGTGTGTGTGCATAGGATGTGAAAATGTGTGTGTCATCAGAAAAGTTATCCACTAAGCATTATAGGAGTCATAGATTAAAATTATATTAAAGATTTTCTGCAGATCAACAGAATACCCTTTCATTCATTTTAAATCAGATTTACATCCTGTTTACTGTGTGAAATGTGCCTTTTCTCTCTTGCTCTTCCTCTCTCTCTCTCTCACATACACACACACACACACGCACACACAAAGACATAAATACACGTATCATATTTCATGAAAAGTGGTGTTTTTGTTCATATCAGGACCTTTGTTTTAAAGCAGGGGTCGGCAACCTTTTCGGCATGACGTGCAAGTTCAAAATTTTCTAGTTAACCACCGTGCCAATTTTTAAATGCTTGCTTTATACAGTACATTAACATTTTCAAATGATAAGATAAAAAAACAGTATTGATTTTTATGCAAAGAGTTTCTTAATTTTTTATTTTTTTCCCCAACTTTTCAAAGGTTTCTTTAATAACAGATATACAGAGATCGAGCTCGGTAAACAAGATTCAGAAGATCATAAACTTGTCAGCACTGCCCCACAACTTTTATTAATCGATTATGTTTCTCAATTGCTGTTTTTAATTAACTAAACGCTTTATTGTTTGTACAGAGAGACAGACGCCGATTCACATCTCTCTCCCTCTTCCAAATTAGACATATTTGAGAAAAAGTCGAGTAGTTTCCATCACTGGATACAGCTGTCGGTCAGTTAACAATTCTATTGTAAAACAGTTGAATATAGCCTAATATTAAATGGTTTGCAGCTTCATCTTACCTTGCTCTCTCAACATTAAGCATCGCGCTCTGGTTCTGGTGAACAGTAAACCCCGCCTTACTTCGATTTGATTGGCCATCTCAGTCATTTTGATTAACATTAACAAACGCTGTTCGACAGCAGATGCATTGATCTGAAGCGCCTATGTGCAGCGGTCGCGCGCGCATCCGTAGACTAGAGCAAGTTAATTACGGTGCGTTTCCACTGGCATGTAGCGAGCGCAGCGGAGCGAGCATTTTCAATTTATTCCTATGGAAGCTGAGCTTAAAGGAAAACTCCACCGGTTTTCCATATTTCACTATGTTATTCCTTTAACTTAGACCTGTTGATACATATCTGTCCCGTCTCAGTGCGTGCACTTAATCGCTCTAGCGCGCGATTAAGTGCGCGATTAAGTATTACTGCCCCCGCTCCCTCTGCTCGATCACTGCTCGAGTGATATATTACTGCGCCGAAAAAAGGTTCTATATGTTGTAGATCTGTAAACTTTTCTGTCAAAGGATCCAGTAAACGAATGAGTTCAAATAAGTTAAAAACGGCACTAACACAGAGAAAACTTGAACGCACAGAAACTGCAGAGAGTCACGTCGGGGATACCCACTTCTTCAGGCAAAAATTGTAAGAACAAAGTAGGGAATGTATTAAAAAGTGAGTTATTATCAGACTTAATACACCTTCAAAAATAAAAAGGTTTTTAAAAATACATTTTGTAATTATCTTAAGTGGCCAATTCTACCTAAAATGAAGGATTGTTTAGAATAATTAACTGGCTGCTGCAATTTTACAGAGAAGATTCCGTTTTGAGGTAGATCTTTTTCTTGTCTAGTCACATTTTGGAAGGATATCTACAGTTGGCTAAATATTGATATTAGTACAGATATTCCGTCATTTAATTTGTTTCAGGTGATGGTAGCTAGATGGTTTTTCGATAAAGATGTCTTTGATGGTAAACATCATTTGGAGTAAGCGGAATAACTGTAAACCTGATAAAAATTAATGGAAAAAATACATAGAATCTTTAAAACACTTACTCCAAGATGAAGAACCCCTTGGTACTTGTATGAAACTACGAGTCTCTTTCCTTTTAAGAATTTAAAAATATTTTATAGCCTATATGTTTTATTTATTTATTTATTTATTTTCCTTGCAACCTCCAAAAATGTTATACAAATATTTTGTTTTGTTTGCTGTTATGTGTAGATTTATAAACATGGATATTTATGTGTACTTGGAAATAAAATTATTATATGCATATTTGTATTCCCCACTTGAGTGTGTAAATTGTTAATGTTCAATAATAAACAAATAATACAAATAAAAAATACGGAATTAAAACTATCACAGCAGTTCAGACCATAGGTTCAGCGCCCGGCAGCGACCGCAAATACTAGTGACATACGCACAATTTCTGCAGACCAACTGCCCCCTAGAGGTCGGGAGCATTTCCGTTGTGTTGTGAGCTAATGTTTGCTTTTGTTAATGTCGTTGTGTTGTGAGTTTATGTTTGCTTTTTTAAATGTTGTTGTGTTGTGAGTTTATGTTTGCTTTTTTTAATGTCGTTGTGTTGTGAGTTTATGTTTGCTTTTTTAAATGTTGTTGTGTTGTGAGTTTATGTTTGCTTTTTTAAATGTTGTTGTGTTGTGAGTTTATGTTTGCTTTTTTTAATGTCGTTGTGTTGTGAGTTTATGTTTGCTTTTTTAATGTCGTTGTGTTTGGCACTACTGGGCCACCGTATGTAACTACTCATGTAACCGTCTTTAAATAGGGACAACATGGATGTGTTTGGCAGCTTCTAAATTTATGCCTGTTTGGTGCCGATGGAATGAATGGAATAAATTGTGCTAAGCTAAATGCTAACATATTGGCACTGCGCGCTAGAGCGATTAAGTGCACGCACTGAGACAGGACAGATATGTATCAACACGTCTAAGTTGAGGGAATAACATATGAAATATGGAAAACCAGTGGAGTTTTCCTTTAAATGCTCTTGCGGTGCATTATGGGATTGCAAGCGGCACGGAGAAAGCGTCAAGAGCTGCTGGGAGCATCAAAATGGTTGGGCATTCCTCAACTTTATGCAAATCTCGAGCGAAAAATGCTGGCTGACAATCAATCGCTGTGAAAAGTAGGGAAGATTTTGACATGTTTCTGAGTGTTTGCGAAACTGGTGGATTACTGAGCTGAAATCACATATCATTGATAAAGTCATGCAAAAGTAAATGCACTTTGCACGCGTTCATTAAATGCTAGGGCGCCAAGTGTTTACTTTGCGAACCACCGTTAAAAGAAGAAGGTGAAACGCAAACAGGGTGTAAACATTGTTTTCATTGGCGTGCTCTCTGCCCTAAATTTGACACGCCCCAAAGCAATGTTGTTGTTGCGTAGCCAGCAGCACTGAGCGCAGAATTTAAGCTGTAGTGGAAATGCACCATCACGGTGCGTTTCCACTGTCACGTGGCGAGGGCAGCGGAGCGAGCGTTTTCAATTAATTCCTATGGAAGCTGAGCTGAAACAGTCTCGCGGTGCATTATGGTATTGAAAGCAGCTGAGAGCTGCAGATTTGACTCTATAGTTCTTTAAGGCTGCGTGTCCACCAAGACGATTTTCCCTACGACAGCATATTTTTTCCATTGTTCTTAATGGAAGTGCCACAGTTTTTTAAAATGCCAGGAGCGTGCTGAGCGCTGAATGTCTTTTTCCTCGGCACCGAGAGTTGAAGAATGTTCAACTTTGAGTAAAACGCTGTGCTCATCACTGTCATGTTCAAGTCAGCTAACCAATTAGAGTGGAGAAGGGGCGGGACTACCGACCACCCCAATTGCTGAAGTTAATATTGCTTGTCTTCGAGTATTTACGTCTTTACCAGATGGAATTGCCGGACTACCATAATATTGTTATGAAAAATAATGCTTAGAGAAACATTTTATTAGCGATGCGATTTTATTAGCGATTGATCATGTGCCATCGATTATCCCTCTGCGTGCCGCTCATGGCACGCGTGCTGTAGGTGGCCGACCCCTGTTTTAAAGTTTATTTGTATAGTCTTGTCATATTTATCTTTATAATTCCTCCCCAATTGTTTCCAGGATCTTGGTTTAGTCATTTCATATAAATACCCCTCATGTGTCTCTTGTCAAGTGTTGAATGTAACTTGAAGTTTAACTCAACACAGCTAATTTGGGAGATTTAGTTTTCTCAGTTTTGGGATTGTCATTTGTTTTATTACTTTTGTCTGTTTTATTCTCATAACGCTGGACTTGGGTTTCTTATGTCATGCATTGTGAGCTCTCGTCATTACAAATTGCAGGCAATGAGATGTAATTTCTGCAGGCTCCAGAGAAAATAGACAGAAAGTGCAGTTAAAGAGCAAAAAATGTCAATGAACAACACTTCTGTAGTTCAATCTTTTATGTGCAATTTATCTCAAACCTTGATATAATTAACATTTATCTGCTTTTGTGTTGCAGTTGTAAGTTTACAGTAAAGAGTTTTCTGAAAAAAAAAAATTGAGATGTAAAGTCACAATGACCATTTTTATTTTTTTATTCTGTGGCTGAAATGGGGTACCATAGAGCTGTGCAAAACAGGCAGTATGTAATACAATATTTGTCATGCCATTTAACAATTGTATGAAATGTAATGGTTTTAATGGCTGTTGGAATGGTTGTGAAAGGTCACCTGCAGACAGAAATTGTTCTGACGTTTGTTTGTCTTGTTCTGAAAGCTTGCCAGACTAGGAGATAAAACAGGAAAAACACTCACCAAAAACTTTTGCAAGAAAACAAATCAATGCAAAGTTGCCACTCAGACATACTTCAGCAATTATTATGGCAGAAAAAGTTATAATGGCTTGCGCTGAATCATCTCAACCAGGCTCTTCAGTTTCTCTCTCTTTTTGTGCCACTACCCTATGAAATGTCTGTTTTGCCATCTTCTTACCCTGTGGTGATAACAGATGGGAGTTCAGTGAAGCAGAAAGCTGAGTGATGTGAATTTATCCTCCTGCCCTATTCCTCTCTCAGAACCACAAGCGAACAATAAACCATATGATTGCATTGCACTGTCGCAGCCACCAGCCATTTAAAAACCAAAAACCTACATCATTCAACATCCAGATTGAACAGCGGGAGGTCTGAGTCACTGGTCCACAATTCCTCCAGTTTTATGTTTCAGGTGGGATTGATTTCTTGTAGTTACATGAATAGCCTACTACTTATGAAACCTCTAAACGCAGTCCAAAATGATCATTCACCACACAACAAATGAGAGAAAAAAGTAACTTTGGTCAGTAAAAAAATAGGTTACTAACTAAAAGTAACCACAACATTCATGGATTAAAAGTGAAATCATAAGACAGATTTTCGGATCCTCACTGTTATATGTGATATGAGCATTTATGTGTCTCTTAACTATGGAAGCCCATTTTGAAATAGGTAATTGTGAAATAAAGCTACAAAATAGTAAAGTCATTGTTATACATAAAGCAGCAATTCTGATAATAAAGTTGCAATTATGAGCACTGACAATTATTAGAAATAAAAGTATGAAATTGAATGGTGTGATAAGAAATACAAAAAAAATAAAAATACAATACCCAATCAGAGTTTACAAATTATTATTTTTTTTACCCTGCAGCAAACACTGACTTCCATAAACAAATTTGATCTGAAGTGTATCATTTTTAAAATATGTTTTACACCTAAACTCCATGATGACTCAGCTGTGCTTTTTGTCAGAAATATGCAAATATTAAAACAAAATAGCAATATAATTCCATTTTAATAGGAATAAAAATATTTGAATAGCATAGCTGCAAGCAGCAATCACAGGGCTAAGCATACTAATGGCGAATATACTGACTGAACATATCATTATGGTGATGAAACTGATAGGAAGAGATGATTGTAATGGTAGACTATTTAAGAAGTTTCATCTACAGATGATCCTTGTATTTCCTTGGGTTCCTTGGGTTAGTGGATGCTTTTACATGTAGTTTGAACATAAATGTGTGCTGGCAGTGTATGTACACAACCACCCTATTATGATAAAAATCCACTCAGTGCTTTTTTTAATCCCTAAAAATCATAACCCTTTTCTCACATCAAGCCATTTTCAGATTCTTGGCTGTTTGACATCACACAGGCCCAGGCCCCTCCCGGCATTGTTAATTGACACTGGCTTTTTAGCACAAAGTGAACTGTAAACATCCCGCCATTGTTTCGATGCCGGAGCAGGAGTAGACAAGAATGTCCCCTAAGTGATTAAGGTGTTCTGTTGTTGGATGTAATAATGAACATAGCAGTTTTCTCCCGGCCTCTGAGCCACTGAAGACACAGAGGATTACTTTTGGTTTTGAAAGGAATGCACTCCCAATCTGCCTAAATGCATCTGTGTTTATGCAAATCATTTATGATCCAGCTTCACCTACAGAAGAAGTGAGTATAATGTTTTTTTTTTATAAATCTTTGCAAAACGCCTTAATGTGGTAGTTAGCAAGTTCCACGGCTTAATGTGGATAAAGTTTACAGTCTTTCAGAGAACTGCTCATCACCCATGGAAGAAAGCGGTAGGGTGAGCAGAGCTCATTAGCATTTAAAGGAACATGCTCGCTGTGAACAGAGCTGTTTTTGACAAGGTAAAAAGGGTGTTGTTTTACACTTTGTTTTACACCATTAAGAAATTTTATAGACTTTTCATTAAGACCCTAAAGAATCATATCAACTTGTGGAAAATGGGCATCCGATGACCCCTTTAAAAGTTGATTATATAAGTAGTCATGTAGTGTGCAACACAGCAAAAGAGTCGACAAATGTGTTGTTTTTAAAACAAATCTTTAGCTGTTTCTTTAGCCCACTTGTTGCACGAGCAGATGTGGGAAAACTTGAACCCCCACTCCCTCAAACACTGTAGCAAATTCCTGTGGAGAGCATCATGTAGAGAAGACGCTGTGCTCTGCACTGTGAGGGTGAATCCATTAGGGTACAGTTAGGGTATGTCCAAAAACTCCCATCTCATTTTCTCCTCCAACTTCAAAAACATCCTACATCGCTGCAGAAGTACTGACTCAATTTGTACAAAGTGAACGTGAAAGAAGGGTCAAGCACCCTTCACAAAACAAAAGGTAAAACAGAGATGTAGGGCGATTTTGAATTTGGAGGAGAAAATGAGATTTGAGTTTTTTGACATACCCTAACTGTCTTGAACTGGAGTGCACTGAGTATACATTGCAGAGACGTGAATATCTTGGATGACATAAGGGTAATAAATTATTAGGAATTTTTTATTCTGAAAGTGGTGTAATCCTTTAAAAATTGCTCTGATGTAGGCTATTGTGTAGCTGTCATGGACGTGTGTCTAGAGAGATGTACAAAGACGAAAGATCAAGACAAGGGTTTTTAAGATAATACACAGGTTTCCAATACAGCAGGTAAAGCCACATCAAGAGTGTAAACACATGACATAAACTTGCAACCTTAAGACCGGACAAACTAAATTGGAACTGAATACAACTTATAGGGATGCTAACAACATACAGACAGGTGCAGGTGATTAACTAATAAAGGACTAAACGAGGGCAGGAACAGGAAAACCAAATATGGACACAAGAGGGAGAAACCAATATAACCAGTCCACAGGGGTGTGACAGTAGCATGCAAAACATAATTAGTTTTGTGTGTTGTGTTTGCTCCACGCAGCTTGTAGGTCTCCAAACACAATAGACTGGGTCATCAGACAAATTTCTGATTAGCATCACGCAAAGAAGAGTTTTGGAATTATGAACCATTGAGTGTTTGTTTGGGAGTCGTTGAGCAAATAAGGTAAATATACATGCATATTATAAGACAATGAAAGTATTTTTTGACCTTGTATGCATATCAACCTGTTGTTGAGGACTCCTAACCAAAATATGAACTTTCATACTCCATAATAGGGGCACTTTAATGCATACCTGCAAAGCCAATCAGAATCGATGGTATAATGCAGTGGTTCTCAACCACGTTCCTGGAGCCCCCCCAACAGTGCATGTTTTCCATGTCTCCTTAATTAAACACACCTGATTCAGATAATCATCTCATTAGTAGAGACTTTAAGACCTGAAATGGGTATAATGGTATAAAACAATTTACTGTGTGTGCATGAAAATTAACAGTGCCCCCTGGTGGCTATTTTTATTTATTTTTTTAATTTGCACAAACCTTTCAGCACAAGAGTCAATGTCCACCACATTTTGTTCGGATCATAATTCTCGATATGCCATTATGGAAATATAGCCGTATAGCAAATTTAGTGTGCTCCCTGTCAAGTTAGACACGCTATGCATGAGTGAATTGGTGAATCGCTCAATGACACTTTGCCTGCATAGTCTAACAATGATCTGAGCCATGACTTTGCCTCTTGTCTTTATGTTTTAAAAAGTTTTTGCATAATTTTGCAAATTTGAGCTGTTAGTGGCACTATAAGATATATTTATGTGCAAATTTAAATAAAATCTACAAATGGACTGCAATAACTTTAAGAGCAGAAGAACACTACTTATGTTCCTGTGGTGCTTGTGTGACTGATTTCTACTTATGTATTGTTTTTAGTCTTGATCTGGCAATAGCCAGCAAGAATGTTGGGCACTAGTAATTTACCTGAATAGAGGGTTCCCACACTAAGCCAAACGTCAAATTCCCTGACTTTTCTCTGACTTTCACTGACTAAAAAGCAGAATTTCCATCACCTATAATGAACGGATCCATCCATTTGCAAGCTTTATTTCATCACAGATGTTTTTTTTAGTACAAAATACACATATACACTACTTTTTTTGTTTGCTTCTTTGTTTTTTTACCCATTAAATGCACTTTGATATTTTTCTGTACCATTTCTACAGAAATGTAATTATTTTAAATTAATGTTTGCACTTTCATAACCATAACCTACCCGTAACAATAGGCAAAATGCGTGAAACAATACAAAACAAAATACGGTATAGAAAAATTATATTTTGATAAATGGAAACTAAAATTGTAAAAAGCAACAATCCCTGATATTCCAGGACTTGGACAAAATAAATATATAATTCCCTGACTTTCAATGTCTGGAATAGACCTTTTAAAATTCCATGATATTCCAGAAATTCCATGACCCATGGGAACCCTGTGAATAGCTATTTCCCACAAAATGGGCTAAAAAAAGGCAAAATATTTTTTTTATGACTAGTATGAAAGATGTATGCCCATGAAATTCCCTTTCCAACATAGCAAAAAAAAAAAAAAAAAATCAGACACAATTTTTAAACGTTTCGAGTAACTGGGCTACACTTTATTAGTCACTGTAGGGAAATAAGGAGAAGAATAACAAAGTGCAGTAAATGGTAAAACTGTTTGCACTACAAACCAGTGTTCATAATTAAGATGATACATTAAAATAATATGCTAAGACACACAAGTTTGCAGTATCAAAAAGCAAAGCAAGCTGTTTTATACAGCTAAAAATCTTGCAACATTCCTGGCTGGTGGAATGATCTTCCCTGCCCTATAATACTGACAATTTTCAAACAACAGCTGAAAACTCATCTCTCTTGTCACCATTTGACTTCATCCAAACAAACCAAAAAACTTTGCTACTTATTTGAACAATGCCTAAAACTTGGTTCTTCCTGTGTTTATTTGCCTCTTTAAGATGAATCACTTGATGTATTCCCCAATTGTAAGTCACTTTGGATAAAAGCGTCTGCTAAATGAATAAATGTAAATGTAAAAATAGCTGGAAGCGAATGACACCAGAAGCCAGACACATTAAATATACAAATGGCTGCGCCCGCTCTTACAGCACAAAGGAACAAGATTGTTAAACAAAAAAAGTGTATTGACATTTCATCTGTATACTCTTGAATTTTAAAATGTGTGGAAGATAAATGAGCAGTTAAATGTCTCTTTTGCACTTATTGCACACCTTTGCTGATACTAACTTTGCAATTTCCTGCTGTCAGCTTTACATGTGCTACTGTGGTGGACATCCATGCACTAGTGTACTAGAACCTGTCTCTGAGGAATCATCCAGAAAGATTTACTGATGATCCGGCAATCATTTCTCGCATGCTGTGTCCAGTAGGTTTACGTAACTCAACATGTGGTGGCAGGTCATTGCTTAGCAATAACACCTCCTCGCAGACAGCAGGATGTGACCAGGAGAGGGTGAAATTGCCTGTGTGTATGCATGTGGTTGCTTTTCATTGATTGTGGTGTTTGTAGACGAAGCAGGGAGTGCAAGCAAGGCAGTTGGCTTTAAATTCATCTTTCCAGCATACGCTTGATAAGTCCCACTTGGTCTCCTACCAATGTTCCTCTGATTGTGGCATGATGCGATGTTTCAGTCAGGAATAGATTTCTGCCACTTGCTGTTTAGGTCGCTGGTTCAAAGACCTGACATAACAGCAAGCCCTCTTAATATAAAAATTTGCCACTCAAGTGCTCCTGCATCCACTTCACGAATAACCCTCTCCCCCTCCCGAGAAAGGATCATTGCCCTGTACTGGTTACGGTAAGTTGTCTGCATTACCAGTGCCACAGCCATCACTGAACATAATTTGACCCTTCGCAAAGATCCATCTGACAAGCCATCATGTTTTCACGCAGTGCAGATACACCACGGAGCAAAGAGGACACTGACATTATATAAAACAAATAAATAATAGTTGAATATATAAAAATGACCCTGTTCAAAAGTTTACACTTGATTCTTAGTACTGTGTTGTTACCTGAATGATCCACAACAGTATTATTATTTATGTCAGGACCACTATCGTCAAAGATAACTTACAATTAGCATGTATCTTAGGTTGGGGGTATGGTTCTGTTCTGGGCAAACACTCCCTGACCATCCATGCAGCCTAGGATGGATAGGAGCAGGGAGAGCATGAATACTAGTGTAAACAGAACAGAACCAACATTAATAATGAATGTAGCAAATATCATTAATGTCGTAAGAGATTATTTTATGTAACAACAATTCAGTGGTCTGATTCAATGAGGAATATCCAATGCCAAGTCCTCACTGAACGAGAGGAGGAGTTGGGGATGGGTGGGTGATTAGCTCCTGAGCAAAGCGATAGCTGCTGAATAATGACTGAATGGACCTTATAAAGGGAATTATGATTGGCGTCGTATTCCTATAGGTAGACATGGCTCAGCTGATTATCAGCTGATACAAGCTTGACTAACGTGACCTGCCAGAACTAACGCTGCGCTCCATTATTTTTTTTTTTTTGTGATAGTGTTCATTAATCCCTTGTTTGTCCTAAACAGTTAAACTGCCCGCTGTTCTTCAGAATAGTCCTTCAGGTCCTACAGGTTCTTTTGGTTTTTCAGCATTTTGTGTATTTGAACTCTTTCCAACAATGACTGTATGATTTTGAGATCCATCTTTTTACATTGACGACAACTGAAGGACTCATATGCAACTATTACAACTATTATAGAAGGTTTAAACACTCACTGATGCTTCAGAAGGAAAAACGATGCTTTAACAGCCAGGGGTGTAAACTTTTGAACGCAGGATGTGTATATTTTTCTTATTTTGTCTAAATATCACATTTTTTATTTTGTACATTTTTGTTATTCAGTATTTTGTAGCTACAGAAGATAATTACATGTTCCCTCAGAAGGCAAAATAAGTTAAATCTGATCTTCAAATAAAAAAAAAATCCACCCTCTGGCTCTTAATGTATAATTTTCCTTCTGAAGCATCAGTGAGCATTTGAACCTTTTGTTATAGTTATAGAGTCCCTCAGTTGTCCTCAGTATGAAAAGATGGATCTCAAATTATACAGTCAATGTTGGAAATGGTTCAAATACACAAAAATGCTGAAAAATCTAAGAATTTGTCAAAGAGCAGCATGCAGTTTAACCCCTGCTGAAAAAAAAACCCCAGCTAAAACCAGCCTAGGCTGGTTGGCTGGTCTTAGCTGGTTTAAGCTGGTGGTCTCCCAGTCTGATCAAGCTAGGAAAGTGGCCAAATCCCCTATAACGCAGCTGCTGACCAGCTATGACCAGGTAAAACCAGGCTGGTTGACCAGCTAAAACCAGCCAACCAGTCTAGGTTGGTTTTAGCTCTTTTTTTTTCAACAGGGACTGTTCAGGACAAACAAGGAACTCATGAACAAATTTCACAGTCTTTTAATGTGGCTTTTTTCAGTATGATATAAAGACAGTTTTGACTTTATGCCCCACAAAAATATCAAAATATATATGAAGTCAGAAATTAAAAACATGTTCACGAATTCCTATTATTTTGTAAAAAGTGAATAAGTCCAGACAAATTTTAACTCTGAAAGAATTTACACACTTAAGTGTGTTTTGTAATTAGAATCCCTTTATATATAAGTTCATGGTAAAACACAGCAAAGAGTAAAGAATTCATTGCTATTAACCAAACTCTCTAAAACCAAATGTAAGCGCAGTGATCCGGCCCTGAACAATCCATTGTCTAAGAGCAGTTTCTCTATTGTCTGCAGCACAAGGATAATTGATAGAACTGAAATGAGACTTTGTAAAATGCAACCGTTTATAATGAAAGTCTGAGTGAACTATCAAAGACTCTTTGTTTGAACAAGTTCACATCAGCTCTGTGAAAGCTTGTAGTGTTAAACTTTTGACATTCATTACCTTACCCTTGAAACCACAATTATGCATTATGAATAACCGCTTCTTAATTGCAGCTTTTACAACGCTGTGCTGCTGTCATCATGATAGCAACTCAAAGACAGGGACAATATAGCAGGTTGCCATGGCTAAGTTTTATTATATCTGAGTTCATCAAGATTCCTCTTGAGCTGTGAATGCAAAGAATCATGCAGAGAGTCTTTGCACATGGACTTGAACGCAAACAGAGTGAGAAATGAATGGCATTTCTGACCTTTAGGTCGTGTGCAGTGAATATGGCATTGGTTCTCGGACTGGCAACATGCTCGAGCCAGTCCCTCAGGACCTAACCCAACAAATAGCATCCAGATTCAAAATATGCTGTCTAAAAACACTGCACGTTTGAAAAATATTCAAGAAGGTTAGATGCAAACTCAAATTCCCAATGTACATCATTTGCAGCCTACATAAACTGAGAACATGCACTTAAAAAAGTGTTTATTTATGGAACAAAGCACTGCAGGAATATCAAGGAAACTGGGTACCTGAGGATATCTCTCTCACATTGATTTTGAGCTCCTTGAAGGAAATCAATAACAGCCTAGTATGTGTGCATCAGTAAAGGATTCTGGGAAAGCTCTTGACCCATGAGTCTTAACCCAGCTGACTGTCACCACACATCTTCAGTACAACTTTACATTTTATTATCAAAAATTAGCTGTATGTAACTGGCAAGGTAAACAAAAATGTGAGGAAAGACTAGTTTTATAGCTGTTCCCTTCATTTTTACCCACCTTGGAAAGAACACAAAGGTGTTTTTGATTGTCTGATCTGAAACCTACAACAATAGAATCCATCATTCTTCAAAAAAGGGTTATTTAAAGGGAAGCCTTCGTGGAAAACAAGAAGCAATAATACTGTATTATGCAATATGCAATAGTACTACATATGCAATACAAATAACAGATTATCTACTCCAGGTTGTCGTGGACATGGTCTGTTGTGTTTTTCAGTAGCAATTATCCATAATCACCAGGCACCACGAATCTAATTCTAGTTACACTTTTAGCTCTACAATTTAATTGCTTCAGCTGCTGTTACAAACAAGCCATAATCAAACCATAAACCTCAATACAGCTGCTCTGATCGACTATGTCCGGCCACATGGCTTCTCACTCTCTCTGCACAAAAGATGTCTTTTTCAACTCATGAGACATCTGCATCCCTGTGCCTCAGTTGTGGAATGGTCTCCCAAATCCTGCCAGAACAACTTACTTACTGGTTATGTTAACACATACTTACACCAAATGCAGCTTTATAAAATATGCACTGAATCTCAGTCATGACTGCTCCTCCTCATATAAAACTTGACATTTATCTTATTCTACTATTTTATTTATGTTTATGTGCAAATCCACAGTTGAGCAGTAACTAGAGGTTGAGCTGAAAAATATTTAGGGCAGAACATGCACTGCAAAAACATCTAGATTTTAATCAGTATCTTTATGATGTACTTCAGTTAAAAAAAAGAAGAAAATATCTAATTAAAGTTTGAAAAGGAGGAGCAAAAAAAATGTAATAAAAAGTTTTAGACAATTACAAAAAAAAAAAAAGACCTTTAAAGAACAGGTCATATGGTATTTTAAAATGTCCTAATGTTGTGTTGGAGTCCCCTACAACAGGTGTAAATGCACCTGATTTCAAAACAATTCATTTTTTGAAGCAGTTCTGAGCTTAAGGTTGGTACACCCCTCCCTTCCATAAACCTACTCTGCTCTGATTGGTCAGCTGACCAAGTATGTTGTGATTGGTCTTTCTGTATACAATGAAACCGGATCGTGGCCACAGATAAAGTTTAGCTAATAAACTGTAAACACTTCACAAAACAATAATGGTGGATACGTTAAATACGGAAATAGTGGGTTCACAGTGAATTATTAGAACTATATCAGTAAAACAGTAATATTGTGGTTTTCCTGGAAACCTAAAGCTGCACTAGGTATACATCACATATTAGCACAAAAACCTTGATATTTTGAGCACTCAATTGAAAATGCACACATAACATATTAATCATACTTACAAGTTGTGAATTGGAGACACTTGTTGGTAAGATTACAGAAGAAGTCCTCTGTAAAATGACGAGCACACAACAAAAGGTTTGAATTGTATTGCTGTGGTATTGTGGAAAAAATATATTTTAAAGAGTTTAAACAGATGTGTGAATGGTGCTTTACCGGTAAAAAGACAGAATGTTCTTGCCTGTGTGAACAGAGCATTTTTTATGTACTGGTAAAGTCATTCTTACAGTTTTACAACAATTTACTTGCATTACTGTGTGAAAAGGACTAATGATGAGGTCAAAGGTTTGTTTCCACAAAAAAACATATACAGTTATCAGCTGTACTGAAATTGGGTTTGCAGGTTTTGCATAGCTGGCCACGCCCCGGACATCTGGGTATAAATAGGCAGCTCAGCATCTGCTCACTAGTTCTTTTCTAAGGAGTCGAGTGGCAACTCAACTACACCCAGAGGCAGTCCGGAGTTGTGGCAGGAAGGACACACCTTGTTCAGGGAACAAGGGTTACAATACGTAACCAAGATGTTCCCCTTCTGACGTTCACTTCGACATTGTGTCGACACATTGTACGACACAAGGGGTCCCAGTGTGAAGAGCCAGCAACTGACGGACTGCAGGGGGAAACAAACACTACGGAGATCACACCCTGCCCAGAGGCGAGGTATTCATGTGGAGCACCAACCCAATATGAGAGTTCACCAGAGGTAACCTACCACAAATTGGATTCTGATTGCAAGTTTCTCCGCCAAACTTGGCTACGTTTAGCGCAGTGATCTGATCTGATCTGGAGGACTACAGACAGATCCCAAGAAAGGATAAGGTGCGGCCAAATAGAATTCAGACTCCAGGCACCTTTGAGAAATTGAATAACCAAATTATGCTTCCGCACAGATCTGCCTTCCACTAGGTCATGGTTAGCAGATATAGCAGCAAACTGAACCTTAAGTGTTGAAGCACAAAGGTGCCTATCCAGGCCTCCTTGGAGGTAGGATAGCACTGATTTGATGCCACATTCTCCATGGGTCCTTTCCTTGGGAAGAACACCAGTTTATAAATTTGTCCCATCTTAGGTCATACAGCCGCCTTGTGGAGAGGGCTCTGGACTGTACAAGAGTGATTACCACTTCGGGTGGAAGGTCTCTGAAATTCTCTTGGTTGCATCCAGGGACCATAGATGGAGGTTCCAGAGATCTGGGCGTGGGTGCCAGATTGTGCTCTTCCCCTGAGAAATGAGGTCCTTCCTCAGAGGAATGCGCCAGGGAGGAATGAAAGACAGGAGGACCAGCTCCGAGAACCAGGTCCTGCTGGGCAAGTACGGGGCCACCATCAGGAGCTGTTCTTTGTCCTCCCTGACTTTGCACAGAGTCTGTGCAATGGGGGAAATGCATACTTGAGTAGACCCCTGGGCCAGCTGTGTGCCAGTGCATCTGTGCCGAGAGGAGCCTTGGACAGGGCTGCCAACACTGGCAGTGAGTAGATTCCGTCGAGGCAAACAGGTCTAACTGAGCCTGGCCGAATAGACTCCAAATCAGCTGGAGTGTCTGGAGGTGAAGTCTCCACTCGCCCCAAAGCGCAGTCTGTCGTGAGAGCAAATCGGCCACGCGATTGAGTTCGCCCGCAATATAAATGGCACACAGACACACACAGTCTGTGTTGACTCCAGAGTAAGAGATGGCAGGCTAGTTGTGACATGCGGAAGGAGCATACACCGCCCTGGTGGTTGATGTACGCTACTGTCGCTGTGTTCTCTGAGCGGACCAACAAATGATTGCCCTGAACCAAAGGTTGGAACCTCTTCAGAGCCAAAAGTACTGTCAACAACTCGAGGGAGTTGATGTGCCAATGCAGCCAAGGGCCTGTCCAGACCCCCGAGGCTGCTTGCCCGTTGTATACAGCACCTCAGCCTGTCTTGGAGGCATCTGTCTTGACCAAGATACATCTGGACACTTGTTCTAAGAGAACCCTCTGCCCGCAGAAACAAAATTGAATTGGCATTTTTTCAAAGCTGTCAGTGTTTGGTGTTTGGGCTCCCTAGAGTGACCCCTAGTGTCATACATTCGACACAGCGTCTAAGTGAACTATGAACTATGAATGTTTAGCATGAGATTCCAACTCTTTACCAGTGTAAATAACTTGCATGAAACAGCATTGGACCTCCCCTTTAAAAAATGCAAATTATACAAATTAAAATTTAATACTCCTTTCTTTTTTAAAGATTTATTTTTGGCCTTTCTGGCTTTATTGAGATAGGACAGATCATTATTGACAGGAAGTGAAGTGGGAGAGAGAGAAGGGGATAGGGTTGGGAAAGGTCCTCGAGCCGGGATTCAAACTCAGGTCGCCCATAGCGCAACAGCACTATATGTCGGCACACTGCCCACGAGGCTGTCGGCGCCGACAAGAATTATAATGAAGAACAAAGACTAAGTAGTTTGCAGTAGTTTTTATTATTATTTTGTAAATAATATTTAATATTCAAGAATAAACCATTAGGAATAAAAAACCTGGGGATAGTGTTTGACAACCAGCTGAGCTTTTCCATCCACAATGTCCTGAGCCTGAGCTGCTTGTCCAAATACTTGTAATTTCAAGACTGGACTACTGCAATGCTCTACTGCCGGGCCTTCTGGCCAGCATGACTAAGCCTTTGTTCCAGATCCAGAAAGCAGCAGCACATCTAGTCTTCAATCAGCCAAAGAGAACCCACGTCACACCCCTCCTGATCTCACTCCACTGGCTTCAAGTTGTGGCCAGAATAAAATATAAAGTTTTGACACTGGTTTTCAGGACAACCGCTGAAAAAGCTCCTCTCTACCTCATCTCACTACTACAAATATATGCTCTTTCACACCAGCTCAGGTCACTGAATGAATGAATGCCTTGTGGTTCCCTCACGAGGCTAAAGGTCACTCTCCAGAACTTTCACCCTCTATGTTCCTTTCTGGTGGAATGAGCTGCCAACCTCCAACTGACCTGCTAAGACCATCAAAGACACATCTCTTCCACAAGCACTCTTAAACCAGTACACACACACACACACACACACACACACACACACACACACAATTTTCCTCTGCATTTCATTTCTTCTCTAGCTGGTTTCCTAATCTAGTTATCTAAAGCTGCATTTCTGATTTTCCTCCCATGTGGCATAACTTAGATATGACCTGCGAATGTGTAAAAAGCAATGTGTAAAAAGTAAAATATGCATCAGATATGTGCATTTGCATCTGCCATGTAAGGGGACAGATTGGATATACCAGTCAATGCTATTCATACATCACTGAAAAAGAGATGGTTGCATTTGACGTTGACTCAGATGGACGCTTTTCCAGGCAGTGTTTCCAAGTCCACAGTTTTCCTGTTGATCTGGGCTACTTTTACAGTGCTGCCACAGGTTAAAGTGATCTCATCCTTCCCCTCAAATATGATTTTGACGGAGAGTGCCCCTGATGGAAAAGAAAACCGTGGAAAATGTGACGGGGCTAATTTTGGACTGTTTTGATTAGTAATTTCGCTGGCAACCCTGTTTCCATGTCAGTATGTAAACAAGAAATCAATATGTTTCATATATCCAATAATCTTACCTTTTTATGACAATGCAGTGGTAGTTCAGGCTGTACAGCGTCATGTAGTGTAACTCGCCCAAAACATAATGATATTTATAAATTAATAATTCATGATATTGATATTGTGGACATTTATTTTTGACCCAGATATTGAATCACAAACCTGCCCCAGCCAAGCAACTGCCATTGAGATGCTTTTTTTCATGTTATTATGGACCTTCTTGTTTTTAGAGAACAGAAATTAAACTTTTAGGTATCTTTTTTAAGTGTCTAATCTAATGTGCATATTTTAAAGGAAGTTCCTCCAGTAAGACTGTCAGTAAAGTGTTTAGAATTTCAAAATTAAATGATCACATTTCCCTTGATTCAAGACAAAACCCTAATGGAGGCCCCATTAAAAAAAAAAAAAAAGCTCTGTGAACAACTGTGAACTGAGGTGGTCCAAATCCATATCAAATGTGTGCGGCGATGTCCTAATTTTCTTCTGTCATGTCATGTTTATTCTCTTTTTGCATTTTTTGAATCTCAGTTTCAAAAAAAGGTCTTCAAACACATTTCAAAAAGCAGAATTTGAGTTCTAAAACTAGATGAGCTCACAGTCACACTGGATTTGAGTGTTTGGAGGCCTTCCCTTTTGACAGTGTAACAAAAGCCTGTGTTTTTGAACCATCTACATGTAGATCTCTTCATGTTTTTCTGTTGTTCTGTAGCACATGCGTTCAGACGACCAAATCCCATTCTACCTCATTAACTACACAGTATGAATATTCATAGATTCATTAACTACAGGCAATGCATGCTGTCAGCACTATAGAACAATACAGCCACTGGCCTGAAAACTCCTGACAACCCAGTTGAAGTTGAAAAGTATGCTTATTTTATCCACCCTGCATGTTTACTTTTATCATGGCAGACAACATAAAGCAAACAAACAAACAAAAAAAAGAACAAATATGAGCAGTCAGTTAATTATGCGTAGTAATTATCTTAATTACTAAATAATTTGCACTAATGCTCATTACACACCGTCATGATTTTTAAACATGTTACTGATGCACCCTGATAACAGATGCCATTTAGACAAATATGATAGAGAGTGCAGTAATTAAATATGAGACATGACAATGCATCTTCATGAATAATTCATTGTGGTAATAAAGCAGATATGAGGAGTGAAACAGACAACAACCAATCACCTGATTATGTTTTCTCATTATAATAATCAACAGAGCTCCATGTGGAGAGTGCCTACCTTGTTGCTGTGGATGGTTATGACCTACAAAGTGGCCTTCCTTCTCGAACATGATATAAGAGTGCACTTTACTCCATTATTCATGGAACTCAGAGAAGTGGATAAAAATACCCAGCATTTCCGGACTTCTGACAGTTTATGGTCTCCGGAGGTTTTATTGTCATGGACCCTCATGGCTCTTGTTGCATTGATTTTCATGCAGAGACGCTTTCAACAGGCATCAACACCTGACAGATGAAGCTAAGGTAGGCCAATGATCCTGGGCTTTTCAAAGGCAAAAAAAGGGCCCACGTTTTTTGAGGCAAATATTTTGTTTCCCCAGGCATCTTACTGCTGAACTTTCAGGCTACTTTATACTGGTTAGTGCTATTTTGTTGCTATTCATAAGCTAAACATAGCATGTCCAACACAGATTTGAGGACAATAATCATTTTATGTTTTACTAAACATTATTTTAATGTTTCACTTATATGTTCCAGGTCAGCCTACTGCCTACAGCCTAGTGCCTACAGCCTACTGTTTGTATCATTTCGCTTGTTTGTGTTTGCATCTTCCTGACAGGCTTTTAGTGGTGGGTATTTTTAGGGATTCTTTATTCAGGTTACATTACAACAGTGAATGTCTTTATGAGTGAGTCATTGAATCATTAATTTAACTGATTTGTATAAAAATACTGTTTCTTTTGGGAACATAATGAGTTCATTTGTTTGATTCATTCAGAAAGGTAGCAGACTAAACGGTTGATTCTCTTTGACTTATTTAGATGTGTTTTTGTTGGTAGAGCACAAAAAGACAATGGGTGCATTTCCATTACAGATTTGTGCAAAACTTTTGCTTCATTTTATAAATGTCAATAAAAAACTATCACTACTAAAGCATAACTTTTCCTTCTTGCGATAAGTCATGACGACCGATGTTGGTATTTGTCACCATCTCTAGCTCTCTAGAGTCCCCATGAGCTCCTCTAGAGGGCACTCCATTCCATTCCTTTGCTACTCCATGCTGGACTGCATTTCCTAGAAACCCCTGCCTAGGAACCAAGTACAGTACCCATTGTTACCTTACACCTAAACCTAGCCCTCACAGGAGACTGTGCATACTTTTACTTTCTCAAAAAAACTCATTCTGTATACTTTATAAGCCTCACAAATGTCCCCACAAGATCAAAATTGACTAGTTCTACTATCCTTGTGGGTATAACGTGATAAATACCAGGTGCACGCACACACACACACACACACACACACACACACACACAACTGAGTATTGTATGTTTGTTTAGCCTTCCGTTGTCTTGCATTTCCTAGTTTTCTAGTTTTGCCCTGCCTGTGTTTTGACCCTAAACTGTTTCCTTGTTGATGATTGTTTGCTGCCTGCCTTGACCATTGCCTGGATTACTCTTTTGCCTTGCCTCTGCCATTGTTGTTTGCTGGTGTTTTTGATCCTGACTGTTTTGACTACACTTTAGATTAAAGTTTGCATTTGGATCCTCAACTCCATTGGCACATCCCCGGGTTACTGAAAGTGCTAAAACAGGTTTATGAATATCGCCACTCTAGCTATTATTTTAAATCAAAAGAGACGGAAATGTGTATCTTTAGCAAAGCAGTGCAGACAGACTTCCTGTGTCAAGGTGCAGCTGGTATAAACACAAGCACAAACGTAACAAAAGCATAAACACAAGTGGCCGCAGCTCCGGTGGCCATGTTGGAGTCGTAATGCAGTGTAAAAAAGAGGTTAGTCAAGCGTTAATTTCAAAGAAAGCCCGTTATACGTAAGCCTTGTATAAGGGGATTTCTTGGAGGTTATAGTACATTAAAGAATGACCATGTGACTTTTATGTATGCTAAGTGAGCTGTAAATGCGGAAAAGCTGTTTCCCCTCATGTGAACGTAAAAACTTTTTTGTGTTTCCACTGGGCGTATTTTAAATTAGCAATTTCATTTTACTGAATTTGAAGGATAGATAGAGTTGCAGTCTTAATATTAATACACATTGTTTAAAGGTCCTACTGTAGATCACATAATTTTCACAACTCTGTCTAAAATGTCTAAAAAAAAAAAGGGATGAACCCAGCTATTTGGTTGTTTTGGCCCATCTATTGGGTTGTTTTGACCCAAACGCTGGGTCAAAACAACCCAATAGCTGGGTCAAAACAACCCATAGCTGGGTTTGTCCCTTTTTTAACCCAATGCTGGGTTATATTTAACCCAGCATTTTTTAGAGTGTAACTGTCTAAAATGTAACACCACGTGTACATCAGACGCTATTATAGTAGCAGTGTTTGTAAACAGTGATGACGTTTTTGGGCGGAGCTGTTCTGGTGACATTTAAAAAAAAAAATTATTTATTCTCGCTGATAAGAAACTCTTTTGGCTCAGACTTATGAGTTTATATCCCACACTTCTGTGTTTTTTTTTCCTCAGAATTGACAAACTTTCTGTTGTTGAGTTAAACAGAGTTATGAAGTCCGAACTAGGAGATATGAACTTGCATTCGTGATAAAAAAAGGCAGAATTGTGAGATAAAACAGGTAAACGTTATGTAAAATGTTATAGGTTTAAATAGTATTTAATGCTGGATTTGTATGGCTAATACAATATATCCCCTATGAACTGTATATGTGAATATTATGTAAACCTATTGTTTAAATCAAATGTATGCTTTAAAAGTAGAGTAACCATAGTAGGTCTCATCCATAGTCTGTCCGATTAAACGTCTGTGTTTAGCTTCAAATGGCGACTTTTATGACAGTATGCTACAAAAATTATTTGCATTCCGATTCTGACATCCAAGACTTTCCCGCGTTTCAGCTGCAAGTTACATAACAGTGACGTCTACTCCAAATTGGTCAATAGAACCCATTATAATTAGAGATGCTGTCTACAGTGGATGTAGACAAATCCCGACAGTAAACTGAAGCTTTCTTTTATATATGACATACTGACTGTCACGATCTGTACCGTTGTGGCTCCCTCTACTCTCCCCTAGAGGGAGCCTTCACATGTACTTTTGGACCATATTTCACTACATTACCCATAACCCCATTCTCATGAACTTCCTGTTTCCTTTCACCTCTCACCCCAGTCGGCCATCTTGCTCACAATGCTTTAATAGCCCGGTTCATTCACCATTTCCTTGCAAAGTCTTGTACAGTAACTGTCATTTCTGAGCGTTTTCCGTGTTTGTTTTTTCCCGTGTCGACCCCCCTTGTTCCCTGGCTCCTGTGATTGTTCTCCGCTCGCCTTTTTGACCCTTGCTCGTTTCTGGACTATCCCATTGATCGCTGCCCGCCCCGACTATCTGCCTGGACTATCGTTTGCTCTACTGGATTACCTGTGTTGTACCCGTCTGCTGTTTTGACCACGCCTGTCGACCATGAGTTTGTTTAATAAAGTTTTGCACTTGGATCCACCCGCCTATGACTCCTCCATGACAGAAGACTTCGCCACCCCCGGATCCAGCAGCTTTATTCCTCCCCTCCGCTCAACCATGGATCCATTTGATCAACTACTTCAACTCAAACAGCACGGTATGCCCTTAGTGGATTTTGTGGATACATTTCGTCACCTCATGAATCAACAGTCTTTCTATGATGAAAATTATTTTATGGACATTTTCCGTTTGGCTCTTGATGAGCCTCTCAAATCAAGGCTGCGATTTGAGTGCCCCCGCACCTGTTTTTCTGATTATGTGGACTTTGCATTGTGGTGCGGGGGTTCATCTTTTGTTCCCGTGGCTGTCACAGAGGTGAAACGCGATCACAGTGAAGAGGATTGTGATTATATCTTGTCACGCTCCTGTTTCACAAATTTGGATTATGCATTACAGTATGGGGACTTACTTGACTCAGAAGATTTCGTGGGGGAGAACCGCGAACCCACAGTAATGGCGGCCGCGCCGAATCGCGATGTCAAAATGGCGGCCGCGCCGGCGCGCGTTCACGAAATGGCGGCTGCGGCATGTTGCGATCACAAGATGGCGGACCTCCCAGCACACTTCCTCAACCTAACAAGCGATAATAGACTCATATCCTGTCTGGAAGATTTCCCAATTATATCAGTTAAGTCAGCGCTCACTATTTTCCACTCTGCCCAGTCTCCCAAGCATGTCAAGATGGCTGCCACACCAGAGTCTTCACAAGTCAAGATGGCCGTCCTTCCTGAGTCAGCACCTGTCATGGCCGCCACTCCAGTGTCTAGTCCAGTCCCAGTTATCGTTCCAAAGCCAAGTCAAGTGTCAAGCCCAGCCTTTGTTCCAGTGTCAAGTCCAGTGGCAGCTTTTGTTTCCAGTCAAGTTACAGCCTTCATACCAAAGCCAAATCAAGAGTCAAGTCTATCCTCAACTGCCTATTCAGATTCAAGTCCAGTCACAGCCCTCTCTCCGCAGTCAAGTCAAGTCTCTCATATCACAGCGACACTCGACCGGCTGGAAGACATCCTCGCTTCACTCCGCAAGCTGCAAGCCGCAGCTGTCCCGCATCCCGTGTCAAGCACCGTCGTCACAGCTGCTCCTCACTCTGAGTCAAGTCTCGTCGCAGCTGCTCTCAAGGCGAATGATACTGCCCCAGCGCCAACTCAAGTCACTGCTGTGCCTCCAGAGCCAAGTAAAGTCGCAGCAGTTCCCTCAAAGCCAAGCCAAGTTACCGCTGTTCCTCCACAGTCAGGCCAAGTCGTCGCAGTCGCTTCTCCAGAGCCTAGTGATGTAGCAACTGTCCCTCCAGAGTCAAGTGATGTCACTGCTGACGTCTTCGCAGCTGTTCCGCCTCCACAGTCAATTGTCCTCACAGCTGCTCCACCTCCACAGTCAAGCCCTGTCTTCGCAGCTGCTCCACCTCCACAGTCAAGCCCTGTCTTCGCAGCTGCTCAGTCTCCACAGTCAAGCCCTGTCTTCGCAGCTGCTCCGCCTCCAGCGCCAAGCGTCTTTGCATCTGCTCCGCCTCCTGAGTCAAGCGTCTTTGCATCTGCTCCGCCTCCTGAGTCAAGCGTCTCTGCATCTGCTCCGCCTCCTGAGTCAAGCGTCTTTGCATCTGCTCCGCCTCCTGAGTCAAGCGTCTTTGCATCTGCTCCGCCTCCTGAGTCAAGCGTCGTCGCATCTGCTCCGCTTCCTGAGTCAAGCGTCGTTCCAGTACCAAGCCCCATCATTGGCACCACTCCGGTGCTGGCCTTCACTGAGGCCGTGCTCCTCCTGAGAACTGCTCTTTGGGTTGTCTGGGCCGCGTATACCACCACCGAGTCCTCAGAGGTGGCGGCTCACCCCGCAGAACCTCCGAGGGTGGCCTCCCCCGAGGAGGTGGCCGAGGCCACAGATCCTCAAGCCGAGGGGGAGGTCGCACCTGCTCCCTGCACGGTGGTAGCGCCCAGCAACCCTCACCACTCTGAGCTCTCGTCTAGTCCCAATTCAGCCGCTGAGGCCCCCTATACGCTGGGTATCCAACCCAGCCTGGCCAGGAGCTTGGGCTCCGAGCTTTCTCTCTCTGTGTGTGTCTGTCTGTCTGTGCTCCAAATTACAGACCTGTCTGTTCCGCCCTGGGGAGTTCCCGCTCTGCCCTGGAGGGCTCCTGTCCTGTCTGCTCCGCTCTGGGGGGATTCCGTTCTGCCCTGGAGGGCTCATGTCCTGTTTGATCCGCCCTGGAGGGCGTCCGATTCGCCTGATCCGCCCGGGAGGGCGTCTGATTCTCTCTCTCTGTGTGTGTGTCTGTCTATGCTCTACGTTACAGATCCGTCTGCTCCGCCCTGGGGGGATCCCGTTCCACCCTGGAAGGTTCCTGTCTTGTCTGCTCCGCCCTGGGGGGCTTCCGTACCACCCTGGAGGGTTCTAGTCCTGCCCGATCCGCCCTGGTGGGCGTCTGACTCGCCTGATCCGCCCTGGTGGGCGTCTGACTCGCCTGATCCGCCCTGGAGGGCGCCTGATCCGCCCTGGAGGGCGCCTGCTCCGCCTGATCCGCCCTGGAGGGAGTCTGACTCGTCTGCTCCGCCCTGGAGGGCGTCTGACTCGTCTGCTCCGCCCTGGAGGGCGTCTAACTCGTCTGCTCCGCCCTGGAGGGCGTCTGACTCGTCTGCTCCGCCCTGGAGGGCGTCTAACTCGTCTGCTCCGCCATGGAAGGTGTCTGATTCGTCTGCTTCACCCTGGAGAATGTCTGCCCCGTCCTGGGGGTCTCCTGAGCATCTAGGTCAGCTCTGTTGCTCTGCTGCCGCTTGGGCTCCTTCTGGACTCTTTGCCCCTCCTGACTCTATCAGCCCACATGGTCTTGGTCCTCCCCTATGCTTCCCGCCCTACCCCCCCGCCCTTTTGGTGTCTTTGGACTGTTTCAGCGTCTGGAAGCCGCTTCTAAGGGGGGGGCTCTGTCACGATCTGTACCGTTGTGGCTCCCTCTACTCTCCCCTAGAGGGAGCCTTCACATGTACTTTTGGACCATATTTCACTACATTACCCATAACCCCATTCTCATGAACTTCCTGTTTCCTTTCACCTCTCACCCCAGTCGGCCATCTTGCTCACAATGCTTTAATAGCCCGGTTCATTCACCATTTCCTTGCGAAGTCTTGTACAGTAACTGTCATTTCTGAGCGTTTTCCGTGTTTGTTTTTTCCCGTGTCGACCCCCCTTGTTCCCTGGCTCCTGTGATTGTTCTCCGCCCGCCTTTTTGACCCTTGCTCGTTTCTGGACTATCCCATTGATCGCTGCCCGCCCCGACTATCTGCCTGGACTATCGTTTGCTCTACTGGATTACCTGTGTTGTACCTGTCTGCTGTTTTGACCACGCCTGTCGACCATGAGTTTGTTTAATAAAGTTTTGCACTTGGATCCACCCGCCTATGACTCCTCCATGACACTGACACAAAGTTCAAATGATTTGCACTTGTTGCGTCAGTTGTTGCAGCCTCAAGCTGCTGCAGTGCAACGCAACAACTGTTGCATCTGGTGTAGACACAGTGTAAGTTACTCAATATTAACTTCTTGTTTATTGAATTGTTGTATAAATATCACTCCTAATTTGTGACCGTCTGAATATTAGCATGGTGTTGCTTGTGTGATATTGCGTAACTGTAACAGCTGTATTTTTATTCACCTACTTGCTGATTTCGAACGTAGCATCAAATTCTCAAAACACCATTACTAAAGTGTTTGTGCATCAGGTTTAATTTCCATGTGTGGTGAAATCCATGGCACATTTAATAAATAATTTCTCTGTAATATAGGCCTATACTACAATCCTTTTATACCATCTAAATCACAGCTCTTTCCATCACATTCTGGAAGTCATTAAAACGACTCTCCGCTGTTTGATGGATCGGCAGTGTTTATTCTGTGTTTGTGGAGGCTTGATATGCTTTATTGATTCAGTTCGCGAGAGACTGACAACAGCTGCTGCGCGTCTCGTGGTTAAGACAGCGATGGAGCATCAACAAGCGACGGGGACACTAGCATATGGTGAGAGGTGGCCTATGTTTCTTGAGGCGCAAATATGCACACACAGTTGCACAACACGATACAAAAACACACACACACAAGGCCTGAGGAAGCAACAGACGTGCTTGTATCAAACGGTTCCTTATGTTGTGACACTCTTTCCTCCTTAAAAGGTTTAGGGAGTAGTTCAGAATTTGAATTGTTATTACCGTTTGATTTTTGGTATATATTGCTGTGTCAGTAAGTGGGGTTTTCCTACTTATTATTCATGGAATTGCTTTCAAATTAACAGGCAGCTACAACAAAGCAAGGTCATCTGCTTTTTTCATTGACTGTAATGAGGATAGACTTGGAGGGAAAGGTGAATGGTAGTTCAATGGTGGGTAATTTCAGTTATTGCAGTTAAATCTTTGCATTGATTAAAACTCTGTTCTGATCAACCATGACTCTAGGAATAAACATGTTACAGAGAAAGGATTTTGGACCTATTTAAAGCTTTGTTTGAGGTCTCTTAGTGGAACAGAAATATTTTGAGGCGTGATGTTTCCTGCTTGTGATTCTGTTCCATTTTGTTCTGACACAGGAAAGAGTTTTGTTTCTTTTAAAGAAAGATGATTCACTTTATGATTGACACAGCTTCAGTCTCACTCCCTGAACACACTGAACAAACAAACACCCCCAAAAACCAATAGAAATGATCTATTTCTCTTTCCTCTTTTAGTTAAGGTTTTTCATTTCAGAAATGAATTTCAAAAGCCCTATTTTCCCAGAAAATATCCTCATATAACTGCTACATTAATGAATTCTCATTACTGCTTCAAAGAGAGTCACATGTGCTACTGCTTGTTATAATCCAATTCAAACTGCTTCAATTTCTATAATGTGTTACAATCTTTTGGAAGAATGGGGTGACACACTCAAGAGGTTTTCAAATAGACCTGGTACAAAGCCTTTGGAAACAAAAGCTGGAAGTGGATTGACTTGAAAAGTGTTATTATGAGACTACAGTGCATTAGAGGAATGGATACAGCATGGAGAGTTAAAAAGCATATCACATTGAAATAATAAAGTTTTAATTAATATGGGGGCTCATCACATCAAAGTTTGGATTCTTGCAAAATGTTACTACAACATTATTACTGAATAACTGTATTAGAAAACTAATCTAATCATCTTTTTTCTTTTATTTATTATGTACTTTAACCCTTTAACTGTCACTCCCATTTTTGAACATAGACGTAATATGCAGTATTTAAACTTCATTTTTTATAATTCATGAACGACAACATTTTGTGATTTGATGTACATTTTCCATCATAGTGCAATGTCTGATTTTAAAATGGGTTTCAAATAATGAATTTTGAGAGAGATATATCACTTTTCAAGTGATACATAATTTCTCATGATTTCTAAAGTGTGATAGGGAAGAAAGTCTTTTTTTGTGACAAAGGCCAGAACTCCTGTTAAGAATGAGATTTTTGAGGTGCACTCTTATCATAAATTAATCTATTACTTTTCCTACATAATTTGTAACACAAAAAAATGGTAAAATCATGATTAAATTAGGATTTATTTGTAAAATGGTGAAGTAAATTTGGGCGTCCCACAGGTGGGACGGGTGACAATTAGAAGGTTAAAAATCCTTGCTACATGTACTGTGTTAGGCTATAATGAGACTGGTCATAGCACTTGCATGTTTTGTTTCTCTTTTGTTGATTTCGATTGCTTCCATTGTTCTCCTTTGTAAGTTACTTTGGATAAAAGCGTCTGCTAAATGTCTAAATGTAAAACATTAGGCAATAAACTGTGTTTTTAATTGAGGTATTAAACATGAAGTGGAGACAGCACAGTGCCAAAATTAAAAATTTCACTGCAATGTCCTTTTAACCAAACATTAAAATGTATTAATATTACTGTGACTGCCCAACAGCATGCATAATTCTTAACATGACATAGGTTTAATAGGACATGACAATTTTATAAATGAATAAACAACAGAAGTATGATTTATCTGCCTAACACATAGAGCAAATGTTGGGCCAAATATTGCATTAGGCTGCTGAATATAAAAAATGCACAGCCAGATGTTGGCATCTGGCCAAAGATGTAACAATTCAGGATTTAGGATTATTAAATGTATTATTAAATGTAATAATTCAGTAATCAGCATTGAAAACTACATGTCAGTCTAGCTAATATAAATATATTGAGGGGACATATGGTGGCTCTAGTCCTACATCTGTTTGATTTAGCTTGTGTCTACCAGATGACAGACAAATTCGTATCAAATTAGCCTTTGACGTCAACAACAAAAGAGAAGCATTGTGTTCTCTTTTAAAAGCTTTATTTCGCTATCTTAAATATGCTTATATTGGTATACAGTTCAAAGAAAAAAGTGTACTTCAGTCTAGAGTTAGAGTGCAAGGTGATGTGTACATCCAGGAATATGTGGAGCTTTGTTTGATAATGCTGTCTCTGCATGAATGGATACGATGATTGTTTATCATGTAGTCTGTCTGATTAAAGATCAGCAGAGTCTGGCTGCAACATGTGGAACACTTGTAATTCTTTCTTACAGATCTGCACGCCATGTTCTCTACATTATCAGGCACTAGTGAAGCAGAAGTGCTCATTGTCCTCAATGTTAACTAGGTTTTATTTGTAAAAGTCAGTTTCTGTAAAGACACAATCTGTACAGGGCATTTCCTCCAAAGAGGAAAGGGTGACAGTGTCTGCTCAAAATATGTGATGAAAAAAAAAAAATAAATAATACAATATACTTAATATACACTCTAAAAAGTGCTGGGTTAAAAAATAACCCAACCTTAACCCAGCTGCTGGGTAACTATGGGACAGAACACGCGCTGGGTTGTTTTGACCCAAGTGCTGAGTTTAACCATTTAACCCAGAAGGCTGGGTTGTTTTTTTGACCCAACCAGTGGGTCAGATTAACTGTGTTGCTGGGTTAAACATTACCTAAACATTGGGTTATTTGTTGTCTCATTGCCTTGCTACCTTTATTTTTTACCAATAATAATAAATAAATAAAAAAGGAATGTAAAATTACTTTTTTTTTTACTGTAATACAATCACACAGCACAGAACAAAACTGCAACTTGAAATGTCCATTTAATGAATTTGTCACACATTTTAACCCTTACATACAAACAGTTTCTGTAGATGAGTTTCTTTAAAGACAATACTTTATAAACTCATTTTAACTCTTACAGACAAACAAACAGTTTCTGTAGATGAGTTTCTTTAAGACAATACTTTATAAACTCATTTTAACTCTTACAGACAAACAAACAGTTTCTGTAGATGAGTTACTTTAAGACAATACTTTGTAAACTCATTTTAACTCTTACAGACAAATAAACTGTTACAAGTGGCCAGAAAAAACTGATGCCCTTAACTTCACACATGAAGACTCGTGTCCATCAATATGATACACTGCGTGCTGGAGGAATTCCCAAACTACACTGCTTAGTGTAGTTTACATCCAGCACAAAAAAGGACTTGAAAAAAGATCAACAGCCTCAAGCAACGATTCCGTTTCAACGGCATGGCACGAAATGATGACGAAGGTCTGGGATGTTGTGGTCTCATTCCCAAGGCAAATATTCCACCATGTTGGTCCCCACCTGTTAATTATATGACATTTAGTCTTGCAACATTACTAACATTTAAGCTATGTGTATTTTATGAACATAAACAGGCCTGATAAAAATGCTCCTTTTAAAATATAATTTCAAACTACACTTTCAGTCTTTTATATATATATGGCTATTTTTAATGACAAGATCAAACTCTAAAACAAATCATGGTTATTGAATGTTAGATATAACTTACCTTTAAAGGTGTCAACCAGGGTGTCAAGCTGCCATTCCTTCGACTTCTCAATTGACCAATTTCACACTTCCGGGTTTTTGGCTTCCGGCGTGGCTGCTTGCAGGGTAAAAGTATTTCCGGTAACAGTGATTGCCGAGTCTAAGGAGCACCCGCTCGGGCATCAATGTCTCTGCAAGAATTAAATCTCATGTAAATGTTTAAACTGTCTTGGTCATTTATTGGTGAGACTACAAAGTTTTATTTCAGAACTAAATTTTAGCACTAATTAGAAGTGACGACGCGTATATTCGGTTATATCATTGTCCGTGTCTATTTGGTGCAGCCGTGCATTGTCGCACTCCATGTAAAAAACTGTTTTTGGCGATGTGCTGGAGAAATCGACTGACAGCTCTGATCCTCCGATTTGCGAAAGCGGACCACTCGATCCCTGGATGCGTTTTTGCATTTCTTTCTGGATATATGGATCATAAACAGCACTTCTGTCATCTTGCAATGATGGTTCACTCACATTTTCTCCGCTCGTTATCATCTTCCCTTCCGAAAATTAACCATGGTTTTATTATAGTAAAAGCAGGTTTGTTTTATTACTATTTGCATAACCACACAAATCAGATTTTGTAACAAAACCATGGAATAACTGCAATAACTGCCGTTTTGGTTTGATTCGTAGTTAATTTTAGTAAGGGCTAAGGTCTGTAATATGCACAGCATTAACAAACCTATTAGTACTTTGTTGTATATTTAGTTAATAAATATATTAACTCTAATTCAACTGATGTAGCTATACAATGAGGTCTTGGAAATAAATGTCTTATTTATTTTAGTCTCTCAGATGTAGTTATAATGTGCGATTAATACATGGTCAACAGTTTCAGCGTTTCATTAGGTTGAGATAATCTACATATTGTTGTGACTTTTTTAAAGTTACTCATGCGTTTTTAAAATACAGGCAATAGCATGTATTCGCGCAACATTATAGCCCACATTAAAGCATATTATAACTCATTCTGACACTGAATTTATATATTTGTTCCTATGTGTAACGGTGCATACGTACTTAGAATTTCGTTTTTACATAAATTAGGCATATAAATAAATGCTTGTCATATATTAAAACGAGCAAGGAAATTGTTGAATGAGCCTATATATAGGACAGCTGGTGAAATAAAACTACCCGCCGGTAAATTAAACAGCACTTTGGTTGACTTCGGTCATTTTTAAATGTGCTATATAAATAAACGTTGTAAATTCTATAACGATCTGAGCGGCCATATAAGCTACAAATAAATTTATTTGTAGACTATATAACAACAACTTGGAAAACAGACAAATAGAAAGGGTAAGAGACGAAATTTGAGACAAGAGCATACAACATAATGTCCGCAGACCGCTAGCGGAACTATATTTACCATGCGTCACGTGATTTCCGATTCTTGTGAAAAAGGCCAATTACAAAACAGCAAGAATCCTGCGTATCTAGAAGGAGGTTTCAGATCAAGAAAAATAGAATATTTTTAGATAAATAGAATATACTTAAAGCGGCGCTGCGTGTGTATGACATCAAATTACCCATTCATTGATCGGTCTGCTGATTGCCGCTTTAAATCGGATTTACGCAATACCGCCTGCTGGACTAAGCACGCTCATTTTTGCGTGCATATGTTTTATTTTCACTATCTACGAACTCACAAAGAGCTCATACAATGTACCTCCTCATTGCTCTACGTTTGCCCTCTGCTCGTTTTGTTTTGGGTACCGCTTGTTCTATTTGTGAAATTATGTCGCACCAGAGTTCGTTTGGAAGCGGACCGAGAACTAGCCTATCTTTTTAGCGGTCTCGGTCCGCTTGTTTGGTGCGCACCAGGGTTCGGATGGCAGCGTTCACACTTACTCAAACGAACCGCACTATTAGAGCAATGCACCAGTGTTCGTTTTAATCGAACCAAACATGACAAGTGTCTAACTTTACATACTCTGGCTAAGGCTGCATTAAATTTAAGTAGCGAATAATAGTACATACTATCGTGGTAAGGGGTATAGCTTTTTAGCTAATGCAGCTAACTTACCTGAGAAAAAAAAAAGCGCGAAAGTGCTCAACATAAAAATGATGGATCTAACGTTATTGTTGGTTGGATTTGGCAAGTCGCGGACATTTACTTGAAAAAATATACCCTTAAAAGATCAATATTAACACGAAATGATCTAATTCTGACAAAACATAGCCATACGCAGACCTAACTGAACTTAACGTTACTCCCGTATTTCTGACCTAAAGCTTAACGTGAGTTAATCATTCACAGAAAAAAAACGCTAACCCAGCACAGCGACAGATCAAATATTGAATTAAACAGTGAAATTAGTGTACTCTTACCACAACTTATTAAAAATAGAGGTAAATAATCATATTAACTTACCATATAATCCTGCTCACTGCGATGTGCGTGACCTATTGACGACGGGACGAGTGAAGAATCCAGAAAGTTCGATGAAGAGAAAAAAATAAATAAACCGGTTGGGTCAAAATAACCCAACCTAGGTGTTCAGTGGTGAACAGTCCATTTGACCCAGCATGATCAACCCAACTGTGTGTTTATAGTACCTCAAACAACCCAGAATTATGACCCAGCACAATTAACCCAACAATGTGTTTACAGAAATAACCCAGCACTTTTTAGAGTGTAGTTACTAATTATAGCAATTTTATTGTACAGAAACACAGCAAAGAACATTTACATTATCAAAGAACATTATCGTCTCAAAAACTCCCATTATAATCACTGAAACTGTTTACAGTGTAAAATAAATATTTTACTTACATCGTACGCACACCTGCACTTTGTTGTTTCTGATGAGAAATCGACTGACAGGAGAATTTAGTCAGAGAGCGTGCGCCCTGAACAAAACATCAGGGTGACTCATATGATCGCCTCTGATTGGCCATTGCATTCATACGCTTAACAGAATCGTAAATGACTGGTTAAAATGCGCAGTGCTGTGTCTGTCTTTGGCTCAGCGCAAGCCAGCGAATGCTTATTTGAATTTAGCAGTTGGCGATGTGTCACTCTGAACGACCTAATCACTATCCACCAAGCGGCAATATCCTACTCTCGCTCTTGAAACAATACGGAAGTGACTGAAGCTGCAGTTCATCGGCTGGCCGCTTGAGGCTGGCTCCAAAAAGGAGCAAATCCCCATAGACTCTCGTGTTAAAATGTTCAACTTTATAACAGATAAAAACATGTTTACAGCCTGGTACTGAAAGTGTTTTTGGTTTTTACAGCTAGTTTTGCCCTTCATGACAACTCTGAGGGGGGTGAATTTTTTTCTAACTCACCCGTTTAAATTATATTAAGCATCAAAATTCTGCATAATTAAGGGCGTGGCCACATTACCTCAGTTTATTCCAGCAGCTGAACTTGGCATCTCAGCCGTGTGTTATTGCGTTTGTTTTTTCTTAGGGTGTTACTTTATCAGGATTATTTTAATAAATTTAAAAACCAGACATCTTAGCTCCACCCACGTCCCACCTCTTTGTCCATTTTCTATTTTCCTGGAGTGACGCGCGGTGACGCGCCCAACTTTTGCTTCAAAAACGCTTTTCAGAAACCTACGGGTGACGTCACTGACACTACGTCCATGTTTTTTACAGTCTCTGCTATCCACAAGTTTCCCCCATGTGGCCTTGAGTCAACAGTTCAAAGTAAACAAACGGGACATGACACTCATTCATTCAACAGTTGACAGGAGTGATGGGCAAATGAAGCCTCGTGATGCACCGAGACTTCCCTCTGACTGTTTCGGGAAAAGATTCAAAGCGAGAGTGTCGAATACAACGCTATCTGGTGGTTTGTTACCCCCCCCCCCCCCCCCCCCCCCCCGAAGCCCCTCCCTGCAAAAGGATCGACCCCATCACCCCCAGAATACGATTTTAAATGTGAATGCACCGATGACATATCTGTCTCCAAGAACAGGGTGCGCAGAGGTATGGAAATACATGTTGACAGGCAGGTAGGAAAGTCAATAAAAATGCTCGGACCAAACCGACCACACCGATACACTGTGTGATCATATCAAATATAAAAAATATGCTTCAGCTATTTTTTGACTGTTGGAAGCTCAAAAATCTGAGGGGGCACATGGGCATGACGTCTCTGATGCCAATATTACAAAATATAACATTAAAAAGTGTATAAATCACTTGTTTTATGAAAGAAACATTGTCCAACAGGGACACCAGCAGGTAAAGCGAAGTCCATGTCTCTCTCGCCTCCCCTGAGCCCATTGAATTTTAACAGTCACGGCTGTGCTTGTTTCATGAGTTAATCCCACCTCTTGTGTTCATCATGCATTCATGAATCAGTCTGAATGTACAACATAATGACGATAATGAAAAGACTAAAAAAGTAAGTAAACAGCTCACACACTTAGATTTAACCACTTTGTTACATCAAAATAAGACTTAAAATAGCATGAAAACGTGATCTAGGCATTTTTAGTGGGTAATCGGCCTGGTGAAATTTAAAGTAAATCTCCTGTCTGTAAATGTGAATTTCAGTTGAATGCAATCAGAGTTATATAAAAAATATATAGAAAATCACTTTAATCTAGCTTGCACTAACAATTGTACACGGATTATGTATACGACGTATGTGTAGAGCATGTACAGTAACGGACTGGGGCTAAAAAATGGCCCTGGACTTTCTGGCACAGAGCTGCCCACCACACCGGGCCTGCAACACACCCCACCATAAACCCATCAGCTTATTATGCGTACAGCAATTTTCAATTTTTAACACCACTTAATAACACAAACATATAACACAATACAGAAATAAAATGCTAACCTTTTTTAATAACTTTTTTTTTTTTTTATTCTTATTAACATTAATGAATGATCGGCATTCTTCTTTAGAATTGTCTTTCCTGGTGTATATGACACACAGTAAACAATGTAGAAGAATCTTTACACATCTCTTTTAGAGTGACATTTTAATATCACTAAAGTTATATACCTACCATAATATCAGTCCATATGACACAATGCTCTGCTCTGCTCGAGAACACTTGGAATGTAGTACAGAATGAGGACTGTGTTTATGGTTCTTTTCTATTGGTCTTTCAGAAATCATTCTCATTTGCTGCTCAAGAAATATTTCTGATTGTGTTGAAAGCAGTTGTGCTGGTTTATATTTTTATGGAAAATGTGATATAATTCAGTCTAGGGTAATATATATATATATATATATATATATATATATATATATATATATAAACCAATACTTGCAACAAGGTTGCATTAAATTGATTTATTACAAATTATTTATATTTCAAATAAATGCTGTTCTTTGTATTTATCAAATAATCCTGAAAAAGTTAAAGTATCACAGTTTCCAGAAAAAAAATTCAGTATTGAGAAAAATAAAAACCATTAGTCATAATTGATCATAAATAATAAAGGATAATAATTAATCAGCAAAAAGGCATCTTAGAATTATTTCTGAAGAACCATGTGACACTGAAGACTGAAATAATAATGCTGAAATCACCATTAATTAATTACAGAAATAAATTACATTTTAAAATACAATAGTATAATTTTTACTGTATTATGGTCATATAAATTCAGCCTTTTAAAAAATAAAAGGTCTTAATTATTTCAAACATTTGACTAGTTTGTATATAAAATAATTCATTAAATATCAAATTATATTTTTATATACGTCACTTTCACAGCACTTGAAAGTGAAAATCTTCAGATTTACAATGTTTAGAGTTGAGTAGTTTGAGAATGATATTTTAGGCTTATGTGTTTTTATTTTTTAAACATTTTCGTAGGCATATGAAACTACAAAAGAAATCCTTGAATAGAGATTTACAAACATTCACTTTTATCTTATGTTGTGATGAATAACGTAAATGGCATTAGGAAAATCATAAAGGACAGTAGTTTGCATCCCTGAAAATGTATGTCTGACGTTTAACATTTGTTTTATATCGTAAACAGTTAGCAAATACTGCTGAATTGTCTCACCATTCAGCTGCTTACATCTTACCTCAGCTCACAATCAAACGCCTCACAGCTCACATTTTGATTGGCTATTTGAAACATTTTGACATTGACAAGCGGTTTTAAACCACTGCACTGAGCCGATAGACGAACAGGCTATGTACATTTACTATAATTCATTCTTTTTATATATATTTACGCGATGGGCTGGCCCACATTGGTGAGGCCATTTCTTATTATAGATGGATGCACTTTATTGGACTTGTTTTGGACTAATGAAAAGAAACACCTGCCCATTGCCATTATAAAGCTTTGAAGAGCCAAAAATATTTTTAATATATAACTCTGATTGCATTCGACTGAAAGAAGGAAGTCATATACACCTAGCATGCCTTGAGGGTGAGTAAATAATGGGCTCATTTTCATTTCTGGGTGAACTTATACTTTATCAAAAAATGACTAAAATATATTGTTTAAATTGTTACTTTCTTAAATTATATTGGGATAAATGCAAAATGCTTAAAAACACTAAATAGATGAGATTCATGCTTGGCTTTAATAAAGAGAATATTGATGTTCACTATTATTGCCCAGAAGAAAGGATTTATTATACATATATTCACCTTCTTGCAACGGAATATAAGGTATATGAAATATATAAGGTAAGCTGTCACAAAGAAGCTTGTATTTAAAAGGCTATTTTTTTTACTTTTTTTATTGGTAAAGCAGGAAACTAAATAATGAAAGACTAAATGCAACTGTAATGCATGAAGATATGACAATCTTATATATCATTATATAGTGTGTCACAAACTGTGTTGTGAGTCTTTGGCTGACTGTTTAGCTCCCTCTAGTGATATTTATGTTTTGCTAAAAATGCAACAATAGAATGTAGATGTAATATTTCTATTTATTCTCCATTCGCCCTGTGTGACATCTTATCTGCGATGCGCAAGAACTGGTTAGGCTTCACGCTATAACATCTACAAACAGCTGCTTCAGAAACCAAAATCATAAAGAAATGGCTTACTCATTCTCATTAAAGTTTGACATGTGGGACAACAGCCGTGCTTGAATTTATCAGCAGAGGTTGATTTGCATATCCTGTCCTTTTGGGAAAACAAAGCGGGTGTGGGAGTACCCACCTGTCAGTCAGGATGACTGACATTATCGCAGCAAGCATTTCATGATGCACGGATTGAATAATTTCCCATCTTTCCAAAAAGGAAATGGAAAGATCAAGGCTCAGCTTTTCCCAGCCCTCTCTGCCTTACCAACTCAAATAAAGCAGCATCACTGAAGAGACAGCATTATATTCTTTACTGTACATGACAAAATGTGTTAGAGAATAGAGAAAAAAATTCCAGTCAAATTCACTTTTCTTTGATTCTTTAGACAGTCACTGTTCATAAGTATATATTTATTAATTTGCCCACATACAATGGTTATCTTTTTTGAATATTTTTTCCAGAGAAGCCACAGGGTATTTATGCTTGGTTTCTTAGTAATTCATACCAGCTTTCTCATTTTGTGTGATAATTTCTATAATTGAGGTATCTATAAATGGTAATAGAAAGAACAAGGAATTGAAATGTATAGTCACACACCCTCTTTTATAACCAGGTTTTAATATTTTATGTCTATTTCACTGAAATAAATGAGAAGTACTTTACATTTTCATACTTGTCATTTCCATGCAGTTTCCACAGATGAATTACAATCCTTCGGTGTTCTAAAAGCCTTCATTAAAACGCTGACATCCATTTTCTCGTCAAGACAGACATAAAGGGCAGATCACAGGGCCAGCAATACCAAAGGTAGGACAAGGACAGTGAAGGCCTAAATGACATCACAGACTCACAAGTGGATCAGATTGAAACAAGCAGCATCCAAACATTGCTGTTTAACAGCAAATTGGCTATTGTGGTGATTTTTTTTTATACTTGTCAGTATTTCATTTTATGTATTGTGAAATGTCAAATCACAGCTGTGTGACAAATCATCTCTGATTCACCTGAACACCAGTTTGTCCCTTTGGGCTTCTGTACGGCAGCCTATTGAATGTTTAAGGATTGTACTGAACTACAGTAAATTGCATTAAAAACTCATTTTATTAAAAAGAAATAGCTTTTCCAGAGCTTTGAAATTAATTTGCACACTAGATTATATTTAAGTAATATTTAGTTTTCAAAGTTCTCATTTAAAGTAGCATTGCAGTATAAATCAAAAATTATAATGAGAAAACAGCATCAGTTTTATCCTATAACGAGAATTCCTAATGATTAGGTGTATTGGTAAATGCCTGTTCTCCTTAATTAATGCAGCAGGGGCTGTTTAACAGATTTTTTAATTAATCTTGATCACATTTTAATAAGGTATTTTGAGATGTTAAATCGTTTTAACTAAAACCGTATTTTCATATTCCCTGAGGGTACTGTTGCATATTTTAAGTGAATAGATTATTTTAGTCACCTAGAGGCACTCTTTACACCCTGTGCAACTGGTCGGAAGGTTTGACCACCAATGAGAGCAGTAGACCACTTTTCACCAAGTTTTTATGTACACATTTTGAAATTTGTTACATTTTTATGACTTTTGACTATCATTGGCCTACAGTCCACAGCAATCCAGTCAAGACTTGTTTTTGTATTCTGTCAAAACATTATCTGTAAACATGCACTAAAGTCTTAGATGCTGTATCACATTTTGCGGAAGCAACTATACTGACTTCACATGCTTTTACATAATACAAGAGGTCTGCACGTGAAGCTAGGGTGCCAATTTGTGCCAGTCAGTAGTCCAATTAGTCTTTTAGAACGCTTCTTTCTTTTTTTTTTCTTTTTCTTTTTTTATACTTTATTAAATCAATGCCACAACAAGAGGTACATATTCTTCAAATGTCAAATTAACATTAGCTGCCAGAGAGAGAGAAAAAAAGAACAAAAAGAGAAAAAGAAATAAAATTACATACATTTCAATGCTTTCAGATTATTACATGTTTTCAGTGCTTTTTTGTTTTTTGTTTGTTCCAAGACATTTACATACAAAAAAAATAAATAAATAAATAAATTGGTCTACATTGAGCCCACTTTTTCTTATGTATATGGAATTTTCCTAACAAAATAAACAAATGTACAATATGCCGCTCTCCACAATTCAAATGTTCATTTTCTGTGTAAAAAAGCACATCAAATACACAAATTGCTATCATATATTCAATTTTTTTGTTAATATAGAATTCCATGTCCTTCCAAAATAATCTTGAGTAAATACAATGAAAAAAAAAAATGCAAAATGGTTTCTTTTTCTTGACCTCAAAATTCACAAGAATATGAAATATTAAGTTTAAATCTGTCCAAAACATGCTTAGCAGGATAAATTCTATGAAGTATTTTGTAAGACACCTCCTTAATTTTGTTAGTGATACAAAACCTATTTGGCAATTTCCATACTTTAACCCAAGAGATATTACCAAACAAAAAGACCAAAAAAAAAAAAATCTTGCTGCAGGTAAAGACACAGAGTGAAGAGCATTCCTTATAATCTTATTACTACACTGTTGTTTTACAACATCAACATTTTCAATGAAAATGTTTCCACAAGGATTCCTTCTGAAATATAACTTTTTAAAAGTACTGTCACGCTCCTTGGAATTGCGTCAAGAACAATAGCAAATTCTCTTGGTTTAATTGGTCATTGGAATTTTTCAAGAAATTCAGTATATGACAACAAATACTCATGAGAATTAAATAACTGTCTTAATAAAAGAATACCTTCATTGAACCAAGTATGATAGAACAAAGAGAACGTTTTTTCGTTTTTTTTTTCTTTCCAGATAGTTTATGACGTCATATTAAGTCGTATATATGTTACGTAATTTCTTTGTTGTCTATGGGTTCTCAAGAGTTTACTTTATAAATTCCATTTATGCATAGGCTACTGTACTTTTTATTATTCTACTCTTTACTCTTCAAACATTTAATTAACTATAGAATGTTTAAAATTATTATCCAAACAAATGACAAAATAAGCACTTTTTGTATTTATTATTTGAATGTGATTTACATACATTTTTATAAATGTCCTTAAGATGCGGTGTTAGGCCTAGTCTACTGCACCACAGCTATTTGTATTTTTTCTCTACAAATTATTGGGGGCTGGTGCGCTATAAATAAAGAATATATTTGAAAATTATGTGATTATTTCCAGGCACAGTCAGCAAAGCCGATTGTGAATTTGTAGCCTAATGTGATTTACCTCAGAAAAGAAAAGAATGAGATATTGAGTCCACATTAACCTATGTGCCGCTTTTCTTCATTTCGTTTCTTTCAGTACCCTTATTAAAACACAAGGAGGCGCTATAACAGTAGTTTATTTCCACAAATCACACGTCTAGTTCCATGGATTCAAATGGTCCTGCTACAAATATTAACTATTGTGTATGTGTTGTTGTTGTTGTTGTTTTTGTCATTTAAAATTAATTGTAGACCTATGTGTTTCATTTTTATAATATTTTCTAAGTTATAAAAGACTTTGTCTCATATGCTTTGACCTTCGTTTAAAGTAAACATAACTAAATCAGACACAGGATTGGATTTAATATAACTGCGTGATCATTTTATTTATTCTATTTATTTATATTGGCTACTTAGCCTATTCGTTCATCCATTCATTATTTATTTTAAATAAGACTTCTTTTACATTAAACATACATTTAGGCTAATATTTTCAGCGGGACAGAATGTAAGTCGTATTTACACGGTGTCAGGGAGGCTGGCGACGAGACAGGACGAGAACGCTCCCTCGCTCGTCTGCAGTGTAACGGGACACTCAGATGAGCTGCGTGATGTCACAGGAAACCCGTTACACACTCCTTTGCTGCTTCAGGGGCCTCAACTCATCACCGAGCACATCTCCCAGTACACACTACACACTACGTACTGCCGCAGCGGAGAACAGAGGTCCGAGCAAACGAGGTAAGAGCGAGTATTTTATTAACATATGTCAACTTGTAGATGTATTCTTACGACGCTTATTTCTCGTTCTTGGTTTCTATATAAACTCACTGCGCACTTAAGCAAACTTTACTACATCCTGCTTTTGACAGAACTCAGAACTGAAATAGAAAACTAATTTCAATTTATTTTTAAGTAGCTAGCCTAGTAATTAAATACTATTAATTCTATTACTTGCTGTTAGCGTGATGAGTCACTCTTAATTGGATGATTTGTTCTTTTTAAAACTTGAAAGGTTAATGTACCAACACGACTAAATCACTTTTTTTTAAGTCGAGAGACTGACAGTTCGACTCATCTCAGTTCGACTAAAATGTTTAAGTATTACGTTCATCAGTGTTCAGAATGATTACACTTGCAATAACATTAAACATTAAAAAAAATAAAATGGTGAGTTTACGTTACAATATACTAACAGCAGTGATAAACTGATAATATTGGTTAACATGTCATACTTATCTGCCAATCTTTGGCCATTTTAAGATTATTAGAATTGTACAGTAACTGTACCCATCTTATTTGCTGCCAGTATTGCAGTCTTGGTGACACCCTAAATGCCAAAAAAAAAAGGAAAAAAAAAAAAAAAAAAACATTGACCATTGTAGCTTTGTTCTGGATAATTAATCTTTTGAACACTTTAAAAAAATAAATGAAAGAAGACATGTTTTGAGAAAAATCTTAAATAAACTAATAAGATGGGTTGTGGGGTCCTGTCCAATTATATTATTTGACTTGTATTAAGAATTGATATACAATATCACTGTTATGTAGATATAAATGTTGACTGCTTACACATTTCACATACAGTTTTACAGACTGAGATTTGTTATTATTATGTTAATATGAAACACGCTTACACTCCCACATGCAAAACTAAAAAAAAGCATGAGATTCTAGATATTGAAATTTCTTTAAAAATGATAGAATGATTTAATTCAAATTATAACAGTTATCTTTATGCACATCATTTCCGCTGAATACAACTTTATGCTGTGTCACTTTAAGATAAATCCTTATGAGGGAAGAATGGACAATTTTGGTGTTATATCCATGGGTGTTTCCTAAACGGACATGAGTTAAACTAACTGTCAGTGGGCTTCCTGATTTAATATCTGGAGAGTGGCTTTTTGCGACCGGGCCCAGTAGAGTGAGAGTGACAGGAGAGAAAGGGAGGGAGGGAATAGGTGGGAGGGCTTGGGTATTAGAGAGAGGGGTCTTTGGGAAAGTCACATCTATAAACCACTCCTTTAGCTTCACAGGAAGGGCAAAAAGTTATCATGTTTCAGCCCTCTGTTTTTCTACCAAATGCTGGGGTCATACAATCATCCAAAATGTCTAGGAAAACACTTTATTTTCACATTCCTATTAGACTGACACCTACCTGATTTATGCTCACCACCAACACCTGGATGACCAGATTTATAGCTGTTTTTCCTCTCTTTAAGTTTCATTAAGTAGTTTTATGGACTGTTTTTGTTTTTCTTTCATCATGTCATTGTCTTTTTAATGTAGATTTATTGTAAAAGCAGTCATCAGGACAAAGATCAGCCGATTAAGAAATGTCATTAATCAAGGCACACTATTTTCACAGAGTCTGCTTTTTTTTTTTTTTTTACACATATCTTAACATATCTCATTATAATTTCTACATTTCTTTCTGAACTTTAGTTCTCAAAGTATTCAATATTGCTTCTCTGATATCTTGGTACAGTGAGGGGAAAAAATAGTTGATCTCCTGCTGATTTTGTACGTTTGCCCACTGGCAAAGAAATTGTCAGTCTATAATTTTAATAGTAGGTTTGAACAGTGAGAGACAGAATAGCAACAAAAAAAATCTAGAAAAACACATTTCAAAAAAGTTATAAATTGATTTGCATTTTAATGAGTGAAATAAGTATTTGACCACTTCACAAAACATGATTTAGTACTTGGTGGCAAAACCCTTGGCAATCACAGAGGTCAGATGTTTCTTGTAGTTGGCCACCAGGTTTGCACACATCTCAGGAGCTCCAAGTCATTAAGGTTTCGAGGCTGACGTTTGGCAACTTGAAATCCACAGATTTTCTATGGGATTAAGGTCTGGACCTTATTGTGCTTCTTCTTGAGCCACTCCTTTGTTGCCTTGGCTGTGTTTTTTGGGTTATTGTCATGCTGGAATACCCATCCATGACATTTTCATTTTCTTTGCCCTGGCTGAGGGAAGGAGGTTCTCATTTGATGGTACATGGCCCTGTCTATCATCCCTTTGATGCGGTGCAGTTGTCCTGTCCCCTTAGCAGAAAAACACCCCCAAAGTATGTTTCCACCTCCATGTTTGAGGGTGGGGATGGCATTCTTGGTGTCATAGGCAGCATTCCTCCTTCTCGAAACATGGTGAGTTGAGTTGATGGCAAATCATGTGACAACACTTTCACCCCGTTCTCCTCTGAATCATTCAGATGTTCGTGTGCTTTTTTGAGCAGAGGGACCTTGCGGGCGCTGCAGGATTTCAGTCCTTCACAACGTAGTGTGTTCCCAATTGTTTTCTTGGTGACTATAGTCCCAGCTGCCTTGAGATCATTGACAAGATCCTCCAGTGTAGTTCTGGGCTGATTCCTCACCGTTCTCATGATCATTGAAACTGCATGAGGTGAGATCTTGCATGGAGCCCCAGACCGATGGAGATTGACAGTTATTTTGTGTTTCTTCCATTTGCAAATAATCACACCAGCTGTTGTTACTTTCTAACCAAGCTGCTTGGCAATGGTCTTGTAGTCCCATTCCAGCCTTGTCTAGGTCTACAATCTTGTCCCTGTCCCTTGGACAGCTCTTTGGTCTTGGCCATGGTGGAGAGTTTGGAATCTGATTGATTGATTGCTTTTGTGGACAGGTGTCTTTTATACAGGTAACAAGTTGAGATTAGGAGCACTCCCTTTAAGACACCAGGAAGCCAAAAATCTTACTGATTGATAGGGAAACAAATACTTATTTCACTCAGTAAAATGCAAATGAGTTTTGGTTTGCAATCGAAAGCAACTTGCACGGACTGATCTTAAAATATATCAGTACCTTTGTTTTGTCTCAAGATGCACACCAAGATGTACTATGGTAATTTAGACCATAGTCCTAAATTAACTATGGTCTAATCCTGGCTTAGTCTATGTCCTGTCTCTGAAACCAGACCTATGTGTGTTGACGTCTTCACGTGGTTGAAATAAAATATGTTCTGATGTTTATTCTTTTTTTTCATGTTTTAAGTAAAGAAAAAAAGATGATCAGTTCTAGGGCTGTCAAACGATTAATCGCGACCGCGAAATAAAAGTTTATGTTTACATACTGTATGTGTGTTTACTATATTTATTATGCACATATAAATACACACACATACATGTATATATCAAAACAAAATATTTATATGTATATATATTTATACCTGTATACAATTTAGGTTATAAATAAATATACATATTTTAGATATAAATCTAAAATATTTTTCCTTAATATTAACATGCATGTGTGTGTATTTATATATACATAATAAATATAAATATACTTAATACAACTTTTATTCTGGATGCGTTTGACAGCACTATGGTTCACATGTCATTGATCTAATAAGCAATACATTGATCTGCCACGACACATTAAAAAGCCACATTTATTGTTTGAATTTCTTAAAAAATGACAACATTTTAAAACTGAGACCTTGTTTCATACCAGAAGTAACCTGCTCTGTCTTGTCTGTTGGTGTGTTTTCAGTTTTCTGTTTGCTCCACAATGTACTTTTCACTGCTTTAGATCATGATGTGTAGTGTGAGAGCGGCATCGTTTGACGGACATAGCAACAGTAACTAAAGCAGGCGGGTTTGCGAAGGGTCAGTTGACAGACACAGTTGACTAATGTTTTCAAACAGGTTTCCAGAACTCTGTCTGACTGGACAAAGATCTGTCCCTAAACGCTTGTCGTTGTTTGCACAATGTTGCTACGTTGAGCTGGCTGGCTTGATGTTCAAATCAAGCAATGTAACGTATTCCACCAATGTCTTGAAGTTATCTCTGCGTGTTAGGAGAGAGTAACACTGAAAACTACACAGAGATGCGTTGTATAGGAGTTGTTTTCACCCACTGAGCCTAGAACTACAACAGTTTTGGCTTGTGCAGTATGCTGAGTTAGATAAATCTACAGACTCTGATCTACCAATTCAGACAGAAATAGTTTATGAGGTCTGTCATTTTGCAGTGAAATGTCTGGAGGTGTGATTTGTAGCTATTGTCAGAGATCTCATTCTGGACAGAAAACTAGGCATACAGTGTCCCACCAAATAAACTTCAGCAACATTTAAAAATGTATGAAAATCATTGTATTTAAATTAGATTACATCTAATCAAGTGGAATTTAAACAAAACATTTGATGAAAAAGAAGTTTGCTTTGAAAAAATATGCAGTTAAAAAATCATTATTTTAGGTTGTCAAACTTAATGAAATGGTTTATGTGGTTACTCTGATTTTTTGTGGTTGTGGTTACTTGAGGAAAACATACATGGCTAAAAAATTGCAAAAATGAGTCAGAAAAAGTGAAGTTAGAAGGAAGCTCACACACACGCAAACACTTTTGTATAATCAATGTATAATGCATGCAGTTTTGGTTTAATTCAGTGGGTACCCAATTTTTTTATTAGATCAGAGGTTGGCTTCTGTACCTACCTACTCTATCCCATAGCTTTTTTCTCCTAAATATTTAGCATCATCTGATCTGTTATGTCTGAAATGAACAAATTAATTGGGGAAATGAAAAAAGAAAATTATATTTTGTGTGTTATTCCCAGAATATGCATGTGCCTAATACACTAATTCCTTCTCATGTAATTCAGTGTCATGCCATTAAATCAGACAACAGAGTAATGTGATTTCTATATACAGTGAAACCAAAAATTATTCAGACACCAGATACAATTTTTGATATTTTTTTTACTAGTGGGTGCAGGACACTATAGTTTATTTATGTAAGTGAGGATAGCAAAATAAAGTAAACTGTGACATACCCAAAATTCTTAATACAGTGAACTACCAGTACAATTATATACTCTGACCTCACCATGTTTTGCTAAAAGTGTTTTTTTTTTAATTGCTAATGCAACATTTTTACACCACAGACTGAAAAGAATTAAGCATTGCTTGGTAATTGGTCAACAAAGTATTGATAGTTGTATAAATATTGTCATACTAAGAGTTGTCTGAATAATTTTTGGATGCTTGTAATCCATTACATACCTTTCTATTAAAGTTATCTAACATTATCAAGGCGAATTTGTTGTGACACAGTTTAACTCTAAATTCTTGTCATATTTTATTACCATTTTCTAAACTGTAGTGAATAAACTGTGATAATGTGAGAAATGTGAAAGGTGTCTGAATAAATTTTGGTTTGACTGTATAATACCTTTATCATTATTTATGAAGCAAAATACTGGTGTTATTACAGGAGTGCAATATAAAAAATCTTACACTGAAATTTCTTCAAAAGTCACGATTATTGCCATTGTGCATCGAGAAATATTTCCTGTCCAAATGGAAGTTATAAAAAAACCACACGTTCGCTAATTCACTTTGTCTGGACTTCTGGGAAGCATGTTCATTTTTGAGACTAAAGACAAATCCAAATGGATAATTTTCCACATATGAGTCTAGTCATGTGGTTTCGGGTCCCCATCCAAGCAGGAAATGTTTGGAGGCCGAACAAAAGAATCACATGACGTTTCAGCCCCTTGGCCATGGCCATACCGACAGGTATTAATTTAAAAAGGAAATAACAACAGAATCAAGGCAGATGTTAAAGATGCTTTGGAATGCTCTGATAGTTCCACATGGAACACCATAAAAAGAAAAAACCGGGGTTGTGCATAATCAAACTGTAGTCCAGGATGTCATAAAACATTAGCATGTAAAAATAGTGAGTAGTTTTTTTGCAAGCAACTTTATTGTGGCTAAAACAGATCTTCCTATGCTTTGAAACTGATTTATGATGTTATCTATATCAACCGAGCCAAAACAGCCACGGTGAACCGTGTAATGCAAGTTTAATGATGCCTTCTTGCCTTTTGTGGCGATTATCGGCCTCCCGATGGACTGAACTTTCATGTAAAGCAGGCTTTGATTCTGCCCTCTTTTCCAACTTAACAACAGCGCTGTTACTGCACTCCTGGGAGCGACAATAGGTCGACAGTTCACCTGGCTCCAATGGCTTGTTTTCTTGGAACTGACAATTTACTGTCAGCTTGACAAAAATAACTCAGAAATTCTTTAGGGAAATCCCTAATTTCATGTTTTCATTTTAGCTCACCTACACTCTTTGTTTTAGCTTAACAATTAACCAGTATCTACCAGTTAAGTGTCTAATCGCTCACTTCTTTGGAAGTAAAACAGATTACTCTGTTTGCTTTCAGCGGAAACATTCAGATCATTTGGATACACGAAAGCCAAACAGTGGAACCATGTTTGGATGTTGGATTACCTCATTTCTCTTTCTGTTGGCAACCTCTGAGGTATTTTTTTTTTGTCTTAAGTAATTTTATATATAATTTTAATGGGTTAACTTGCTAGCTAGCTATTTATTGTTTTTTTAAAGTGTAACAAAACAAACTGATCAATGAAAAGTGTTTAAGTACTCTGCAAAGAATCAGTAATTTGAGTGCCTTACATGTGTTCAACTATTATGCAATTCAAAGGTCCTGGCGGACAAACAAAGATTTGTTTTCTAAGGTTTATGTATCTGCATTTTCTGTTGTTCATCATCTAATGTGATTGTTGATCTCTTTTTTCATATTTGTGAATAGTTTTTTGTGGTGGTCCTCTCAGAGAACAACACTGGAGGTACGGCACAAAAGAATGCCCATGAAATGGACTTCACTCGTCACAATATTTTGACTGCCCAGTTTGAATGTTACCAGAAGATTATGAAAGACACTAATCACAACAGAACAGGTAAGAGGTCTTCATTTCACAAAGATTCTTGACTATGAGCAATTATATAATAATTATAATTATGATATGAGCTATAAACTACGCCCTGACATGTAGTTGTGGGAAGTCATGGCAGTTACAGAATTCCACTGTAAAAGGGAGGTTTATTTTCTGCCCTCAGTCTGCGTCAGTCTCTAACTTGGATGCTCCTAAGCGTATTAGAGGATATGAATCTGTTTTGTCACATCATTCTGGGATGCACAGGAAGGCTCTTACATGAACAGATGATTAAATGGAAACATTCTGTGGGGTGTGTCCTACAACATGCATTTTGCCCAACATTTGCTGTTTGGCCTCTGAATTAAGATTCATTGCTGTCAATGATACATATGAAGGACAGTAATTAAAGCTTGACAAGGGGAAACGGACGTTTTGTGACAGCTGATAGAAGCAGTTTGACAAAGACCCCCAAAACTGAGAATACATTTGCAGCTTACTAGAAAGATACCAAATGTATAGAGTCCACCCACATTTTCTGGACCTTTGTTCATCTTTGTAACACAAAAAAGACATTTGTGATGAAATCCGATAAAATATTGAACATGTCAGCTGTGTTGCTGTCTATGCAGGATCAGAAAGCTCTTGGATTTCATCAAAAATATCTTAATTTGTGTTCTGAAGATGAACAAAGGTCTTACGGGTTTGGAAGGACGTGAGGGTGAGTAATTGATGACAGAATTTTCATTTTTGGTGAACTATCCCTTTAATGACTTTAAAGAGGGAAATAACTATAATTGCATTGCAGATGACAATCAAAATGTGTGTGTGTATTTACAGTTAAAGTCTTAAAATTTACAAACATTTTACAGAATCTGCAAAATGTTAATTATTTTAGCAAAATAAGAAGAATCATACAAAATACATGTTATTTTTTATTTAGTATTGACCTAAGATATTTTACATAAAAAAATGTTTACATATAGTCCATAGTTGAATTTATGAAAATGACCCTGTTCAAAAGATTACATACGCTTGATTCTTAATACGCTTTGTTTTTTTTTGTGATAATTGTTCATGCATTCTGTATTCTGTATGATTTTGAGATCCATCTTTTCACACTGAGGACAACTGAGGGAATCATATACAACTATTACAGAATGTTCAAACGCTCACTGATGGTCTAGAATGAAACATGATGCATTGTAAACTTTTTAAATTTGAAGATCAGGGTAAATGTAACTTATTTTGATTTCTGGGAAACATGTAAGTATTTCTTGTAGCTTCTGAAGGGCAGTACTAAATGAAAAAAAAAAAAAAGATATTTAGGCAAAATAAGAAAAATGTACACATCTTTATTCTGTTCAAAAGTTTACACCCCAGGCTCTTAATGCATCATTTTTCCTCCTGGAGCATCAGTGAGCATTTAAACCTTCTTTAATATTTGCATGAGTCCCTCAATTGTTCTGAGTGTGAAAAGATGGATCTCAAAATCATACAGTTATTGTTGGAAAAGGTCCAAATACACAATATGCTGAAAAAACACAGAATTGGTGGGACCTGAAGATTTTTCTGAAGAACAGGCAGTTTAATTGTTTAGGACAAACAAGGGCATCACTAAAAAAAAAAAAACACACACACACACACACACACACACACACACACACACACACACACACACACACAGCTGTGGATCATTCAGGTAACAACACAGTATTAAGAATCAAGTGTATGTAAACTTTTGAACGTTTTGGGTCATTTTTATAAATTCAACTATTATTTCATATATGTAAATGTCTTTTATGTTAAATATCTCATTCAGGTCAGTACTAAATAAAAAATAACATGCATTTTGTATGATCTCTCTTATTTTGGTAAAATAATTACCATTTTGCAGATCCTGCAGGCTGTATGTAAACTTTTGATTTCAACTGTAGAGAATGTTTTGTTATTATTGATTAAAGATCTTTATTGTCTTGTCTTGTCTTGTCTGAGAAGCTGACTGCCAAATGTATAGACACCAAATACTAAGACTCATTTTACATAGTCTAAGACAGACCAAGACTACAAGATTAAGATTCCAATTCCTTATGTTATTAATAACTGCAAATAACTGTATTGTAGATGGCTCTACGTGTAAACGTACCTGGGATGGATGGCTGTGCTGGGACGATTTGGAAGCAGGAGTCACTTCAGCCCAGCATTGTCCAGACTACTATACTGATTTTGACACCTTAGGTAAGTCCCATGTTAGATTTTTTTTATCTTGCCCATTGAATTAAGTTTACTTAATACTTGATATTAAAGAATGACTAATCCAAATAATGTTTTATCAGAAATGGCGACAAAGATTTGTACTGATACAGGCCGTTGGTTCGTTCACCCAGAGAGTAACAGGACATGGACAAATTACACAGGCTGTAAGCATATGTCTAATGATCACAAAAAGGTGAGCTTTAATTTTAGACTACAACGGTCCATTCTGTCTTGGAAATATGGAAAGTTTTGTATATCTAACTATATTGTATATTCTTTCTTTTGTTCCTTCCTTTCAGACAGCACTTAATCTCTACTACTTGGCTTTGATTGGTCATGCATTGTCGCTGATATCCTTGTTTACTTCTCTAGGGATATTTTTCTATTTTAAGTAAGTAATGTGAAAAAATCTCACTGCCACTTCATATAAACTCCTTTCCATGCAGTCTAATATATATTGCTGTTCTCTTTCAATCAGGAGCTTAAGTTGTCAAAGGATAACTCTACACAAGAATCTGTTTTTCTCTTTTGTGCTGAACTCGGTTATAACCATCATCTTTTTCACTTGTGTTGCAAACAACCAAGAAGTAACACAAGCCAACCCAGTAAGTGTATAAAAAGAGCAGTTGACTCTCATGTCACACATAATATAACCAGGAAGGTGTATTAAGAAAGTCATATTGATTTTATGTTGATGTTTTTTTTTCTCCTAGGTGAGCTGTAAAGTGTCTGTGTTTATTCACCATTATCTCCTGGGCTGTAACTACTTCTGGATGCTGTGTGAGGGAATCTATTTGCACACACTCATTGTGGTGGCAGTGTTTGCTGAGAAGCAGCACCTTATGTGGTATTACCTTTTAGGATGGGGTATGTTTTTTTAAATCGCTTCGTCAGAATGGGCCAGAATGAAGCAGCTTTCTGTTTTCATGTTTAATGATTTAATTCTTTTCAAATGTTTTCCAGGCTTCCCATTAATACCTGCATTTATCCATGCAATATCCAGAAGTTATTACTACAATGACAAGTAAGTTAAATCGAATAGGAATGTAAGAAATGTGTTCCTTTTTTTACAGTATCAGAGCATATTTTAATGTTACATAGTAATGTTGAATATAATGTTTACAGTTGAAGTCAATTATTTGACCAATATAAGAGGAAACATACAAGATGCATGTTATTTTTGATTTAGTACTGACCTGAATAAGATATTTCACATAAGATGTTTACATATAGTCCTCAAGAGAAAATAATAGTTGAATTTATAAAAATTACCCTGTTCAGAAATACACTTGATTCTTAATTCTGTGTTGTTACCTGAATTATCCACAGCTGTTTTGTTTTGTTTTGTTTTGTTTTGTTTTAGTTGTTCATTAGTTCCTTGTTTGTTCTGAACTGCCCGCTGTTCCTCAGAAAAGTCCTTCATATATCATAAATTATTTGGTTTTCTTTTTTATGAATTTGAACCCTTTCCAACAATGACTGAAGGACTCTCTATTACAAAAGGTTCAAACGGTTAGAGATGCGTCAGAAGGAAACACAATGCATTAAGAGCTGGGGGTGAAAACTTTTGAATTTGAAGATATGGGTAAATTTGACTTATTTTGTCTTCTGGGGAACATGTAAATATCTTATGTAGCCTCTGAAAGGGCAGTACTAAATGAACAAAAATATGATATTTAGGCAAAATAAGAAAAAGTTACACATCCTCATTCTGTTCAAAAGTTTATACCCATGGCTCTTAATGCATCGTGTTTTATTCTGAAGCATCAGTGAGCATTTCAATCATATGTAATAGTTGCTTATGAGTACCTCAGTTGTCCTCAGTGTGAAAAGATGCATCTCAAAATCATAGTCATTTTTGGAAAGGGTTCAAATACACAAAAATGCTGAAAAACCAAAGAATCTGTGGGATCTGAATGACTTTTCCGAGGAACAGAGGCCAGTGTAACTGTTCAGAACAAACAAGGGATGTCATTTATTTCTATGATGGTGAAGCCAAGATTTATTATTTTTAATGTTGAAAAAAGTTCTGTTTAAATTAATATTTTAATTCATATTTAAAAAAAGAGAAATCACATTTTTTTTTATCAAAGAAGCATTCAAATTGACAATAATGACAGTAACATTTATAATGTTTTTAAAATTGGTAATTGCTGTTTTTTATTGTATTTTTTATTAAATAAATGCAGCCTTGGTAAGCATTAGATTTCTTTTAATCAACATAAAAAATAAGAATTATCTCCTAATGTGTATTTATTTTTTTGTTGCCAATTCTTTCTCTCATGTCACATTACATTTAGACTGTAAAAAAAAAAAAAATTTCTTATGCTGTTTAAAATAAACACTGTTAGAGCATTGTAGCAATTTTAAAAACTGAATTAGTTCTTGATTTTGAATTCATTGTAAAAAATTCTGTCAGGACACAGGAATACAGTAAACAGGCAGAGACTCTGTAGAACATCTTATGAAATCATAGCAGTGATGTCACTGAACATTGAACACAATGTTCATGCGTTCATTGGTTCTGCTTTCCGTAAATCTGAACTTTTTTTAACGATTTTGTCCACAGCTGTTGGATAAGCTCGAACACTTCTCTGCTCTACATTATTCATGGTCCCATCTGTGCAGCCCTTTTGGTAAGACCTGTTTTTTTCTCGACTTTTTCTCACTATTTAATTTTCTCACACTTTATCTCTGTTGTTTATCTTCTACCCACCCTAGGAAATGTATGTGCATCTGCATGATCTTGATTTCAAAAAATCAGCTTAAGCTCAGGCACTTTTAATCAAAGTGCCGAGTTCTCTTTGTTGCTTGTGTTGAGGTCAGTTCTGATTGGGAAATGAATTTCAATGCGGCCCATAAAAAGCATGTAATGAACATGTGCTCAGTATCAAATGAATCTTGGACTGACTTCTGCAGTGCTGCAATTGCCAGTTTAAAGCTGATTTTGTGTCATTATAAACGTTGTTTTGTGTCATTATAAACATTATTGTTTAATAGGGATATTTAGATTGATAACAAACATTTTATGAGAAATTTAATTTGTATGATGTGGATTATACAAAAATGTATTCACAGGTATTTTGACTTATATGTCTCAATATGTCTTTAGAACTTAACTTTAGAATTTAGAATAACTTTCTTTAGAATTTAACTTTAAATCTATTCTTGAATGTACAATGGGGTCCAAAATACATTTTATAATTACAACAGAATATAAAAAGAGTGTAACATTTATAAAAATTTATTTATTAAGAAAATTGTAACCATACTCTGTAAAGTGTGTCATTTTTGGCCTTGGAGTACTACTTTTTTCTTTATTTTTATAGTAGCTCTTTTCTCTGCTTGTTTTTTTTTAGGTGAACCTCTTCTTCCTTTTAAACATTGTGAGGGTGTTGATCACTAAGCTGAAGGTGACCCACCAGGCAGAATCCAGTTTGTACATGAGGGCTGTCAGGGCCACTTTAATCCTGGTACCTCTTCTGGGCATTCAGTACTTACTGCTGCCCTACAAACCCGACGGACGGCTCGCCTCAGAGATATTTATGCACACAATGAACATACTTATGCATTACCAGGTGAGTGTTGTTGACAACAGGCAAAGAATCAACTGTCATTTTATTAATTAAACAAATAATGCCAATAAATCACATTGGACCAAATAAATATTTAACTTAATTTAATTTAATTTAATTTAATTATTTAATTTGATGTTTACAAATATGGAAGCCCGTTTCTGCATAAAAAAAAGGTTATTGCGACTTTTTTATCTCACAATTCTGTTTTTTCCCTAAAATTGCATGATACAAACTCTTTTTTTCAACATTTTTTTCTCAGAATTGCGAGATATAAACTCACAATTCTGAGAGATAAAGTCAGTATTGTGTGATATAAACTCACAATTGCGAAAAAAAGTCAGAAATGTGAGATAAAAAGCCGCAACTGCAAGTTATAAAGCGAAATTTATATCACACAATTCTGAGAAATGAAGTCGCATTTGCGTGATATAAACTCGCAGTTGCAACGTTATTTCTCTGAATTGTGTGATATAAACTCGCAATTGTGAGTTAAGTCAGAATTGTGAGATAAAAACTCACAATTCTGTGAACATATCAGTCTTTTTTTCTAGTCAGAACTGGACTTTATAACTCACTCAATTATGAGTTTATATCTCACAATTCAGAAAGAAGTCTTTTCGTTTTTTTATTCAGTGGCAGAAATGTGCATGTTTATTTACATGTTTATTGTTAATTAATACAATAATAACAGTTTTTTCCCCCTTCTTATATTTAATTTAATTAGCACTTATGCTCCTCCATAATTTATTTCATTGGCACTTATACTCCTCTATACAAATTTGTTTACACTGGAAAAAAAATCGGTAACTTTGAAGCTTATAGAAAAAAATCTCTAAATTTGAAGTTTATGAAATGATATATTATTTTGTTCCCCATAGGGCCTTTTGGTTGCCACTATATTTTGCTTTTTCAATAGTGAGGTAAGCAATTTTTGTACAATTTCAGTGCAAACATACAGCTGAAGTCAAAAGTTTACATACACCTGCAGAACCTGCAAAATGTTAATTATTTTACCAAAATAAGAGGGATCATACAAAATGCATGTTATTTATTATCTAGTACTGACCTGAATATGACATTTCACATAAAAGACATTTACATACAGTACACAAGACAAAATAATAGTTGTATAAGTATAATATATCAGATTCTTAATACTATGTTGTTACCTGAATGATCCACAGCTGTGTTTTTTTTTAGTGCTAGTTGTCCTGAACAGTTAAACTGTCCGCTGTTCTTAAGAAAAATCCTTCAGGTTTCACAAATTCTTTGTTTTTTTTAGCATTTTTGTGTATTTGAACCCTTACCAACAATGACTTTATGATTTTGAGATCTATCTTCTCCATCAAATATGCAACTATCACAAAAGGATCAAACACTCATTGATGCTTTAGAAGGAAACACAATGCATTATGAAATGTACTTTTTGAATTTCAAGATCAGGGTAAATTTAACTTATTTTGTCTTCTAAGAAACATAAATATCGTCTGTATCTTCTGAAGGGCAGTGCTAAATGAAAAAAAAAAGATATTTAGGCAAAATAAGAAACATTTACTTATCTTCATTCTGTTCAAAAGTTTACACCCCTGGCTCTTAATGCATCATTTTTTTCTTGTAAAGCATCAGTGAGCATTTGAACCTTCTGTAATAGTAGCATATGAGTCCCTCAGTTATCCTCAGTTTGTAAAGAACATGAACAACTATCAATAAACAAACAAACAAACAAACAAAAAACACACACACATCTGTGGAATATTCAGGTAACAACACAGTATTAAGAATCAAGTGTATGCAAACTTTTGAACAGGGTCATTTTTATAAATTCAAATATTGTATTCTTTTGTGGACTATATGTAAATGTTTTGTGTGTGTGTGTGTGTGTGTGTGTGTGTGTGTGTGTGAAATATCGTATTCAGGTCAGTACTAAATAAAAAATAACATGCATTTTGTATGATCCCTCTTATTTTGTTTTCTTAAAATACTTAACATTTTGTAGATTCTGCACTTCAACTGTAAATGTGCTTGTTTTCCATTAATTTAGCTTCCTTAATAGCTCAAAACATAAAGATATTTGTCATTATACTTAATATTGATCTCTGTTTTGTTTTTGTTTAGGTGCAAGGTGTATTACGAAGGCACTGGAACCAGTACCGCATCCAGTTTGGCAGCACATTTGCGAACACCGATGCCCTGCGTTCTGCATCCTACACAGCCTCCTCCATGACAGAGGTCCATCGATGTTACAGCATTGATGGCCACATGGAGACTTTAAACGGAAAGAGTTTTCACAATCTGGAGACCACCATTCTCAGATCAGACAACCTGTACATGTGAGAGACTCTAACTCTTTAACCTTTGGGAGAACAGCCTCATGGAGAGGACCACTGACTGAGATGTGTGTGAGAAGAGGCCTACTGGACCTACATCTGGTTACTTTGGACTACAGACACCCAGAAGCCTTTCCTTTTCCGTAGAGGCCTTAGTTATCTCCTGTTTATGGATGGGAACTGGAGAAAACACTGTATTTTATATGGAATACTAAAGTCACGCAATCCTCTTCCATGATGATCCAGTGGAACATTTTGGAGAACATCACACATTGTCAGTCTTTCAGTTGGATCTATGTTCTATGAACTGAGGATCACACTCTAATGAAGCTTTATACTTTATGGCACTGTGTTGTTTAAGTGAAGGTTGAGTCACACTAGGATGATGGATTCCACATCTATGGATCTATGGATTATTCTGGCTCAGAGAAGGAATAAATTATGGAAGAGACAAACACTCGGATGTGATTCTAGAAGATATGGATGACGTTGTCCTGCTCTTTTTGTTCGTCCTGTACTTTATCTTGTTATCACTTATGTGATTAATTTTATGTGAAATTTTAATCCACATACAGGGCAATATTGACAATATATTCTATGTATGCAAAATGTTTTATTGTCTCTTAGGAGTACTGAGTTTTTATATATATATATATATATGTATATATACTTTGATTAAATAAACCAAAAACAGAATAGAGTCACTGTCAACAAACATACATTGCCCTGCTAAAAAACTAGCAGCTCATGGATAATTTAGGATAAACCAGTCTGGACTAGCATGTAAATTCCTGCTGGTCTTTTGAGCAGGGTTATTTACTTATTTACTCTGATTCATCGACTCTTTCTTAAACTAATTTATCTGTAGTTCATATAGGTGAGTCTTGTTGTTCAAGGGCAAGTTACATTAGCACATGTGGGTTTACAGTTTTTGGAGATCTTCAGATCTGCAAACAGGGATGAGGTCTCTATCTGTGTCTCTATGTCTGGAACATACAGATGCGTTTGGCGCTTTTTTTCACTGTTGTGTTTCTTTTATGTGCACATGCTGGATAAATAAACATTCATATTTTGAGATGCACATGCATTTCTACATCTGTCTTATGCATGCTTGAGTTTGTGAATAGAAATTTATTTACTTTCCCTCATTTACTCACCCTCAAGTTGTGCCAAACCTGTATGAGTTTTATTCTTGTGTTGAATACAAAAGAAGATATTCTGAAGAATTTTGATAACTAAACAGTTGGCTATAGCTGTTGACTTTTTTGTGTGTGTGTGTTTAACACAACAAAGCTCATACATGTTTGGAATAACTTGAGGGTAAGTAAATGATGGCAGAATTTTCATTTTTGGATAAACTGAAAATGAAAAATACCCCATGATTTACTCACTCTCAAGCCATCTCGGGTGTATATGACTTTCTTCTTTCAGATGAATACAATTTGAGTTACATTAAAAAATATATCCTGGCTCTTCTAAGCTTTACAATAGCAGTGAATGGCTTTTCAGATTCAACAGTTCAATAAAGTGCATTCATCCATCATAAAAAGTACTCCGCTCAGACAAAGGCCTCTTGAAGTGAATAGATGCATTTGTGTAAGAAAAATATCCATATTTAAAGCTTTTTACACCATAATCTGCTGATGACATTTAGCGGAAGATAAAGCTATTTATAAAGTATATAAAGTTTTAAATATGGATAGTTTTCTTACACAAATGCTTTTATACGCTTTATGATTGATGGATGAACTTTACTGAACTACTGAATCTCAGCAGCCATTCACTGCCATTATAAAGCTCTGAAGCATCAGAACATTTATAATATAACTCAGATTGTATTAGTTTGAAAGAAGAAAGTCATAAAGACCTAGGATGGCTTGAGGGTGAGTAAATCATGTGGTCATTATGATTTTTGTGTGAACTGTCCCTTTAAGAATGGTTCGCAGGAAGGTTCTTTAGGGCAATGGTTCTCAATTCTGCTATCTCCATTATTTAACACACCTGATTGAGATCATCAGCTTGCTAGGCAATTTTTATTTATTTATTTTTTTTCAGAATTTAGATTTTCGCACCTTCAGATTTTCAAAATCGTTGTATCTCGGCCAAATATTGTCCTATCCTAAAAACCATACATCAGCTTCCAATTAAAAAAAAAGACCATTATGACTGGTTTTGTGGTCCAGGGTCACATTTCCAAACATTTAATTTGCCATTAATTTTAATAATCCAGTGAGATTTTTGTTTGCACATGGAGTCTGACAACAGCCAGTGCTCCACACAGAGATCTAATCTCATCTTCATCCAGTCTGTCTGAAGAAACAGAATAAACTGAGACAGACTAAATCCAGAAGAACTGTGACAATGTTTCCAAGATGCTTCAAGAAACCTACCTGCAAAGCTATGTGAAAAACTATGAGCAAGTGCACCTAGGGCAAAAGCTGCTTTAAAGGCAAAGGATGGTCACATCAAATGTTGATTTAATATAGTTACTAGAAATTAATTCATAAAGACAAAACATTTATGAGATTATTTTTCTATTTATGGCAGCTTCCTCATTTTACAGCATTTTTGCACAGTTGTCTAAACCTTTAATAGTTTAGGTCTTCATGTCATTCCAGACAGACTGGATGATGATGAGATCAAATCTCTGTGTGGAGCACTGGCTGTTGTCAGACTCCTTGTGCAAACTAAAATCTCACTGGATTACTATAATAAACTTAAACTCATTTTTAGCTGGTGAAAATACTAGTGTTCTAATAATTTTGGCTACCAGTGTATGTTGAAAAGATTGTTATTGTAGGTATTTTCTGATGGACATATACAGGTGCATCTCAATAAATTAGAATGTCGTGGAAAAGTTCATTTATTTCAGTAATTCAACTCAAATGGTAAAACTTGTGTATTAAATGAATTCAATGCACACAGACTGAAGTAGTTTAAGTCTTTTGTTCTTTTAATTGTGATGATTTTGGCTCACATTTAACAAAAACCCACCAATTCATCTAATCTCAACAAATTAGAATATGGTGACATGCCAATCAGCTAACTCAAAACACCTGCAAAAGTTTCCTGAGCCTTCAAAGTGGTCTCTCAGTTTGGTTCACTAGGCTACACAATCATGGGGAAGACTGATGATCTGACAGAAGACAATCATTGACACCCTTCACAAGTAGGGGAAGCCATAAACATCCATTGCTAAAGAAGCTGGCTGTTCACAGAGTGCTGTATCCAAGCATGTTAAAAGAAAGTTGAGTGGAAGGAAAAAGTGTGGAAGAAAAAGATGCACAACCAACCAAAAGAACCGCAGACTTGAGAGGCTTGTCAAGCAAAATCGATTCAAGAATTTGGGTGAACTTCATAAGGAATGGACTGACGCTGGGGTCAAGGCATCAAGAGTCACCACACACAGACGCGTCAAGGAATTTGGCTACAGTTGTCGTATTCCTCTTGTTAAGCCACTTCTGAACCACAGACATCATCAGAGGCGTCTTACTTGGGCTAAGGTGAAGAAGAACTGGACTGTTGCCCAGTGGTCCAAAGTCCTCTTTTCAGATGAGAGCAAGTTTTGTATTTAATTTGAAAACCAAGGTCCTAGAGTCTGGAGGAAGGGTGTGGAAGCTCATAGCCCAAGTTTCTTGAAGTCCAGTGTTAAGTTTGGAATCATCACAGTCTGTGATGATTTGGGGTGCAATGTCATCTGCTGGTGTTGGTCCACTGTGTTTTTTTGAAAACCAAAGTCACTGCACCCGAATTTTAGAGCACTTCATGCTTCCTTCTGCTGAGCAGCTTTTAAAGATGCTGATTTCATTTTCCAGCAGGATTTGGCACCAGCCTACACTACCAAAAGCACCAAAAGTTGGTTAAATGACCATGGTGTTGCTTGACTGATCAGCAAACTCACCAGACCTGAACCCCATAAAGAATCTATTGGGTATTGTCGAAGGTAAATGAGAAACAAGAGACCAAAAATGCAGATGAGCTGAAGGCCACTGTCAAAGAAACCTGGGCTTCCATACCACCTCACAGTGCCACAGATTGATCACCTCCATGCCACACTGAACTGAGGCAGTAATTAAAGCAAAAGGAGCCCCTGCCAAGTATTGAGTACATATACAGTAAATGAACATACTTCCCAGAAGGCCAACAATTCACTAAAAATGTTTTTTATTGGTCTTATGAAGTATTCTAATTTATTGAGATAGTGAATTGGTTGGTTTTTGTTAAATGTGAGCCAAAATCATCACAATTAATAGAAAGACTTAAACTACTTCAGTCTGTTTGCATTGAATTTATTTAATACACAAGTTTCACAATTTGAGTTGAATTACTGAAATAAATAAAAAAATAACTTTTCCACAACATTCTAATTTATTGAGATGCACCTTATATACAGGTTTTAAATATTTTGGAATGATTTGAACAAAGTTCTAGGTATCCTGCTTAAAAAAGAGACCAGCACGAGTGTTCACGTGTTGCTGTAGTCAGTTACTATAACTGGAAAGATTTAGTCTCAAATTATTTCCTGCTTATCTGTCAGCCAGCTCTGTTCCTGTTTATTCTCTAACTTCCAATATAAACAATCATGTTCATTTACATAAGAGACCTAATTGTGTTAAAAGCTGCATGTTAGTCGTAAGGAATATATATGCATTCAATGTCACTGCAAACGTGATCAAGATATTATTAAAAGTAACAAAGATGGCGTCTGTGTTCCTGCGGTGAGCGCATTTCCCACTGGAATACTGATGTTTTTAAATGTGTTCTGGTAAAGGCAGCAGATTACTAAAGATATTGTTGGAGGTCACTTCACAAAGGGATATGTGAGTGCTCCAACAGGATGTGTAACTTCCTCGCTAATACACACAGACAAGCATACACACACACTGTGGAAAAAAAATTGCAGAAGTAAACAGCATGCAGCTGACATGTGTCTCTGCCGCTGGGAAAAGCACAGGAAGAAGCCTCGGATTCGGTGCTGCCACACTTGTGGGGTCTCGCTTCTTGCTCACTTTCTCTCTAAATTTGCGTGTGTGTCACACACGTTATTATGTAAAATCTGCAGCTCGAGATTGATGTTCTGTGATTGTTTGCATTGGTTCCATATGTGGTGAAGGGGCCCAGAGGGAAAGACCCTCCCCTGTCATCAGCTCTACATTCAGCAGATGAATTGCACGCAGCAAGTGCAGGCAATGGGCCTCAAGCAAATTTTCTACCCTCAAAAAATAGGTCATATATTTTCATATGTAAATGAATAATGTTAAAAAAATGTTGAATCTTTAAAATTACAATGGAAACCCGTAAGACCTTCATTCATCTAGAGAACACAAATTAAGATTTTTTTTTATGAAATCTGAGAGCTTTCTGACCCTACATAGACAGCAATGCAACTGACACGTTCAAGGCCCAAAAAGGTAGTAAGGACATTGTAAAAATAGTCCATGTGACATCAGTGGTTCAACCTCAGCTTTATGTAGTTACTTTCTGGGCCTTAAACGTGGTAGTTGCGTTGCTGTCTATGCAGGGTCAGAAAACTCTTGGATTTCATTAAAAATTTCTTACTTTGTGTTCCGAAGATGAACAAAGCACTTACGGGTTTGGAACGACATTTCTTTTTAACATCTGGAACAGCATTTGTTTCAAGCATGTGTCTAAGATGACTAAAATGTTTCCTACAGTAGTTGGGTAGCTTAGGTGCAGCTTGATTTTGGAATTGAATTATTGGAGTCTCTGTCTTGCCTCATGTGCAAAACAATAACGTCATAACCCAAATAAAGATAGAAATAAACTAGCTGTTTGCAATCTAGTCCCTATCAGCACAGAGAAGCTGTTCTTTTCCATTCTTTAATCAGATCCTTTGGCAGAGAACATCACTTCCTTTTTCTATAATTGTACTGCGTGAACTTCTGCACCCATCCTACATTCACAGACGTCTCTGACTCTTCGAGAACACTCTGGTTGTACTGGGCTAACAGTCATAGACTTACCAGCCAACAGAAAACAAAGTGATTTTGATGATCTAAATCAATTTGTGAATTTGCTATGTCAAGAGTCTACTGAGGTTAAAAAAAAAAACAGTTAACAGCTCGTCATCGAGTTTGGCTAGTGGCTGAAATACTTGTGTTTATCACTTGTTTGGCTGATGCTGACGTTATGTTGTATCTGTTTACTGAGAGACTGTAAAAATTATTTATTGCTTTATTATAATGTTCTCATTTTGAGAGACTTCCAAACATGATCCAAATGCTCAGAAATGTCTTGTTAAAACTACAAACAATCATTGTCATAATAATCCAGCACAGTCTGAGTTTCCTTTTCCATTAAATGTACTTGTTTCCTTCAGACCAACACTGTGATCTAACATCTTCTGCTGGTCTGAGTATGGATCATAATGCATTCATAAAGAGTACAATAGTGACATGTTCTAAAATACTCATTATGTTTTTATTACTCATCATTAATGAATGATTGAGTAATAGTAATGTTGAAAATGATATCTGAAGTGCAACAAAAATAAACCACAGACAGGTTAAGCTAAGCCAAAAGCTGCTGGAGAAGCGATCTTCCTCTGATTGTGTGTGCTTACTGGCAGTCTGCTGTGTTTTCAAAGAACACTGATTATTAAGCACCCACCTCATTGTTCGCTTAAGAGGATTTAAAAGTGGTCGAGCTTCCTGCTGCGTTCTCAGTATTAATTAATTAATTTGCAGTCCGTGCACTAAAGCACTGAGCATTTCCCATGAACCTTGAACAAGGTTGAGCTATATATTTTTTAGTGTTTTCATGTTGTAAAAATGTATTAATATTATTGTCGGGTGAACAAGTTTATATAATTATTTGTTTATTTTAAACATATTTATTATTCATACAAAATAATTAGATTTTTTTATGTATATGTTTATACAGTGCCTTGCGAAAGTATTCACCTTCATTTTTTCACATTTTGTTATATTGCTGCCTTATGTTAAACTGCTTTAAGTTACTCCTTTCCCACATCAATCTACACCCTATACACCATAATGGCATTAAAAAAAAAAACATTTTTTAACAATTTAGCAAATTTATTAAAAATAAAAAACTTAAATGATTCCATTGCATAAGTATTTATACCCTTATCTGGGGCAGTTAAAATTTAGCTCAGGAGAGAAATTACCTCAAGAGAAGTTAACTTCTTTTGAATGGGATTTGGAACGGCACACACACCTTAATGAAAGGTCTAACAGCTAAATATTGTATATAAGAGCAAAACCAAGCCCTGATGTCAAAAAAAAAAAAAAAACTGCCTGTAGAGCTCATAAACAGGATTGCATCAAGCCACAGATCTGGCGAAGAGTTCAGAAAAAATTCTGCTGCATTGAAGGTTCACAGAAGCATGTAGTCTCCGTTATCCTAAATGGAAGAAGTTTGAAACAACCAGGACTCTTGCTAGAGCTGGCCTCCTGGCCAGACTGAGCAATTGATGGAGAAGGGCCTTGGCTACAGTGGTGACCAAGAACCTGATGGTCACTCTAGTTGAGCTCCATTATCATATATTCAGATAGGAGAAACTTACAGAAGGACAATGTGTGTCAGTTAATGTGCAAAGCTTGTTGCATCGTACCAAAAAGACTTGATGCTGTAAAGGTGCTTCAGCTAAGTACTGAGTTAAAAAAAACTTAAGCAATGTACTTATTTCAGTTTTTTTTTTTTAACACATTTACAAAGTTGTGACTATTCTGTTTTTACTTTGTCAGTATGGTGTACGGAGTGTAGATTGATGTGGGACAAATAGTAATTTAAAGCAGTTTAACATAAAACAGCAACATAACAAAATGTGCAAAAATGCTTTCGCAAGACACTAATTTCATTTTTTTTTTTGTATTATACTGAAATATACCTACATTTTTATATAATTAATATATGTCATTATATATTAAACTTTAGTATTGTTGCTCTTTGAGTAATTATTTCATTAACTGTATAAACTTTTGTAGAATGTATTTATTAAATAGCCAAATATTTTTAATACATAAATTTGTAGAATTTGTAGAATTAATATAGTAGATAATATTAAAACCCATGAAAAACACACAAAACAGCTTGTCCCAATTTAGGATAGTTTTGAAATTCTGTTTGTTTCATGTTTTATTGATTACATTTAGCTGAAAAGCCTTCAATTGTGACAGCTTAACTCATAGTGTGTAGAACCCTTTTTTGGCGGGAATGGTGGAAAAAAGGTTTTGTGTGTGTGTGTGTGTGTGTATGTGTGTGTGTGTGTTTGTTTTCTTTTTTTTTGACCCAGACTCTATATATAACAATGTCTGAGAACATCATGAAAAGCAATTACAAACAACATACTTTGATGCCAATGGACTGTACCAGCCAACCAGCCAACCAGCCAACCAACCACACATCTGGAAAACCCAGTGCAGGAAAGGAATGGGATTCCAGCACTATAGAACAATGGACCAAATTCCAAGACCAGGGACAGGCCACATCTGGCTCAAGGATGAGGACAGCTCAAAGACTCCTGCTGGACTTGTCAGTTCCTGATGGACATTTCTAATTTCTTTCTTTCCAGGAATATTACTCCATTTACTGCAGGAGAATCCCTGAACAGATTCTACAGTTGGCTTCACATGCTGCACAATAAATGATGCCTTGGAACAGACAAGAGTCTTGCACAATGCCCAAAATTGAGTAAAAGAGACTTAAGAGTCAAGTAAAATAAATAAACAAATTAAAATATATAAATATTTGAAGCAATAACCTCATTAACTAGGTAATGAACTAAATAAGCATCAGTACAACTCACATTTGACAGCAATGCACAGTACACCTCAGAGAACTAAAAAATTAATTTTAGTCTTTTTAAAGCACAAAAGGGACTGCACGCATGTTCTGCTGTTTAACTGCACAGGAAATGGAATCTTCAGAGCAGGAAGTCCTCGTCCCAGTGAGCAAACAGGCCAGTTTAGGCACATGCTGTCAGAGGCCCACGATGCACCTCCTTTCAGCTCTGATGAAAGTGTCTTTTTCCTCTCTTATAGTTCTCATTTTCTCCACTCACCTCTTTTTCTGTATTAGTCTCTCTCTCTTTGCTCTTCATCCCTTGCTCTCTCATAGGTACGCCCGTAGTGTCTTCTAGAGAGAGCACGTTTTCATCATTTGCAGTTTCCTGTGATTGTTCTCTACTGGGCTAGCAGAGCCCCACCAGGGCCGTGGCGTTATCTGGGAAAAAGGTGGAATGTTAAATCACAGCCTTTCCTGTCTGTCAGCGGGAACCCTAGCCAAACACCACAGCCATAGACAGGGCCGCCCATGAACTTTGACCTTCATAATGAAGCCCAGGGGAAGAGGCTGGTGCGTTTGCATCGCAGACCGCAATAATCCGCAGCTCTCAATAATTCCTCGACCAGGACAGAAGAATCGTTTCTTTGAGGGATTCACAGATGGACCGCGCATCCTTCTGGGTCAAAATTGTTGTGTTGTTATCGCTTGTGACAAATGCTACAGTCATAAATAATATTAATTGTTTTTTTTTTTCAAATCGGACATACAAACGCCATCTGGTGAGAGAGTAATTCTCTAGCGTTGTGTGCGGGCAGTTTACAAACAGCTGCGACGATGGAAAGCGGCTGTAACACATTTACGTCTGCGATTCTTTCACACACACACATTTATGGTTGGCTAATATCAAGAACTCCACACCAAGCCATGCAGTTTTTTTCTGCAATTAACTGAAGCTTTACTCACTGTCTGAGAATTTCCCACACTGCCTTTGGAGGAGTGTAACATGCACAAACATCCTCCCATAAGCGTTTGGTTTTTTCATACGAGTACAGTTTACATATGCTGTCTGCTCTATGTCTTTAGCACCGTTGTTCTTTCAAGACACTGGGTGGTAATAAGTCACCAAATTATGTAAGATTCGACAACCCTGACGCATTATTTGTTTTCATCGTTTAAGAGAAGACAGATGTTTAGAACTGGCTCACGTTCAGAACTCTTACAACACAACATATGAGATGTTTTGAGCTCTGCAGCATGGTTCGGAAAAGACAGCATCAAAACACACACAGCGCAAGGTGAACTCCTTGAAAGGGTGGGAAAAAATCCTTCCCAGAGTCCTTCAGGGCATTGAGAGTCAGGAAGGATAAGGAGGGTAGCTGGGAAAGGTTGAGAAGCTACAGACACACACACTTGCACGCATACACGCAAACGCCGTGGCATGATGAAGGAGCCTCCTGCCAGCGCGTTGCCGTCACTGTGGGCGAGGCGTGAGGAAGGTCATGGGCCTGGTGGGGTGGCTCAGCCGGCGCAGGACGGCCCGTAAAGTCTGCCCTGGGAATCGGGCGGAGATTGAACAGATTTAGCCGAGGCTATATTCACTTCCCCGGGAAACGAGAAATATTTACCTCCCTGTAGGGCAGTTGGGGGTGGGGTAGAGAGGGGTCTGGGTGGGGCTTTCACTGGAGTCGGACTCGCTGACCCACAACCTAGCGTGTCTGCTCAAGTCGTCGCTAGACTCGCTACCTCAACCAGGTCGTCATCCTCCCAGATCCTACAGGAATAATTATCTCCTTCTCTCCAACCATATGTTGCTTCACGCTGCGCTTTTATGGCATCCTAGCAGCCATTGTTATTTGCAGGACTTTTCAGCGGACGACTTTGATTTATTTAACGAGAAACACTGGTTGAGTTGTATTGGACAAAAAAGCAGAAAGTTCAGACTCCCACGTCGCTTGGATCTTTCATTTCTGCACTGCACAATGATCTAAACTGTCCACACATGTCAATGACTCAAACCACTAATTTTTATTTAGCATGGACTTTAATCCACAGCGGTTTACAGGGCAGTATCCTACTAACCAACCCAAAACAAATGAACACCCACCCACTGTTTTGGCTAAAATCACCCTCTTTCTCAGTCACAATTATTGATTAAAGGGGTCATCGGATGCAAAGTTATTTGTTGTTTGAACCTAAATGTGTGTTGGCAGTGTGTATACACATCTACCCTATAATGATAAAAATCCAGTTGTTTTTTCATTTAATCTGTAAAAATACAGATAACACCGACAGAGGCCGCTCCCTTGATAGATTGATTGACACAGGAATCTTACCTTAGACCCTGAGTGAGCTGTAACAGCATTAAGACCATAAGGGACCTTAAGCAACAGCTTCCAGTGGAACGGCTATGATGACCAGAAGTAAACTGTTACACCACCGTAGCCGAGAACGTAAAAATCATTAAGCAAACATAAACACGAAGGCGCATTTATTTATTTATTTAAATACAAATTATGGATTATGAGGATGGTATTTAGGGAATACTTAAATTGTTCATTTCACCCCATCTCTAGTATCAGTGCTGTTGCCAACAGCAGATATATCTTTGTACAAATAAAAAAAGTTTAAATACTTAAGTTTAAATACATCAACGCATTACAAGAAAGACTAATAGTAGAATCATATACTGGTGGAATTAAATGTAGTATAAAATGTAACATTTTTCTACCTAATGTGTCACGTTGTACAGACTATGGCAAACAAGCTTTTTTCCCGTAGTAGACGTCTACAGTAGAACGTCATTAAAGCTGCAGTCCGTAACTTTTTTGGTTAAAAATTATACAACATAAATTTCTGAGCAAGTACATAACCAGCCAGTGTTCATCGCCTTACTTTAGCCCGATTCACAACGGTTAGCTTATAATAATGTTTTTTAAATTAAGTGGTACAGGTAGGATTTCGCTGGAAATTCAAGCATGCCAGACGCCTTCTTTATGTTTACAGACATTACATCTGTAAACATAAAGAAGGCGTCCTGGCTAGTAACATAATCGCATGTGAGAATGCTGCAGGTGCCGGATCGTTTATAGCCTTTTCTCACAGCGGCTGAAATAATTAAACTTATTTTTTTGGTTGCGGATTGTAATCCAAAAAGTTTATGTGTTTATGAAACACAGGTGACTGAAATTAGATTACTCCAGTTTTAAATATGCATCTGTTTGCAGATAGCCTACGTGGGATTACACAAATTTTGTATTTTAAAGAGAACACCGATCCTAGGGAAGAATGATTTGCTTTTTCGTCTAAAAGAATTTCTTGATATGAAATTCGAATTTTATGTCAATCAGAGATTAGAATGTACAGAAACAGAAACGCTAATACACAATACATACACATAGTTACGCAATGCTGATGTTGTTAACATGAGCAATTTCAGAACAGTATAACAGTAATAATATCTTGCTGTTGATGTGATATGAGATAACCGATCGTTAGATTTAAACACCTGTAACGTTTTTCCTCTGTTGGTCATAACAAAAGTTTTAGACTTGCTACTTACTCTTAGATAAATTCTTATTTGGGCCATATAGTTGAATCTGTTAATCTGTGATTTCTAAATACAGTGAAAATCCACAAAGGTGCAGTGACTGACAGGCACACAATATGACGTCGGAATGCCGTTGCCGTTCCATCAGTGGCTGCTGCTTAAAGTCCCTACTGTCTCGATGCCGGAACAGGGACATAGACAAGAATGGCTCCTAAGCGATTGAGGTGTTCTGTTGTTGGATGTAATAATGAACATAGTAGTGTTCATTTACTCCTGACATCTGAGCTGCTGAAGATGAAGTGGATGACTTGTTTGTGAATGGAATGCGCCTCCTGGTCTACATAAAAACATTTGCGTGAATCATCCATGATCCAGCTTCACTTAAAAGCAGAAGTGAGTAAATATTTTTTTTATTAAACTTTGCAACTTCTCTCCTAAGTTAGCAAGTTTCGCGGCTAAACGAGTTAAAGTAAACAATGGCTTATTACTCCACAGAGAGAAGAGAGGGGTGGGGGTGAGCAGAGCTCATTTGCATTTAAAGGAACATGCAATAGAATGAGTTGATTTTTTGCAGAGCTGATTTTGACATGGTAAAAGAGTGTTTTTTTACACTACTATTGAGAATTTTTAAGCAAAGTATATTATAGACTTTTCATTAAGACCCTAAAGAATCATATCAACTTGTGGAAAATAGGCATCCGATGACCCCTTTAAAGGAAAATCATTCTTGTGTCATTTCCTGACCGATTTCTCCCCATCTCCTAAACTGTTTGTGCTTTAAAAAGTTAATAAAGAGACTCGTCAGTACGACGTCAAATGTGTTCAAGTCACATTGGTCAGAACAAGATGGTGATTTAACTTTTCTACATTAAAATCAACAATTTTTTAAAACTCTGCATTTACAAAATGATGAATAAAGAATGTGCATCATTGTGTTTTTTTTTTTTTTTTTTTAATTCAATTTATGAAGGTGATCATTATATGGTAATTATACAGTTGTATAATTATTATTGTAATATTTTGTATTTATAACTTGTATAGTACTACAAAAAATAATCCTTTTTCATTTTATTTCAACAAAGTGACTGTCAATACAGATGCTTCATATCTAGACTTAGCCCGCTGGAAAAAAAAAAAACAGCATATGATGGTTAGGTAGGTTTTTATGTTGGTATGCTGGTTTAAGATGGTCCTAAAATGGTTTTGGCTTCTCAAACTGGGCTTAATGTAAGAACTGAGGCAGGTTTGTGAGTTGATAAAAAACAAAACAAAAACAAAAAAAACTTAATATTGAATTAATAATAAAATTTTTAAATAAATTATTTAAACACTTGAACACTAATAATTCAGGTCAGTACTAAATAAAAATTAACATGCATTTTGTATGATCCCTCTTATTTTGGTAAAATAATTACCATTTTGCAGATTCTACAAAAATTTAAAAAATGAAAATGAATTAGGGAGAATCAACAAATTGTGAATGATTTATTGCCATTGTGTGAATAAAATGTCATCATGTAATCCATAAAAAAGCAACTGTAATCTGATTATGTGCATTATAAAATGAAATATACTCTAATTACAAGTAATAGATTTTTGTAATCTGATTACGTAATCCAGATATCAAGTAATCAGTTACTTCCCAGTTCTAAGGGGTGATAGAAAAAACAACTGCTGTCTTGTAATAAAATGCTAATTAAATATTCTACAGGAAATCAATGTAAAGCTTGATGAAATTAGAAAAGAAGCACAGTATGAACATTAACACTGCGACAGACTGAATTTAGACCGTGCAATAATAAACTATAATTTAGATGCATTTTATGCAGTAACTTTATTCTGTGAATATCTGTGATGTGTATTTGTCCCTTCAGATTTGTCCCTTTCAGGTTTCATAAAAAAACAAAAAAAAAACAAATAAAGTGCATTCAATAAATTGTGGTTTTGCCCCATATTTGTTCCCAAAATTATGTGCTCATGGGGAGTCAAGCTTGAGTCAAGCCCATGATCTTGGCATTGCTAGCATCGTGCTGTACTGTTTGAGCTACAGAAACAATAATCATGTCCCGTTCCTAGTCCTGTTCCTCTTCTCTCACCCTGCACCCAGTTAACAGGGAACATTCTCAGAACTTTGACTAACATTCTGGCAAGGTTCTCTCAAAGTTACAAATAAATGTTTTGTTTTGTTTTATTCAGTTATGTTAGTAGAATGTTCATTCAGAGTTATCTGGTCTTCAGTAATGTTTCAAGCATTATCACAAAAACATTATTTATTCATTGTTTGTTTGTTCGTTGAATTTTTTTCTGAAAGTTTTATTTGGACATTCATCCAGTGTTTTCTCATGTTTCAGAATGTTCAGAGAAAATTAAAATTGTTTGCTAAATGATAAAATGTTTGTATAATAATGATGATTTTCATAATTTAAAATGGGAACATTAGCTTTTTTGGAATATATCATAATAAGCTGGGTACTTGTTTCTGTTAGTTCTCTAAATAATAATCAAGGCAAAAACAAATAAGATAAAAATAGTTTAATAACTTTTGAACCAATAAACTCCAAACACATCACATTTTTTCAAAATTCTAATTTTCAATTTTCAAAATTCAAACACACCCTTCCTAAAATAAAAGACAGTTATAAATTTATGTTTTTCATGTAATACCCCTTTATAGTGTATGACAAATATAAGCTTTTGTTTTATCATTGTACTCAATCTGAAATCAAATTATTTGAAATTTAGTTACACTGATTTGAATTTATCTGACTATTTTTAAAAATACAAAATGAAATATTCATTCATTTTTAATTTTTAAATAAAATGAATTGTGTATATTATTTAAAAACTGAATTAATACAGTATCTTAATACATGAAATTTGTCAGACCTAATATAGAACTAAAACAATTCAGAAAATCTTTTTATTTTCTCTCCAGTTTTCTCCAGACCCCCAAGCACTCCCTTAATTGTTCCCCTCTACCCCCAGTTTGAAATCACCTGCCATAGGCTATATTATATCAATGTCTCATGACAGAAGCCACACGCAGCCAGTGCCTTAGGCTAAAAGCTGGCTCACGTGCCGTCTGTGTCGCTGGGTGGTTGAGTGGGCGTGCGGCTGCTGGGTTTACGTGACCTGAGCAGCGCCTGTGCTCTGCTCCGGGATCTGAGAGCATGGAAGAGGGCCAGATGACTTAGAGTGTCTGAGCCAGATGTCCAGATGTTCCCGCTTGTCTCTGGTCCTCCTCTCTCACCTCTTCAGATAAGAGCAACCATCTGAAGTCAAGACTTTGTAAGAAATGTTGCTCTGTGAATGGAGAGTTGATTCCGAGTCAAAAGGGTGATATGACTAAATGAAAACAATAAATTGAAGGATTAGTTGTCAAGCCTTTTTTAAATATAATTCATTCAATTCATTGTGTCAAAGATGGACATCTTGTGAAGCATAAACTAGGGAAGTCCAGGAAACAATAGGAGCAGAAAAATAGAGAATAAAAAGATGAGCTGATAATCCACCCGCAGGCCCATACAGGGACTGTTCAGAAGGTTCAAGACAAGTTCAGCTACAGTGGAAATTTCCACCGTGGTTCAGTGTGTATGGAGAATTTTCTGTCAAACCTCAAGTTTTGCAGGTATATTGATACAGCTGCTCCCTGTGATTCTATGGGCACGTATCTACATGAGCTCTTAGCTTCATTTGAAAGAGGCCAAAGAAAACGAAAACAGGCAATGAAAACTCTGAGCAGCACTGTAGGGCCGAGCTGCTTCCTTTGATTCAATGATACTATCCTCTTGTGTTTGCTCTGGGCGAAATGGCACCTTGCAGCGGGCGTTTGTTCAAAAGGTTGTTCACACACTCCCCTGCTCTTGAGGGAGCACTCAGGAAGTAAGCATTCCAGATGGAAACCCACGACTCACGAGCACTTGACGATCCGTCAACGTGCGTCAAACATTAAAACGAACAGCCCTTTCTTTAGATCCCAGATAAAAATCTTTGGGGATTTTGCCCATTGATTTTTTTTGACACAAACCTGCAAGGGACAGGCTCAATAAAACAGCAAAGAACCTCTTTTTTATAATCACTTTTTACATTTTCTTACTTTAGATTTTTGACATTTTTAAATATATATATATTATTTATTTTTTTTAAATGTATGTTTTTTTATTTTTTCTAAAATAGCTTAAAGTTTTTTTTATTAAAACAATCAAAATGGGATTCAAATCTTATAAAAAGAATCAAGGCATGTGATCTATACTGCTTTTCACTAAAGGAAAAACAAAGGATTTTTTTTCAATGATATGCGTCAATATAACAGCACAAAATAAATAGCAGTATTTATCTACACTAAAAAAAAAAAAAAAAAGGGAAAATAATAGCTGAATTAATGAAAATTCAAAAGTTAACACACACTTAGATTTAGTTGTTCATGAGTCCCTTGTTTGTCCTGAACAGTTAAACTGCCTGTTGTTCTTCAGAAAAATCCTAAAATTCTTTGGTTATTCAGCATTTTTGTGTATTTGAACCCTTTCCAACAATGACTGTATGATTTTGAGATTCATCTTTTCACACTGAGGACAACTGAGGGACTCATATGCAACTAGTACAGAAGGTTCAAACGCTCACTGATGCTTCAAAAGGAAGCATTATGCATTAAGACCCAGGGGGTGAAAACTTTTGGAGTTTGAAAACCAGGGTAAATTTAACTTATTTAGTTTTCTGGGAAACATGTAAATATCTTCTGTAGCTTCTGAAGGGCAGTACTAAATAAATAAAAAAAGACAGTTAGGCAAAATAAGAAAAATGTCTCTTCATCTTCATTCTTAATGCATCATTTTTTTTCTTTCTGGAGCATCAGTGAATGTTTGAACCCTCTGTAATAGTTGCATATGAGTCCCCTAGTTGTCCTCAGTGTGAAAAGATGGATCTCAAAATCATACAGTCATTGTTGGAAAAGGTTCAAATACACAAAAATGCTAAAAAAAAAAAACCTAAGAATTTGTAGGACCTGAAATTTTTTTCTGAAGAACAGTTCAGGACAAACAAGGGATTCATGAACAACTATCACTAAAGAAAAAAACAGCTGTGGATCATTCAGGTAACAACACAGTATTAAGAATCAACTGTATGATGTGTATTTTCCTATGGACCCTTTGTGTACCCCTGGAATACATTTCCAATACAGCCTGAATACATTTCCAAGCCCTAATGTTTGTCTGCGCCTCAGTAAACACGCTAACAACAAAACCAAGCATTGTTGTTCACAATGCTGTTTAGAATCATAGCGTATAATCTCTGTGTTACTGGATACGTTCCAAAGATTGCTACACTGATCTGTTTTCATGTCCCCAATGTTAACAGTGCACTGCTTCTCTGTGCACTTTGCCAATATTTTAAATAGACCAGGATTCTAAAAATGTGTGTGCGCGCCTGTACAAGAGCCCAGGAGAAAGCAAAGCAAAAACTGATTTTTTTGTTGGTGCTGAATGGGGTGGTGACCCTGTAACATGTGCTGAATGAACCCTTACCCCTTTCTCTTCCTGTGCTGGTCCTTCCTCTAAAAAAGCACAGATCGCACCATATAAGAATTGAAAGGTGAGGAGAAGAAAAAGAAATAAACATAAAGCCCTCGAAAGGTCACTTTTCTGGGTGTAACCACCAGCGAGTCTAAACGGCGCTGTTTTATAGGATGAGCTGTATCCCCTTTTGTGTTGGTTTTGCCAGACCAGATTTATCATTAGTATTATCAATATTCCACTTGAGTACTTGTTAAAATTGAAGGATTTATTACTGGAGGCAGGAAGCTTCTCACTCAGTCACACACTTTCCATTTCAATTCTTATTTTAAACACTTCTGTATGAAAATCGTAGCAAGCTCAGTGTGTATGATGGGAGGGGGTGAAATGGTTGTGCTGGGAGGAAAGCTCCATTATGATTCGCATGATTTAGAGGCATTGATTTAGTGTTCACTTACAGCATGGCTGACACAAACAGGAATCAGGGATCACAGCTCTCTTCCTGACCCTCCTCCCTTAACTCTTTCAGTACTTTCTCTCACTCTCTCTCGCTCTGCCACTCTTCTTTTCTCTTTCCTGCTCACACCCTCCCACCATTTTAATAGTGGCGTGATGAAGCTGCAGTCTTTAAATATAAAAATCCGTCATAAAAGTATTCAGTTTTTTTTAAGTTTAAGTTTTTTAAAAATAATATATTAACCAGAGGTGATATTATGAACCCATTTCGATAAATATTTGAATATTGAACAAATTGCCCTTCGTCTGTATCATGACCAAGATTTGCCTTTAATAAAATATCCAAAGAAAACAAACAAATAATCAACGTAAACAGAACATGTGAGCATAATATTTTATTGAATCATTTTTCTTAGCTATGAAACTAGCTTTAGTAGGGCAAAGGAGTCATTTTAAATTTAAAATGTTTAAAATTTCATTTCTTCCACAGAATGCATATAAACAGCAAATTTACACTGTTATACAAGCTGTACACTCACAACTTTAGATTGTAACAAAGTGTAAAAATAGTCAGTGTGCCATCAGTTCAACTGTATTATTATGAAGCTACAAGAACACTTTATTTGACTGACACTGAAGAGAATAAATTGTTGAATAAAAGTTATTTTTATTTTCCTTGTGCACAAAACTTCATAACAATAAGGTTGAACCACTGATGTCACATGGACTATTTTAATGATGTCCTTACATCTGTCTGCAGGGTCAGAAAGCTTTTGGATTTCATAAAAAATATCTTAATTTATGTTCCAAACATGAACAAAGCTCTTATGGGTTTGGAATGAAATGAGGGTGAGTAATTAATGACAGAATTTTCGTTTTTGGGTGAACTCTCCCTTTAAGGGAGTTTATTTTTTAAAACTCCACAGTTTTAACACTGGATTAGCTTTAAATACCTACTTTTTACTCTGGATTAGCAACACCACCCCCAGTGATAATGTCATGTTGAAGTAGACCAGGAAAGCTCCCAGATATTTCAAATTTCCCAAGTGTGTCAGCACACATAGACATTCCAACTAATATTTAAACAAGTCATCTAACCACAAAGTGACGATGTGCTTGTGTAAATCAGTCTTGGGAAAGTATTGAAATCCCGTGTCTGGCTCCTCAGAGGGAATAGCGTGATGTCAACACTTTTTAAGAACGCAAGCTACGTCAGAGGTGATGAAAAGACTGTACTACAGTTTGGGAACAGGAAACTGATTTAAGGTTTAGCTGGTTAACATTCGACAGACTTTCAAACTGAAGTTTTGTTTTAATAGTAGCCTATGTTTGACAACTCCCCTTCTGCTTGCTCATAGCTCAGGAAACAGCACAACTGCTACTCAAAACTAGAGTTTGCACTTACGCCATGATTTAATCAGTTACCCAGATCTAAGTTACTCAAATGTAAACAACAGCATTGATTGCATGGTTAATGTACTGAATATGTTAATTTACGCTGTCTAAACCATGGAAAAGTGGATGCTGCTAAATCATATAAAGAAGGACTTAGTAAGCAGGAAAGGGTGCAATATTTTAACAAACTAGGTGGTTAAGTATGGAATAATTGATGACAGGCCATTGAATTCCTAGAAAATAATGCACACCCGAGGTGGTGATGGTGATGAAATCGTGTGGCGAAGTGATATAGACATATAATGCGGCCAAGACGTTTCCCTGAAAATAATGCACACCTTCAGAACGTTCATCATCAGATTTAAGCATTCAACAACCCCATAGTATAATAGGTGGTAACCCAGATAGCACACGTACATCTGCAAGATGTCTGTTAAAGATCTCTTGATCTGAAAAGCATCTGCTGTGTACAATGTCTGGCAGACATCTGTAAGATGTCAGTTTTACATACATCCTAAATCATAAACATCTTAAAGACATCTAATAGATGTCTATTTGACATCTGATAGGAAACGTCCTTTAGACGTATTGTGCTATCAGGGAAAGATATGTACAAGCAGTATTAATTAAGATATTAGCCTACTTGACCGGAAATAATAAGAACAAACATAAATGTTGTCAAGATTCATGCCCTGGAAATCTTGGTTCAGTTTGGCCAACCACAAATGTCTTTTGTTCCTCAGACAGTTTTTTGCACACTTCTCCATGTTTTGTTATAACTTTTGGCAGTCTATAGTACTCCAAATGTTTCTCCCGGTCTGACAGATTAATTCACCATTTTCAGCAGCAATAATCAGCAAAATATGCAAGTTTCTTTCAGTTCAGTGATATTGATTATGTTCAGTACCGCCAATATGGCCGATTGATGACATGGCTTAAAAACGCGTTTTTTGCATTCCGGGGCAAAATGGCTATCAAAATCACTGCAATTCAAGTTCCTTCTGAGGGGTTCTACCTAGGTTGAAATTGTGTTCTGGAGGGTGAGGCGTTTTGCTTCAACCCGTGGATTAAAAAACGTATCAAAGCATGAAACAGTATAAATCATGGACTTGGCAACACTGGGTTTAGGACTGTGTATATTCTTGAGGTGCCATCAACCAAATCAGCATTTTCATGATGTCAGAGTAATCACATGGCATTTCCGGTTCAGGTAATTGGTTCGAAATGTCGCCAAAATTTCTGTGCCAACAAGCAAAGATGTTTATAAAATCTAAATTAAAATGCTTACAAAATGTTTATATACTGTAATCAGATTGATCAGTATACATGACCAACCCATTTGAGACTTAGCAGAGTCTGTTTGTTTTTTTTTTCTTGACAGGCTCAGCAAAAACTGTTTTCAGGCCGGCTTTTACATGCAAAAGACCAAAGCAGATTCATCAGCACATGGCAAAAGCCACTGGGCATTTATAGCAAAAATACCAACTGTAGGCGCCTCAGTTTTCCGCCATACGCAAAAATTCAAGCTTCCCACGTCACATTTCATTTTCTATATAATAAATTCCATGTCATATAAATGAAAACACATGAAATCAGTGGACAGATGAAAGGACAAAAGGGTACATTGATTGAAATGGAAGGGAATCTCACGGGCAATAAAAACAGGCGTTGTCACTCTGAAATGCCTGAAGTGATATGTGCATTTTGAAGCATGCATGGGTCAACAGATGTTTTGATGATGTAATCCATTACAAACTACTTTACGTAGGGGTGGAATCTGCAGAGTGATTGGAGAGCAGTTTGTCATGCATGCTCCAACGCAAAGATGCATCAGCACTGCGCAGTTTGTTTTGTAGGATTTACTTTATGAAACACTGCAAAACAATGTGTTCATAAATTACATGCAATATCTGTTTTTGTATACAACTACTGGTAAATGGGAGGATAATACGTGCTTTGCTAGTATGTGTGTCGATGCAGCTTTAGTCTTGTGCCACATGTGAATTGTCTTATGATTTATGATTGTGCAATAGACCAGCAGCTTTTGTGCAATATCAGATCTTTTGTACCATATCAACACATACTGCACACGCAGAAGCACACATGATAGACTGAATGTTCTGCACACAAATCATGACCTCCCACTGCAAGAGTCTAATATAAACCAGTGGTGATGTGGGATGCGGGGCCAAAGAAGGCGATAGTGCTTCAAAAATGTGGAAGGCATCACTCACACTATGAGCAAGCCGAACCCCAAGGCACATGGTGTGTGTAATGGATCTCAGATCGCCTTTAGATGACAGTAGATATAAGTGAGATTCTAAAGACTGGCAAGAGCCACATGTTCAGACAATCACATATTTTGATGATTATTATCTGTGTCACATTGCAATTGAAATTGAAATAATCTGTTCGCTCTTTAAAAAGGGAGTTCACTGCATGATGCTAATGATAACAGTCATGTATTGAGGCCAGTTTGCACAGATCAAAACTTGACCAAAATACAGAGAGTGATAAATGCCATTATTACACATATGTCTTGAATACTTCATTCTGATTGCTGGATCACAACATTGTGCTGTCACAAGTAAAGCAGTCAACTGGGATTTTTGACAAATAATAAATCTTTTACTGAGGTCCAGTAAAATAGCCTACTGCTGTGTATATAACCCAGACAGCAAAAATCATCTGGTCCAGATCCGGCCCATACCTCTGCAAATCCGCAAAACGGACTTGGGCCGGTGTCTTTTGGCACAACGGGCCAATGCCGGCACACATCTGGTTTTCCCTCATCTGGACCAGCACTGGCCAGCTCCGTACCAGACTCGGCCCGGACCCGCTTTGCGACAGTAGTCCGCGCCCACTGAAACTAGGCCCGGGCCGGATCCGTCTAAGACGGTGATACAGCACTGAAACGAATGTGACTGTAACGCGGATTTGCCGGTTTGAAAACGAATCCGGCACAGAGTCAGCTGCTGTCTGGGAAATATACTGTATAATATAAAATAAAATATACTGATAAATTCCTGACAGAAATGACTATATACCTAAAAATAATTCTCCTTCACTATATTCCAGTAATCATGTCGTATGTTTTCTATCAAGTGTTTAGAATCAGAACGTGAAGCAAGATTGCCTCGTAGTGACGCAAATAAAAATTCTTTTCACAATTTAGATTTTTGGGTCAAACGAGTCTAAATTTGTTTGCAATTCAGTTTGAATCATTTGCAGTGGTTTCTCACATCAAAATCCTAACGGGACATTTTATAGAGGGTTTGCACATGATTACATCAGTTCCCTGGATGTGCGTCCATATTGGCAGTACTCAGATGTATAAACAACAGCATGGATTGCATGGTTAATGTACCACTGAATATGTTGTTAAAATGTTGCTAATTTATGCTGTCTAAACCATAGAAAAACCATGTGGAAGCTGCTTAATCATATAGAGAAGGATTTAGTGAGCAGGAAGGTGCACAATATTTTGACAAACTACAGTTAATAGGTGGTAAAGATAATAGGCAGTTTTCATTAAGATATTAGCGTAATATTTCACCTACCTGACCGGAAATGATGAGCACAAAGGTGAATGTTATCAAGATTCTTGGCCTGAAAATCCTGGTTTAGTTTGTTCAGCCACAAACGCCTTTTGATGTAATAATGAACATAGTAGTCCTCATTTACTCCTGACATCTGAGCCGCTGAAGACACAGTGGATGACTTTTGTTTGTTTTGTGAATGGAATGCGCCTCCTAAACTACATAAATGCGTTTGCGGGAATTATCCGCGATCCAGCATCACTTACAGCAGAAGTGAGTATGTTTTTTTCGCCTTTGCTAATAACATGCTAGCTAAAGGAACATGCAATAGAATAAGTTGCTTTTTTGCAGAGTTGATTTTGACATCGTGAAAGGGTGTTTTTTTACACTACTTTTAACCAAAGTATATTATAGACTTTTCATTAAGACCCTAAAGAATCATACCAACTTGTGGAAAATGGGCATCTGATGACCCCTTTAAGAGCCGCCATTATAGCTGACTGATAACACATTGTGAAAACACTCTATAATACAGAAAACAAAAAGAACACATTGAGGTTTATTTACAAGTTATTGTAAGAAACAACTTGTGAAAAGTTCACTTCTGCAAGTAAACACCACTCATACCCAGGTATTACTAACAGTATCAAGAAATGGCTAGAAACTTCCCAGCAATTATTATTATTAATTTGTAATTAATACTTTTACCTTTTGCCTTTTCTATAGACTGGATACCAAACATATTTAGCTATAGTAACACGTTTTTCATTATTTTGGTAGGCTATTGTATCCAGGAAAGGCCTGTCTTTTAACATTAAGCTTTTAAATATGTACTTTTAACAGTGTCTCTAACAACTAATGTTGATTTAAAAGCATATTATTCTTAAAAAAGGAACTGATATTTAATAGAACAAAGTAGGTTAAGCCAAAGACTAAAGGGACTTTGGTTAAGCGCAGAAGACTACAGAGACTCAATAGCACCATCTAGCGGTGATACGTCGCACCTACTGTTTATTGAGCGTAGCTTGTTGCTATAGAAACACCAGATACAATGATTCGAGACAGAAGTTTCAGAGAGTCAGCCAACAAGTTAATGTAACGCATTAATGCTTTTATGAAACGTATAAAGACAATACAATTATAATAATATACAATATAATATACAATTTTTAATGAAAAAAGTTTACTAATAACATACGCGTATTTTGGAACAATAACCAGTTACTAATGTTCCGGAAAACAATGTGGAGGAAAGCAGTGAGTGATGCGGTCAGCTCACATCAACATCGAGCACTAAATACCACCATTTTTATTCTCAAAGAGTTTGGACCGATTGGATTTCTCCTGAAAGAGGATGGAGATAGCAAAAAATATAAAGTAAGCCTGCATTGCTTTGTTTAATTAAATATTTAATATATATTTGCTAATTAACAATGGCATTTTATGTTTAAGGTGTGTTTGGGCGATCCACACACGTGTACTTGCTCTACATTTCAGAAAGAGAAGGATCTTTGTACGCACATCTGCTGGTAAATAAATGCTTTGGGTTAAACTTTAGATGAGTGTTTCTTCAACAATGGGCACCTTTTTTTTTTTTTTGAATATGGATATGTAGGCCTGGTCGTCTGGAATAAGGATACAACAATAAAATCTGCATGAAAGTAGCATAAATACGTGATCTAGGCATTGTATAACATTTTCAAGTTTTAATGTGACCTTCATATCAAATTAAATTAATAATTAATTGTTAGTTTTAATAAATAACTACCCCTGGGACAGAAAAGTGCACATAGTTGAAGAAACATACAGTTGAGATAATGTCTAACTTTACCTCATACCTTACTTCACCACTTCATTCTAGGATATTAATGCGGAAATTTCGACTACCAAGAGATCATGATTGTAAGTAGACACATTTTCATCATCAAAAATCCTTTCCACTAAGATCTTGCAAACAGATACACATACTAAAGGCACATACTAACTGTACATGAATGTTTGAGCTCTGGTCATTTGTTGTGTTTCAGATTGTTTTCAGTACGGCCTTGCGGAGAGACAGATCCTAGAACTGTTACAAGGGCTTCATGTGACCAAAACTACATCTCCTAATGACAGGAGGAGCTCAGGCCCATCATGTCCTGAGCCTAGCGAGGAAGACGGAAGCATCAGACAGAAAGACATTGAGAAAGATGATATATGTCCAATCTGTCAAGAAGAACTTTTGCTGAAAAAAATGCCAGTGACCTATTGCAAGTAAGAGAGCTTATTCAGAATGAATCTTATTTAGGAAATTAAAAAGTAAGGTCATAAGTTTACGTACACCTTGCAGAATCTGCAAAATGTTAATTATTTTATGAAAATAAGAGGGATCATATAAAATGCATGTTAGTTTTTAAATAGTACTGACCTCATATAAAAGACATATAGTCCACAAGAGAAAATAATAGTTGAATTTATAAAAATGATGAAGTTTACATACACTTGATTCTTACCTGAATGGTCCACAGCTGTGTTTTTTTTTTCCTTAGTGATAGTTATTAATAAGTCCGGGGTGAAAACCTTTTGAATTTAAAGATCAGGGTAATTGTTGTCTTATTTTGTCTTCTGGGAAACATGTAAATATCTTCTATAGCTTCTGAAGGGCAGTACTAAATGAATATATATATATTTAGGCAAAAAAAGAAAAAAATACACATCTTCATTCTGTTCAAAAGTTTACACCCCCTTAATGCATTAATTTTCTTTCTGAAGCATCAGTGAACATTTGAAGCTTCCGTAATAGTTGCGTATGAGTCTCTCAGTGTGAAAAGATGGATCTTAAAATCAGTCAATGTTAAAAAGGGTTCAAATACACAAAAATGCTGAAAAACTAAAGAATTTGTGGGACCTGAAGGATTTTGAACTTTTCAGTACAAACAAGGGACTCATTAACAACTATCACTAAACAAAAAACAAAAAAAACATAGCTGTGGATCATTTAGGTAACAACACAGTATTAAGAACTTTTGAATGGGGTCATTTTTTATAAATTCAACAATTATTTTCTCTTGTGGACTATAAGTAAACGTCTTTTGTGTGAAATATCTTATTCAGGTCAGTGCTAATTTACTTTGCAGATTCCGTATAACTGTATAATTTAATGATAATGCTGTATTAACCAGCTAGTGAATATGTTTCATAGCTAAATGTCATAGCCAAATGAATACCCAAGTATCTATTTAAACTCAAAAAGCTATTAGTAATCCTCAATGACATAAAAATTTGTTGCAGTGGTGACTGGTTGAATTGTAATATGGGTAATTTTTAAGATTTAGTTGTGGAAACAACATCCACATCTCCTGCATGAAGGTCTGGGCTGATCATCAAACAAAGAGGGACCCACGTGGCCTGCTTAAGTGTCCACTCTGTAGGGAGGACTTTGGCACTTTTAAGCAGCTAATGGAACAGGTATGTCATTCCAAGACAAAGTCACTCATATTTTCTTTACTATATTTTGTTTAAACTTAAATCGTCTTATGTTTAAATGTGTTATCTTTGACAGGTGAAAAACGCAGGTGCACTGTTAACCAACTATGAGAAGGACTGTCTGGACAAACACCTGGGTGTTATGTGTAACAGCTGCAGGGTTTGTCCAATCACTGGCAAATGTTTCAAGTAGGCATCTATTACACAGTGCAGATGTATTCTACTGTTCAAATGTTTGGGGGCAGTAAGATTTTTTGAATTATGTTGCAGGAAGCCACTTTTAGTCACCAATGCTGCATTTATTTGATCAAAAATACAATAAAAGTAGTTGTATTGTAGAATATTATCACATTTATTATGTTATTATTTCTTACTATTTTTAATGTAGCAAACAGTTAAAAATAAGTGTTTTTTTTTCTGAATTCTTTAATGAAGTTCCAAAGAATATAATTTATTAGTTTAATGCATCTTTGTTAAATGATACAAAAATTTTAAAATGAGTACTATAAAATAGTATTAGTATATGTGACTTTTCAAAGTTTTAATTTCTTTAAAAAAATGACACTCAACCCAAACGTTTGAACGGTAATCTGTTTATTCTGATTCTGACTCATGCTGCATTGTAGAGTCAAATTCAATGTCTTAATTCCGATGTTTACAGGTGCACAGAGTGCAGTTATTTTCATCTGTGTGAGGACTGCTTTAGGAGAACAGTCCATCCACAACATTGCTTCATGGTTCGAACGGTGAGTTTTTAAGTTTCATATGTACAGTGTCTCACAGAAGTGAGTACACCCCTCACATTTTTGTATATATTTTATTATATCTTTTCATGTGACAACGTTGAAGAAATGACACTTTGCTACAATGTAAAGTAGTGAGTGTACAGCTTGTATAACAGTGTAAATTTGCTGTCCCTCAAAATAACTGAACACACAGCCATTAACGTCTGAGCTGCTGGCCACAAAAGTGAGTACACCCCTAAGTGAAAATGTCCAAAATAAGCCCAATTAGTTATTTTCTCTCCGCAGTGTCATGTGACATGTTACAAGGTCTCAGGTGTGAATGGGGACCAGGTGTGTTAAATTTGATGTTATCGCTCTCACTCTCTCATACTGGTCACTGGAAGTTCAACATGGCAAAGAACTCTCTGAGGATCTGAAAAAAAAAGAATTGTTGTTCTACATAAAAATGGTGTAGGCCTCAATAGGCGGCCCGTAGGCCACATCCGGCCCGTGAGAGAAAATTATTTGGCCCGCTCTAATTTCCAATAATGTGGCATGAAAATTCAGCCTTTTAAGGGCTTTCACACCAAACGCATAAATCACTGCTCTATGAAATCTATTCAGTTGGCTTGGCTTGCGCCTCGTGAGGACGGTTTGTTGCTGCGTCGACTTTTAAACGTATGAGCATTAGAGTGCACCACTGGCGCGCAAGCCGCGGTCAAAGTATAAAATAGCTGAACTTTTGCCGCTGCACTTTGAAGGGTTGCGCTGAACCCCGCGGCCAGCGCAGCACTTTCCGCGTTCGGTGTGTAAGCCGCTTCACACTCCTAACCAGACGCGATGCAACAATGTTTGTTTTATTTTATTTTTAGATCTGATGTAATCTGTTGTTGCTTTCAGTATGGCTATAAATGTCACGCAATATGATATTCAAACTCACATTAGACTATTTTAACAATGAATAAAGCATGTAATCAATACCTGGGATTATCACTGTCATAGTTTGTATGTTGTTCCAGCCACGACGTCGCAGAAATTGAAACCATTTCGAAAAATAAAATCCCTTTCGCTTGTCACTGCGCGCATGGTTAGGACAAAAACTACATGGAAAAGATACCTTTTATCTTTGGAACACAGTGACCCACAGTTTGATCCCCCAAAAATCTAAAAATATTAATGCTGATAGATCTAATAATTACATTTGCAATTAGGGAAAGTGCAGACCCAGTGTGAGCAGGAACAGTTGACATGAAAATCCAGATTTTTTGTTTGTTCCTTTGTTTTAATATTCAACCGGGAAAGTTATTTAGTCTTCTGTATCTGAATACAAAAATGTTCATAATTGTTTGAATAAAACAGACTAATGTGAAAAAAACTTATTATATAAGAATATAATAATCTTCTGACTCTTTTAACAAAAAAACAACAACAATAAAAACAAAAACAGCAGCAACAACAACAACAAAAGCAAACATTTTGGTCATAACATGGTCGGTGGCCCTCAGCTTGGTATTGTTGGCAGAATTTGGCCCTCGGTGAAAACTAATTGAGGAACCCTGGTGTAGGCTATAAGAAGATTGGCAAGACCCTGAAACTGAGCTGCAGCACGGTGGCCAAGACCATACAGCACTTTAACAGTCCTTACCATGGTCAACCAAAGAAGTTGAGTGCACGTGCTCAGCGCCATATCCAGACATTTTGTTTGGGAAATAGACGTATGAGTGCTGCCAGCATTGCTGCAGAGGTTGAAGGGGTGGAAGGAAGCCTCTTCTAAAGATGATGCACAAGAAAGCCCGCAAACAGTTTGCTGAAGACAAGCAGACTAAGGACATGGATAACTGGAACCATGTCCTGTGGTCTGATGAGACCAAGCTAAACTTATTTGTTTCAGATGGTGTCAAGCGTGTGTGGTGGCAACCAGGTGAGGAGTACAAAGACAAGTATGTCTTGCCTACAGTCAAGCATGGTGGTGGGAGTGTCATGGTCTGGGGCTGCATGAGTGCTGCTGGCACTGGGGAGCTACAGTTCATTGAGGAACCATGAATGCCAACATGTACTGGCAGACAAACACACCTCCAAGATGACCACTGCCTTGCTAAAGAAGCTGAGGGTAAAGGAGATGGACTGGCTAAGCATGTTTCCAGACCTAAATCCTATTGAGCATCTGTGAGGCATCCTCAAACGGAAGGTGGAGAAGCGCATGGTCTCTAACATCCACCAGCTCCATGATGTCGTCATGGAGGAGTGGAAGAGGACTCCAGTGGCAACCTGTAAAGCTCTGGTGAACTCCATGCCCAAGAGGGTTAAGGCAGTACTGAAAAATAATGGTGGCTACACAAAATATTGACTCTTTGGGCCCATTTTGGACATTTTCACATTTTCATTTTCACAGTTTAGACATTAATGGCTGTGTGTTGAGTTATTTTGAGGAGACAGCAAATTTACATTGTTATACAAGCTGTACACTCACTACTTTACATTGTAGCAAAGTGTAATTTCTTCAGTGTTGTCACATGAAAAGATATAATAAAATATTTACAAACATGTGAGGGGTGTACTCACTTCTGTGAGATACTGTAAGCAGGAAACATGGTGATTCTATTCATAACTTAAGAGTGTAATTATTTTTACAATATAAAAAACAGCATTATCGGAATGTTTAAAATTATGTTTAGGGAGTTATAGTGATTTAACTTTCTTTACTATTATGATTTTGCAGAAAAGATGTCAGCCGTGGCAGACAGTAGAACCTCACTCTTCTGAGGAAACACAGAAAATGGAAAAGCACTCAGTTGGTAGTAGGTTCGTCCGCTCCTTTCTAGCTTCTGTACAACAGAATTCTTTATTGTTAATTCCAAATCTACTTTAAGGATTTTATAGGGATACATTACTCTGTTTTACTCTACATTACAGCTCAAGCAGCATGTTTGGTGCAATGTGCGATATAGTCCCAAACTATGTAATGAAGAGTTTGCCGATGGTGAGAGTTCGGAAAGAGTCCAGACTGCTTTATCCAGGTGTTCAGTGCAGAATCTGCCTCTCAAGATTTCAGCTTGGTCAGCATGTCAGAACCCTTCCCTGCAAACACAAGGTAATGCCTCTCAAGTTCAGCTCACTCAAGGTGTGTTGAATACTGATAAAGCTTAATATCTTTTTTATAGTCTATTTTCTTTCTTTCCTGAACCTGACAGTTCCATACTGGCTGTGTTGATCCATTGCTCCGCAAGTCTAACTGCTGTCCACTGGACTTTCACGTCATCTACAATCCTCTTATGTGGAATCCCAAAAGTGGCAGAACAGAAAGATCTCTGGCTCCATCTAGTGATATTCTGAGCAAGCGTACTGATGACCAGATCTCAGAGTTCTTTCTACCAGGTATTGGTTTGCAGGTAAAAAAAAGTAGTGCTTCATCTCTGTTGAGAACAGTGACATCTGAACCTGGGGATTCCAGTCCTTCATTTGTGGATTCACTCACTCAGGGTTTTCAGGATCTCTGCATCAATAGTTCCCACATAGAACCGTATACCAGAATGTCCACCATGAAGCAGAATCATACAAGAGAACATCATAGGAGATTATCAGTTGGGAAGACAATAGTTGCACAGAATGTGAGGAGAGAGTCCTTTTCAAATAGGCCCTTAGAAGTTAGTCTGACTTGTTTGAATGTCCAGTCAGCTTTGACCGGAAAACAAAAGGACCAGCAAAGACCCAGTGTGGGCGTTAATGAGTCATCCAGCTTGATTCCAGCTTTTGGCAGGATCATACCATTGAGGAACAGTCACTTAAGACAGAGACCAAGTCCAAACAGGGTGGATGTGAAGGATCTTCATCTCTGGATGACAAACAATCCTGTCAAAGTTATGCTTATGAGAAAACAAGAGTAAAGTGAACAAGTATGCTATCAAAAAATAATGGTAGCCAGTTACTTCAAAGGTATTTGGATTACCTCTAGGAAGCAAGAATTCAAGACACTCACATGTGTAATATTAAAAAGCTTTTATTAAACTACAGCTATAACATTAAAACACAGAAGCACCCTGAGGAAGGCTCTTTTTAATGTTATTGCCCTGTTTTAAAGTGGGCTTTTTAATATTAGATCCCTTATGAGTGATTTAAATTTCTTGTTTAATAAAATCAAGACTTCCTTCTATTTAGCTGAGCAGTCACTGAATTGCATAATCTTTAAATTAATAATGTGTGATTTCTATTGAAAGCAAAGGCATTTATGTTGGTATAAGAGACAGTCATTTTATTAATGTTTATTTATATGGTTAAAATAAACTGTATGCTCTCATTACTTCTAGGCATATAAAATTCATGACTACTTTTTTTTTGGTCAAGTACCTTTATTAAATGTGCACAAAAAGGCAGATTACAAGCTGTACTTTAAAGCATCCAGGAATGGCTCATGAGCCGTTTAAACCAGTGTGTTGAGAAATCATTAAAATATATTACAATTAATGAAATAATAAATGCTACAATACAACATAAATTACGTTAAAAACATTCAGCTGACACAATGCAATCTCTCCTTGGTCACACTCAGTCATAGTTTGCCATCTTAGTTTAAATTTGCTGCCTGACAACAAACAAGAAGCTAGTGTTTTATTGTAACTGTCATTCAGAATTAAACACTTACAATTAATTATCTAAAATAATAAAGCTAAAAACGCTCCAACACACTCAATACATGTTGATAATGATTTGTTGTCAACTTGTGAAGAAATATTTCACACACAAAACACATTAGCACAAGAAACATCTTAATATGGCAGGGTTCATGACCTGTACAGCTGTGCTTCCAGCATTGGCCTAACCTGAGACATATCTTTGATGTTTTTGGGTACTACATTCTTACACATGAAAACATTGAATGATAAAAGCATCACAATGGACGGCATGCAAACGTGACTAGCAATAATACATTAAATAAGTACAGTGCGTTAAAACAGCATGTGACCTTAAAGGCCTTATTCGCTCCCTCCAAAAACTCTTTGCAACACACTGGTGCTCTTTCTGAATTGGAGAATATATAGTGCTTAATATACAGTGCTAATTTTTTCCACAATTTATTTGATAATTGTTTATGGCACTGTGTGGCAGTTCCTTGCGTTACATTTTCAACTGAACTAAAGAACAAAAAGCAAGTCGATATCCAAATTGATCGCATTTAAACAGTTTTGCAGACTCGCTAGAAGAGCATTGTGGGTACAAGCATTGTGCTCATAGGGCAGCAAATGTTTAAAAATACTTAGATATATATATATATACATACTTTTACAATGTACTTTTGCAGGTAAAGAAATATGTTCTTTCAAAGAAGTCAGTAAAAACATTGTACAGTGTGTGGTTGGGAAATTGTGTACAAATGAATTGCTGACAAAAAGCTGGATACAGCTTAGCCACAGGAATCGACTTTGAGCTACGGCAGGTAAGACAGGCATTTTTGTTTTATTCATTCTTCCTGATGTTTATGTTATAAGGCAATTTGATGAAACACCAAAAAGCTACGGCTACACGCAGGTTTTCCAGTTAGTGTTTCGTTTGGGGTCTCTCCTCCCTCACGTGTCGAGATGTCTTCTTGTCTGGCTTCTTGTCTCGAACCTTCCGCAGTCTCCTTGGTGGAGGGGTAGATTTGGACTCACTAGAGGTGTCCCCCGCATCCCTGTCCTCCGGGATGTTGGGAATGGCTGCACTACTGCCTTCCAGGGTGTTCCTCAGGGACGTGTCCTCGGGACTCCCAATTTCACTGCTGCTCAAGTCCTGTTCTTGATTTCCGCTTATTTTAGCCATGCTAGAGCTCGAGGGCTCCTCGCTTTTTCGTAGAGGCTGCTGGAGCTCGTTCATGTCCACTCCAGAGTCCAAGCTTGTGTCGTTGCTGCTGCCCGGACGGTGTCGTCCCTGAAGCTCGATCACAGAGTGACGAACCTGGGCTGCTGGTTTACCGTCAAGAGACACAAACCAGGCCCGGGGCGGGTGAATGGACGGCTTGCCCTTGGAGAGCTCCAGCAAGGTTTGCTCTGATATTCCCTGGAGTTCCCCTCGGAAAGGCCCCATTCTGGCTGCCTCGTTCAAAGTTCCTGGGACAGATACGGATTCCAGGAGATGACTGTAGCGGCCCCATAACCCTGGGTTTATGGCAGCGGCTTGCGCTCCTTCTAGAGCCTGCTGCTCATCGCTGTCCTGCTGGGGAACTTTAGGCAACGTCTGAGTGAAACTGTCTTTTAAGTTCCGCTCTGTCTGAGCTCCATGCTCCATGCCATTCCGTGGGAAAGTGGCAGATCTACTTCCAGAGGGGTCAGCTTGTCCCTGGGAACTGAACAACTCTGGGGCCGGTACGATCGCCACGGACTGGTTATAGATGTGGAACAGCTTATCCCTGAAAACCAGATTCTCCGCACCATTCTGTTCTGATTTTTCCCGAAGCTTTGCCACTTCATCACTATTAACGTAGAGATTAGACACTGGGGCTCTGAAGGTTTCTAATCCCACAGCTCCAATATTCTCGTACAGATTGCCCGCAGGCCTGCCAACATTTTCTACATAAATGTTGTAGCTGGCTTGGTGTCGTGGAGAGTCTGATGCATCATGGCCGATGCCTCTTGCAGCCAGAGAATAAGCCCGGTCCCCATTATGAAAGAAAAGTTCTTGAGCCTCATCAGAGCTGGTGGAAGTGGTCTGGTCTTTCTTCAGGACAGTGAGCCTGGTGGAATTCCATCGCTTTCTTCCGGCCTCGTGGTTTAAATCTCTGTAAAACAACATAGAAACGTTGCTACATATTTTGATAATTGGTTAAAGGATTAGTTCACTTCCAGAATAAAATTGTCCTGATAATTTATTCAACGCCATATCATCCAAAAATTAGGATTTTTGAGGAAAACATATTAGGGTTTTTCTCCATATAGTGGACTTCAGTGGGGGTCAATGGGTTGGTGGTCCAAATTGCAGTTTCAATGCAGCTTCAAAGGGCTCTACACAATTGCAGCCATGGAATATAGGTCTTATCTACTGAAACAATTGTTCACTTAAAAGTAAAATAAAATAATTATATTCTTTTTAACCACAAATGCTTGTCTTGTACTAGCTTGACCTCACACATTACGTAGTCACATTGGTAACACTTTAGAATAGGTAACACTTATTACTATTAACTATTTGCTTATTTAGGCATTTGGCAAATTAGGAATTTACTGAGGGAAAAATCACAGTTAGTAGTGAATAATTGTTACCTATTCTAAAGTGTTACCGTCACGTTGGAAAGATCATGTGTGACGTAGACAAAAGTACCAACCCAGTGTTTACAAAGCGAACATGAAAAAGGAAGTTGGAGGAGAAAATTAGATGTTTTTCACCCTACCCTATCTTTTTGAACAGAAGTACACAGATTAAATACTAATCCGTGTGACGTTTTCAATGTCATTACATAATACGTGAAGTTATGCATGCGCACCACAGAGCTAGTGCAAGACAAGCATTTGTGGTTAAAAAGTATATACATTTTTATTTAATTTTTTTTTTTAATTACGATCGTTTCACTAGATAAGACACTTATTCCTCGGCTGAGATTGTATTGAGCCCTTTGAAGCTGCACTGAAACTGCAATTCAATCCATTGGCTCCCATGGAAGTCACTATATGAAGAAAAATGCAGGAATGTCTTCCTCAAAACCTTAGTTTCTTCACGACCAAAGAAGAAAGACATAAGCATCCTGGATGACACTGGGGTAAGTAAATTATCAGGACATTTTTATTCTGGAAGTGAACTAATCCTTTAAGATTAAATAATCAAGCAATTCAGTGTTGTTCATTTGTGTTTATTAGAAAGTCATACAATGATATTTGCATGGCTGAATAAGCTCTTACCTGCAGTGAAATACAATCACAGATAAAAATCCAATGACTATCACAAGAGTTCCTCCCAAGATACCCACAAGAAGGTATGTGTGGTAGGAAATGAAATCCATTGAGCTTGCAAGCCCCATATAACCTAGATTTACACAAACATAAATCTGGTTAGAGGCCTGCACATGAACACAAGAAGATCTGGATTTCAGTGTTAAAGTAAGTAATGAAAGTGTAATGCTTCTGGATTGATAAATATTAACAGCATGGGCTGATGAGTGAGATTTTACATTACTTATTTTAATTACAAATATAACACATATGATTGATTTTTACCTGACGATGGTGGTGGTGCAGCAATCCAGTTACCAAGTTGAGGTGCTACGTAATTCCAGACTAGGCCATTTTTCTCCTTCTGAACAGTGCCTATACCTTTATTTACCCAGGTACCTGTGATAACATATATCATTAAGTGCTTTGGTTGGACACAGTCTTAAATTCAAAGATCTACTAACCTTGATACACATGACATTGTGTAAAAGCACAAGCTCCTACTTTTCTACCATTGCTATAACCCATTTCTTAATAGTTGTCACTTTTTCAAAACTCTTAACAATTTCACATTCAGTATGCACTAAAACACTTCATACATGTCTCAGTCAAGTAATTCTTTCATAACAGTAGGAAAGGCTATCACTAAACCAACACATTTCTATTCAATGTCACTCATAAAACAATTGCCTAACAACAACAGAAACATGGAAGAGAAGAAATTGTTGAATAAAGTCATTATTTTTGTTTTCTTTGAGCACAAAACGTATTTTTGTAGCTTCATACATTTAAAGTTGAACCACTGATATCACATGGACTTACTACTTGTCTGGGCCTTGAACGTGGTAGTTGCGTTGCTATCTATGCAGGGTCAGAAAGCTCTACGGAAAAAATACCGTAATTTGTGTTCCAAAGATGAACAAAGGTCTTATGGGTTTGGAACGACATGAAGGTAAGAATGTATTTTATTCCAAAGCAATTGAAAATTATCCACAGTTTAGCCCACTTAGACTGCTGCTCATTGTGCAAATAATTCTGAAAAAGTGACTTAAGTGTTGGGAAATTGGTCCTAGAAATTGTAAAAACTAACCTGAAATGATCTTATCGAATGTATATTAAAGTTAAAATGTGCCATTTCTGTGCCACTAGCCTCCATTAGGGACCATTAAATGTGTTCCTTAAGGACCATAATGATGATAATTCATAGAAATCACTTTAAGAAAACTGTGGAAGGTCCGACAAGCTCCTTTTGAATGGGCAAGTCTACAGTCTTTAAATGCTGAAATGTATTTCAATCACCTATGGTCATGTCGAAGGTCCACGCAGGCAGTGAGTCAGATGGCCGTATGTGGGTGTTGTAGGGAAGTGGTACTTTAAGCTGAATTGGTCCTTTGACGTCAACCTCTTTTCCATTAGACACTAACTGGGCACTGATCATAGCCAGGGGATTTAACTTAACATTCCTATAACCTGTAATTGGGGATACAATAATAAACAGATTAATTTTGCAAAAAACACATTAGAAAACTTTAAGGGTGTGTGGTCTAGTGGATCAATTATATGTGTACAATGTGCCTTCATGTTAGCTCTTATTTAAATCTGGGTTACCAAGCAGCCTGATATTGCCTAATCAATAACAAGTAATCAATTCAGTATTGAGTTAAAACAGTAATGGAGTTCGTAGCTTTCATTGACTAAAACTGTCCTACAATATACTAACACTCACTTACAGATCATTAACATTGAATGAAACACACAGGGTCAGCATTCTCTCAAGAGATGTGATAAGGAATGAACTGGTTAGATTAGCCTCTACCACCATTTAGTCATTTAGTCTTTTTTCAAATTCATCTTACCTCCTTTACCGCTCAGGTTTAGAGTAAAGAAATTTGGGTCTTTTTCTGTAGGTAGGCTTGAAACTGTCAGATAGGCTGACAGCATGGAGATGGTAGTGTTCTCATTCAGTTTGAGGAGACTTTTGGAAAACTGAACACTTGGTTGAAATGACAGATCTGCAATGTGAAAATAAATAGGTAATACAACAGGAGAAAGTTTGTGTGTCAGTATCACATTCAGAGTTGGGCTTTATGTAGTAGATTATGTAGGCGCTAAATTCAATTATAGATTATAACGCTTTTAAAACAGCTCTCAACTCCAAATAGAGGATAATCGGATAAAAGAATAGGTAATGGAGTAATAAATGTTTTAACTGACATACCAGATGCTTTTCGAGTTATCAGCACAGTGTCATCAAAGAGCCAGATGTTTCCTTGTGTTTGAGGGTGCAGTGACATCGTAATAACGGAAAAAACTAGGAAGTAACATAAAAACAAACCTCATTTCAGCAGCCAAGTTTCTCATTAAAATGACATTAGCTGCATTTCTCCATATGTTTGTAGGTCATTTTTTAGAGCTCTAGTTAGGTGTTATAAAACAAGCCAGGGCCAGGGTGAGGTCATATGATTCACAGCTTTCAAGCTGCCTAGTCATCTTTTCTCACTGTTTATTTTCTCATCTCACTGAGGTGTTTATTGAGCATATCTCACTAATACAGTGCCTTGCGAATGTATTCATGCACCTTCAGTTTTTTCTTGTTTTATGTTGTTGATGTTAAACTTTTAAATTACTTTTTTCCACATCAATCTACACTCCATGCATAATGACAAAGCAAAAACATAATTGTCACAACTTCATAAATTTATTAAAAACAAAAAACTGAAATAAGTACATTGCATAAGTATTCATACCCTTAACTCAGTACTAAAGGGTGAAGAACCTTTACAGCCTTAGGTCTTTTTGGGTATGATGCAACAGGATTTGCACATCAGCATTTGGCAATTATCTGCCATTCTTCACCTCTCAAGCTCTGTCAGCTTGAATGGGGTCTGGCAGACATTTCTAGGTTTCTCGAGAAATGTTTGATTGGGTTCAAGCCCAGGCTCTGGATGGGCCGCTCAAGGACATTCCCAGAGTTGTCTATAAGCCACTCTTGCTGTGTGCTTAGGGTCATTGCCCTGTTGGAAGGTGAACCTTCTGCCCAGTCTAAGGTTCTGAATGCTCTGGGTTTTCATTAAGACAATCTCAATATTTTGGTGCATCAAACATGTTGCTTGAAATTGAGGTTCGTTAGACCACAAAATCTTGTTTCTCACAGTCTGAGGTGAGAAGTGAGTTTTCATGTGTCTTCACTGAGGAGAGGATTGAGTCTTGCCACACCACCACAAAGCCCAAATCGATGGAGTGTTGCAGTGATGTTGTCCTTTTGCAAGTCTGCAAAAATGATCATAGAACTTAACTAGAGTGACCATCAGGTTCTTCCTCACCACTCTAGCCAAGGCTTTTCTTCATCAATTGCTCGGTTTGGCCAGGAGGCCAGCTCTAGGAAGAGTCTTGATTGTTTCAAACTTTTTCCATTAAGGGTAATGAAGACTACATGCTTCTGTGAACCTTCAATACAGCAGACTTTTTCTGAACTCTTCGCCACATGTGATGCAATCCTGTCTATGAGCTCTACAGGCATTTATTTTTTACCTCAGGGCTTGGTTTTTGCTCTGATACACATTTTGAGCCCTTGAGATGTGTGTGACTTTCTAAATCATACCCATTCTATGGACTTACTACACTCTACTCAAAGTGTAGTAACATATACAAGCAATATGAATGCTCCTGACCTAAATTTCAACTCTCCCTGATAAAGGTATGAATACTTGTGCAATGGAATATTTTTTTGGAAAAAAGATTTTTATTTTTAATAAATTTGCAAAGATGGTAAATAAAAAAAAATAATTGTTTTGCCATTATGGAATGTAGATTGATGTTGAAAAAAAGGAATTTAAGGCAGCTAAAATATGAAAAAAATATAGGGGTATGAATACTTTCTTAAGACACTGTATATGCAGGGATTAAAAGGAACATTTAGACTAAATAATAATAATACTAAAAAACATGTACATATATAAAAAACATCAAATCTAAAACATCAAAAATACAAAATAACCACTGCGTCTCTGAGGTTATGAACTTACTGGGCATCTTGGTGGTTTTCCAAGGCAGCTGGGTGAGCACATAACCCTCCATGCTGGCCACAAGAGTGAGGGTCAGGCCAAGGTGGTATGAGACATTGACCGTGACCTCTCCATTCTCCAGAGTCTGGCTGGAGTGAATCTGGGATCCATTCAGGAACACACCCACCAGAGCTCCTTTCAGAAACCTCTGGCTAGATGCATCTTTAACCCAAATCTTCAGGGTCAGGAGGGACTCTAGAGACAGGAAATGTCAGGTTTTTGAGGAAATGAATAAAAAATGTGCATAAAAAATTTATATTGTGCATAAAATTGAGAATAGAAGGGTATTCCGGTTGCTTAAATGCTAAATTTAGCCTCAAGCGATTGTAATATGAGTCAAAGATAAGAGAATTATATACAATTGAGGTCAAAAGTTTACATACACCTTGCCGAATCTGCAAAAATGTTAATTATTTTAACAAAATAAGAGGGATCATACAAACAGCATGTTATTTTTTATTTAGTACTGACCTGAATAAGATATTTCACATAAAAGACGTTTACATGTAGTCCACAAGAAAAAAAAAATAGCTGAATGTATAAAAATAACCCCATTCAAAAGTTTACATACACTTGATTCTAAATACTGTTTTTTTGTTTAGTGATAGTTCTTAATGAAGCCCTTGTTTGTCTTGAACAGTTAAACTGTCCGCTGTTCTTCAGAAAAATCCTTCAGGTCAAACAAATTCTTTGGTTTTTTAGCATATTTGTGTATTTTCAGAAGAACAGGGGCCCCCCCAAAAAGGTAAAACAGTATTAAGAATTAAATGTATGTACACTTTGATTTGGGTCATTTTTATAAATTCAGCTATTATTTTCCCTTGTGGACTATATGTAAACATCTTAATGAAATATCTTATTCGGGTAAGTACTAAATAAAAAATAACATGCTTTCTGTATGATCCCTTTTATTTTGGTAAAATAATTAACATTTTGCAGATTCTGCAAGGTGTATGTAAACTTTTGACCTCAATTGTATATATATAAGATAACGTTAACCACATGCACCAATGTTTGTAAATTCATTAAGGTAATTGAACTATAATTGCTCAACGCATTAAAAACCAATACAGCAACACTAAAAAAAAAAATTGGTTGGTGACAGTAAAATCTTAGCCTTGAAATAGTAATGACCAATGGACCCACGGCTCAGTCAGAGCGACTTAAAAATAGATCAAAGTGCCAAATGTCGGATGAGCACATCAGTGAAAAGCTGAGACTTGAAAAACCTTGAAAATCCTCTTTGAAATGTCTCTCAATACTGAAAAATGAAGCGAATCCCTCGTTCGTTGCATAGAGTATGTGCAGATCCTCAAAACACAATATAACTAGGATAAAACAATGGCAGTCACTGGGAGTTAGTCATATAAAGCATGTTTCAATTACACAAATTTAATGGAAATGCTTTTAGTCTTAACTTTATGCCCTGATATTTAAAGATTATTAAAACATTGTTAATACATAGAACTAGATTATTATAACTTTGGCAACCATATATGTGGTACTGAACTAAATATATAACATGAAATTTGCTACTATAGCACACAGTAGCAATAATGTTATAAAATTAGGTGCTCTTTGTGCTGTTCTAGACCCATCTGCGAATGGTAATAGTAGGTTCAGCTTTCAAGCTGCAGTCTAAGAATCCCCAGGGCTCAGCAGAAGATGTAGAGAAAAAAAAAATTGAATTATTATTATTCATTTTGAATTAATATTATATAATATATGTTGGCGTTTGTCTTTATAATATCACATACTGTTTTTCTCAAATATGGTTTGTAGAACCAGTTTGAGGGTCACTGGCAACATAAAGTTTGAAAAACGCTGACAATAAAGACCTAATGGATTATTATTATACTCAAACAGAAACGTCTTGAATGATTCTGGCACTAAAATAATACCACCATAAATGTACACTGAAAATAAGAGTGTAATGTTGCTCAACCACATCAGCTATTCACCTTTAAATAATGTAGACAAGCCTGTCCTAAATAAAGCCTGGAATAGGTGGCTTCGCTGCAAATGGCCCTGTAGAAGAGCTCCGCAGGCTCACAAATAATAGACACATAATGAATGCTATAGGCCAATGTTATGAGACAGAAAGCACAGCGGTCAACAGCGCACCCATGTCCTTTGTTGTCATGTACCCCATCATGAAAACATCCCTATTATTTGCAAGCACGCCGCATGCAGAGCTCATGGCGGAGCTGATGCTGAGGATGTATATGGATGCTGAAGATGAACCCAGCGGATGCCGTGACCGTTACCTGATGGAGGCACCGTCGCATTTCCCTGTCCCCTGAGCGGGGACGTCTGTGTATCGCTGGCATTGTCCTCCTCCGACAGCGAGGCGAGGCCGTGGGAGAGCACCCCACCCTCCGCTCTCCTCACGTACCCATCCTCGCAGAAAATCAGCAGCGCGGCGAGGAGCAGACACCCCGAAAGATATGGCATGGCGTCTCAGACATAACTGCACTCAATGACACGGAGAAGGAGAATGTTGTTGTCTTTCTGTCTTCAGGTGGCTGTGTATGTCACGGTCACATCACGCTTCTCGGGTGGACCGATGGATATCTGAGGGAGATGCTGGAGTCAGACTGGTGCGCGTGTTGCGTCATAGCTCACGCGATGCCATCTGCTGGCTCAGTGTTTTTTCTCTTTGTTAAAACGTACACAATTACGCAATGGTTTTTTCATGCCTATCCTAGGTTTGTATAACGTAATATGAGTAAAATAGTCATAAAATGTGTACAAAATATTTATAAGCAAATAGCATATATGGGCCATTCTACAGAATTGGTGCAAACTGCTGTCCCACAACCAAAAAACAGATTTAAAAAGCATTTAAGTATTCAAATTTATTAAGATCATTATATTATATATTGAAACCCACAAGCACATTTAAATTATTAGTAAGCTTAATATATATAAAATCATAATTTATTGGGTATTTCCAATTGGGAAGTGGCTGTCCCAAACCCTAACCTCTAAATTTTAACTTATGAAAATATTGAAATATTTTTTGTACTTTTTCCAATTGTTGTTTTCCATTGAAAAGTATCTTTTTGATTCTTTTAAAAAGTGAAGCTCAAAAAAATATTTATTTTATAATTTTTTTGTAAATTATACAAACGTGTCTCGCATTTTTCGTGTCACTATACCGAAACAGCACAGGCTATGATTGAGTCTACTGGCCAAGACTGATTTTAACTACCAACTATTATCAAGATGAATAATCAACTAAGATGTTATGATAGTTTTTGGTTCAATGTATATTCAAACTAATGAATCTTTAACTTTGAAATCAGTATGATCAACATTTTGCCTTTTACAAGGCAAAATTGGATTCAAAATACAACAAATCTTATAAATTACACTTGAAATATTGTAAAAATAAAGAATTTTAATAAAATGGCAAACAAAATTACACACACACACATATATATATATATATATATATATATATATATATATAAAAATTATTATTACTGTGTTCAGGTAGTGACAATTTGGGCAGAGGAGAAATATTCCAAAACTTACTGGAAATATAATACGAGTATTAACTGTAAAATTACTAGAAATGTGTACCTTGGATATTATACAATTTTCATAGACACTCGTTGTATCATGTATGGTTTAAACAATATATGGCTGAAATACAACCATTTAAAAATCTGGAATCTGCGGATGCAAAAAAAGTCAAAATTGAGAAAAATCACCTTTAAATTTGTTCAACAAAAATTAAGTTTTGATATACTTACAGTAGGAAATTTACAACATATCTTAACAGAACATGATTTTTACTTCTAAATGATTATGGCATAAAAGAAAAATTGATAATTTTGACCCACACAATGTATTGCTGGCTATTGCTACAAATATATACCTGTGCTACTTAAGACTGGTTTTGTGTTCCAGTGTCACATTTAATTACCAAATAAGTGTAAATGTAATTTGTTAAAGTTACTGAGAAAAAAAAAAAAATAATGTGTAACTGAATTACTTAAGAAAATGTTAATGATTATAAAAGGTGGTTACATTTGAATACTTGTATTAATATTTACAATTTTTTATGATTTTAAATCTGTATTATCTCAAAATAAAAAGGCACTAAAGTCTGATTTTGTGGTGGCTGTGCTTCAAAAATTATTAATAATCTTAATTCAAGAGAAGAAGGATTTTGAAAGTTTGTTTGCTTGCTTTTCATTTGTAAATCACAGGAACTACTGAATAACTAAACGTACATTACATTACTTTTAATAAAGTAATTAAAATAGTTACACTACTCATTACACTTTTTAAACTGGGTAACTTGTATTCTGTAACCTATTAACGTGACCAAGCAACCTTCCCAACATGGGTCAGGACCAGTATAATGTCATTACTATTGGGATATAGATTTCACAATGTGGACATTTTGTCCTCACAAGAAAAGTCAAAACAAGCACATTAAGAAAACAAGCTGCTGTAACTTAAAAGCCATTTAAGTTAACTGTCATGAAAGATGTGAACAGGATCATTTCTTTAAGAAGCTTTAAGACATCTGAAGGACAAAGTGGGGTTTTGTGAGGTACTGAAATACCTCCATTTTATTGTAATAATTCAAGCGAATTACATTGTTATAATGTACAACATACAAACAGCCTGTGGAAAAAGGTCTTCTGTAAAGAGAAAGTCTTGAAAGAAAAGTGACCACATTTTCTCACTCACCCATTCTCCAAAAACAAAAAAATAAGTGTATTAACATAAAAACAAAAACCAGGAAATTAAGGGTCTTATTTATTTTTTTTAAAATCAAGATATTGAAAACAAACAATCTCCTTTTTAAGCAGCCCTATAAATGAGTGAATGAATGTTCCTCAACTGCACCATGTAAAAGAATGAATCTTCCAAGATCCTCTCTTACCCAAACCAGCTTCTAAGCATAGTTATTTAAAGCACTCATGGTGGTCGCCAGTTCATCTGATTTTTTTTTTAACTGAATAAAGCTTTAGAGTGCTCACCAACCTCTGATGCAAAATAACAAAGAAAAAAAAAAAAAATCATATCAGGAACCAAACATATCCCATAAACTTTGTAGATTTATCTGCATATTATGAAAGCCTTGTGATAGGCTAAGAACAGTGGTTACGCTGCCAATCAAACATTGGCTAAAGTCACTTCAAACAGGGAGGACACAGGTCAAGAACAGGAAGTTGGAGGAGACAGAGACAGACTGTCAAGTCTGCCACGCCTCCTCCTTCCCTGCCAACACATTAAACCTCCTCCTCTTCATCATCATCCTCCAAGTCACAGAAGTCGATAGACGGTCTGCTGTCCTCCGCCTCATCTTCATCAGATTCTGCATATGAACCTGAGTCCGAACATAAGAAAAATGCAGAAACATTTAAAAAAAAAAAAAAAAAAAAAAAAAAAAAAAAAAAAAAGAGAAGCCAGATGCCACCTTCTGGTGGAGAATTAAACATAAGCAAGCATTTTTAACACTAACAAGACATTGGTAATACATTCAACCGCCAATTATAACTCACTATGTTAGTTAAATAAATAAACAGATGTAATAAAAGCCATGCAAACAAATCTAACACTTTAAACTTCATCCAACTACACATTTTTGCACCAGAACAAACACCTGGTTATCGTCTATACTTACCTATGCATTTAAAAGTAGTTGACGTCAACAATTAAATAAAGATTAATAGAAATGAACAGACAAGATTTAGGGGTTTTATGATGCAGTACCAAAATAGAATTCATAACGTACTTTCGAGATTGTCCATGTGTTCGTGTAGAGTTCTCGCCAAGTTGAAAAACTGAGCGAGAGAGGGGAGAACGTTTTGGTTTTCAAATCACAACAGCTTATAATGAACACTTTCATATTGAGTGACGCACCACACGAGTCAACGCACTGAACTTGGACATGAACTAAAAGACAATGAACAAAGCAAAAGGAAAGATGCAGAAGTCTTACCCCAGCATCATTTACTGCACCCAGGACATCAGAAAACCTCTGCTCACACAGGTGCAGGAGCACCACCAGGTACAGCCCACAGCTGATGAACTCATACTCCGACTGAGGGATGGAACACAAACATGAAACTAGATCAAATAAAAAAATTAGGGCTGTTTTCGACTAAGGATTTTCATAGTCGAATCTGATTCGTTCGATTTTGCCGTAGTCGACTGATAGTCGAACCTTTTTTTTTTTTTTAGATAGCAGCTAGATTTTTTCCATTTCAAACAAAAGAGTTAAAAAAAACTAAAAGAAAAACATGGTGTGTAACAAATACCTTTTATTCATTTAAAGCCAGATGAACAAAACATATCACACCTATATCCAACATCAGAAAAGTTAAAATAGGAACAAATTTCTTCAAAAACAACAACGTGCCAAAACATGCCTTTATCTCTCACTTATGAACCTATTTCTTGGCTTTTAATTCACAGTTCACACTCGGGAATCGGGATAAAATAAATAAATAAAATTAAACTTAGCGCAACAGCCTGGCACTAGTCCAAAATGTCATAAACATTTTTCAAAATACAATAAACCTGTCTGAATAAATAAAAACAATTACACAACAACGAAAATAAATATAGGCCTAATATAAGTCATAATCGAATGGGCTTCAGAAAGTGCAAATGCAGCAAAAAAAAGAAAAAAAGAAAAAGGAAAGGATGTCTTCGTTGCTGCGCTTCGCGCGCAGCCTTCAGCTTAAGTTCACATTGTCCCAAATGAAAAAGAAAAAAAAACAACTTCTTCACATATGAAACGTGTTCTAGGCTACTGCACCTGTGGTTGTCTGATTCTTCTGAAGTTGTGTGCAAGGAAAACCAGCTTGTTCACGTTGGTCGGGAAAAGGGCGCTCCTTGATTTATTGGCAATGAAACCCGCCTTTGAAAAAATCCTCTCTGATGGCGTGGAAGTGGAGGGGATGCTGTGAAATCTCTTAGCAACTCTTGACAACTTGGGATATCTATCCTCGTTTTTCTTCCACCATTCCAGGGGGCCTCCGTTGCATTTAGTGAAGTCCTTCAAATAGACCTTCATCTCGCTCGTCTCATCTTGTTCCTCCTCATCTTCATCACTGGCCAGCAGCATAGCCATTACAGCGTCCTGTTTTGGGGCAGTAGGCCCAGGATCCACCGTGTCACTTTCCTCCTGGCAAGACCTGTCAGTTAGACTTTCAGCTAGTTCTGCCACCACTGAATATGCCTCATCTCTTTGGTCATCGGAGAGAAAGGAGAGCTTCTTGAAGCGCGGGTCAAGCACCGCCGCACTGATGTAAACACTTATTTCCAGTCCTGGCCCTTTAAGCTCCCATCGCCTGTCCATCTCATCGGACAGCGTAGTCTTGATGATCTTTGTGGTTCGACTGTCGTCCTCATGCACCACCAAATGTCTTTTTTTAATATTCATAAGCATGGGGACAGTGGCAGACAGGGATGCATTATTTTCTTGGGACAAAAGCTCTGTCAGAGTGATCATCGGTTTAAGAACAGCGACAATGTCCTCTGCTGTGCGCCACTGTGATGTGGATAGCTCCAGGTCACGATCGGACCGTTTGCTCACACTCTCATCTGTGAGCACGGCTGAAACTGGCCCCTTCTGTTCTATCAAGCGATCGAGCATCAAATAAACAGAGTTCCAACGGGTAACAACATCCTGCACCAGTTTATGCAGGGGCACATTCTGTTGTTTCTGTTGTTCTTGTAGTGCTGTGGTGGCCTTTGCGCTTTTTTTAAAATGAGAAACCATGCGCCTTGCTGCAGCAACGGTGCGGCAAATGGGGTCCTGCTTCAGAGCGCTGTTTATGCAGAGTTGTAATGTGTGGCCCGCGCAGCGCACTCCTTTCATCTTTCCCCAGCGGGGCTGCTGGACCAACTGGTTGGTGCACGCAACCATGTTTGCTGCGTTATCATGAACCACAGAAACGATCTTGCTACTTGGAATGTCCCACTCACAAATGATCTCCGTCAGTTCTCGTGCAATGTGATCAGCTGTGTGACTGTCCTCCATTTTTTTTGTTTCTAAAACTAAACTCTCCAGTCGCCAGTCTCCGGTGATGAAATGTGACGTGACTGTGAGATAAGCCTCCATCTGAAGTGAGGTCCAGATATCAGTTGTGAAACTGACAGCTTCACAGTCCTGTATAGCCATGTAAATGTCTGACCGTATCGATAGATATTTTGTGTGCACGACATCCATCACTGTAGCTCTTGTAGGGACGGTGTAGCCTGGCTCAAGTGTGCGCAAGAGTTCTTTAAATCCCTCACCCTCAACAATGCGCACAGGCCTCATATCAAGTGCCACAAACTCCGCAATCTTTTCAGTAATTTCCTTTTTTCTCTTCTCTGAAAGTGGTGGTCTCAAATAAATTTTTTTTTGCGTTAATCTCGGGGCCGCCGCTGATGCAGACGTGCTGCCTGAGCTGTCGTCATGAAACTGCGGGTGTAACCGTTTCAAATGATAAGCCATGTTGGTTGTCGTCGTGTGATATGAAAGAAGCTGCTGACACAACTTGCACTTAACTTTCTTTGGGTCATCTTTAACCTTCTCGAAATACTCCCACACTTTTGATGATTTTTTAGAAGCCATTGTGAGCCAATAAATCCGTAAATGCTAACAAATGCGGTCCGGACGTTACAGGCCTGTAGTGTGCTGCTTCTCATTGGTTACATAACACTTTCCTACTATTCGACTATGAGGTTCATAGTCGAATCAGACGTCTACGAATCGAATCGTCGAATCCTCGACTATTAGAAGTCAGCCCTATCCAGAGCGTCCCTTAGGCGTTCTGCCATGTGCTTCTGTTTACATCACGCATCTTCGACGCAGTTTACAAGTGTGTTGTGCATTTAACCAGTTAATGGGAAAAGTATGCTTAAAATGCTTTCAAAATTCAGAATAACTTTTAATAAACAATTATTTTCGGTATTTTGAAATGCCCACAATAACAATACCGTGCATATTCATTATCGTGATATATCGTATTACCGAATACCGGCACATGTCTATGTAGGACTGTGCAATTCAAACAATTATGAAAATACAATAATTTAGATAAAACAATTATTGCTCCCAATTCCGCCCCCTTTGGTGCGCTTTTGCTCCTCCATAAAAGCCCAGTTTCACATGCGAATCAGTAAAAACATGTAACTTGACTTGCACAAAATGGGATGTGCTTGATTTAATAATGTTTTATTGTTTTTAATTAATTAATGTTTTAAAGATTTGATGTCATGTTTTTAAAGGCATGAAAGAATTTGCACTGTTCCGTGTATGCGTTAAGAGACGGAACAGAACACAGACAAGTAAAGGGAAGGTTTAGCCTAGTTTAGCTATTGTTTCAGCTATTAAAATAGTTCAGTTCTGTATGTAACAGCAAAGTGATTAGGCTTATATTTCGTTTCGGTTTGTTATTTGTAAGTTAATTTGGAAATTTAAAATTTTCAATTTAAAATTATCCATCAAAACAAAACCAAACCTCGCAAATACATGCCTTACAGACATGATAAATGCATACATAGAAAGCTTTAAATTATTACTTAACGAAATAAAACAAATCGAAAACAAAAACTCTTACATGAATATGTAACCCGTAAAGATGCATTTCTCTCTAAAGGTGTGTCAAAGAGATTGCGAGTCAGGATCTTTGTGCCACTGACTCAGAATACATAGTTTATTCATAAATAATTAAAATACCTACTTACTATTTCCTCCTGACACATTCATTGTTATTTGTTTCAGCTTGTTGCTTGAACGCAAAGCTGCACTGAAGGCGCTGCTGCTGGCTGAGACACTAAACCATCAGAGTCGGTCTCGAAAGTGAAATTGCAACTGAACTATTGTGTGAAAAAGTCCAGCCCTAGGGGCGTAAAGAAAACGGCTGAAATGCAGGGCTCTAATCAATCACATAAAGTTCCGGACTCACTCATAATTGTGTTAAGTAATCGTGATTACAATATTTGACGACAAAAAAAAAAAAAAAAAAAAAAAAAAAAAGTTATTATGATTTTTGCCATAATCGAGCAGCCCTAGAAGGATGTTACGCATTTTACTGGTAAAACGCCATTCACACATCAATTACAAAATACCAGCAAATTCTATGACATCCTTAACCAAAAATGACCTTTAAATGGTTTAGCCTCTCAGTGTTGTGTTTGTCATCTATGGAGGGTTAGAGAGGTCTCAGATTTTATAAAAAATATCTTAATTTTTATTTTGAAATACAAAGACGGTTTAGAACGACATGAGGGTGAGAATATTAATGACTGAATATTTTGGGTTAACTACCCCTTTAATGGTAATTTACCAGTGAAGATAGTATGTGTGTGAAAGGGGCTTATGACTTGGTGGTGCTTATGATAAAAAGAATTTTGTGGCCATAGCAAATGCAAAAACTAGCAAAAAACATGTCTTTTTGAAAATACTGTTTCACTTCCTTTCTTCTTTGTGACAAGTGAGTGTAAGAAGTAACAGTGCTGCCTTTCGGAGTCAACAGGCCTTAATTCAACATAATAATTCTATTAAAAATTAAAAAAAAATAAGGTCTTTAAAAACCACACAAATTGCACATGCATTGGCAAGTATATTCTGACCTTAAAAATAATAGGTAACCTAATGTGCTTTATTTTAGAAATCTTGTGTTGTGGCTTTGATACACTTACTCTTTCATGAGATCTGTAGAGCTCATTGATGTCAAAGTTCTCAATGTTCAGGTGCAGTTTTTCCTTACAAAGTTCACAGGTAGTGATGGCCTCCAAGTTAGAACCTGCATAATCAAAGCAGATATATGGGGTCAGTAAGAATGAAAAATAGAAGCATTCGCTTCTTATTAGCAAATTTGCTTTTGGGAAATGTTAGAACCATAGCATTCTTTTAAGAGTAAATGGTAATCATTCTTAACTATCCACCGGCACTACACACAGCATACTTCTGTATTGGCTGTAAGCCTCCTTAAAGTCAAAAGTTCCTCAAAAGTTAAAAAAAAAAAAATACAGACAGTTAACAAATGAGATTCTTCACGACTTGACATTTTCAAACTTGTGCATTTTATCAGTCTGCTTTCACACTGTGTTATGCATCAGTAGTTCTGCACTGAAGGAAATGAACCCCAAATCCTCCTTGTCAGACTGAAATTGAAAGCAGTTCCTCTCACAGTGCACATCAAACAAATGAATATGCACTATATAAACACCTAATTTACTTCTGTCCTCAAGAAAAGACAATCCGTACCAGAGCTGATTTTGGAGCGGAGCCATTTCTTAATGCAGTCCTGGTGCACATACTGCAGGCTGCCGGTGCACTTGCAAGGCTCGATCAGAGGGTTGGAACTCGACTGCTCCCCCATCTGACAGATTCGGCACAGATCACCCTCTTCCTCATCAGAGTCCTCCAACAGCAGGCTAAAAGTAGGAAGGGGGTGTGGTTACAATCAGCAAATTTAATTGTGAACATCTGGTCCTACTACACCAATCATTCCCAATCATTGAGTTTAGACCCTTTTCTACATATCCACAACTTAACCAGCTAATCAAGGTCTTCTGGATTACCAAAAACTTTTAAGCAGGTGTGTAGGAGCATAAAGTTGAAGATAAATTTTCCAGGAAGGTGGCCCTTCAGAAACCCTGAGTGACATACTGTAGCCTTTAAATAACTATGGGCTGAGAAAACCATGTGGGTCATAATTCATTGGTTTATAAAGTGCATCAGAGTGTGTGCTTTAGTGATTTGACACACAATCGCATCATAAAATTGTCTTAATTACACAAATCGAACTTGCACACCAAAATTATTTGTCAAGTGAAAAATGTGTGTTGTGTCAGAGGTTGTGGGCAACATCAGTCTTCTGTGGGATCTGTACTTTTTTTTCTTAAAGGGTTAGTTCACCCCCATTTACTCACCCTCCAGGCATCCTAGTTGTATATGACTTCCTTCTTTCAGTCGAATGCAATCAGACTCATTAAAAACTTATTAAAAATTGTTCCGGCTCCCCCAAGCTGTATTAGGAAAATGGGTGGGTGTTTCTCTTAATCAGTCAAAAACAAGTCCAATAAAGCGCATCCATCCGTAATAAAAAGCGTCTCATTCAGCTCCAGTGGGTGAATAAAGGTCTCTTGTAGTGAATCAATATATTTAAGAAAAATATCCATATTTAAAACATAATAATCACTTTAATCTAGCTTGCGCAAACTGTCATACACAGAAGCTCTTCTGGGTGGATGATGTAGGACGTTAGCATTGCGTGTGCCTGCGAGTCTCGTGAAAAATCAACGTTTGTTTACAGAAGCAAAGGAAGCAAAATTTCCTTTAGCAAAGGTCTCCTCTTTGCTAATATTGAAATCTTCTGACATTTTGCTTTACAAATCCTCGTTTTGTACTTTGTGATTGTTGTTTTGGTCTCTCCGCTGCACGTCCCCCACTTGTGAGCCATGGAACGCCGACATCCTGTCACCCGCCCGGAACAGCTTCAGTGTACAACAATTTGCGCAAACTAGATTATAGTGATTATTATGCTGTAAATATGGATATTTTTCTTACAAAAACACATTAATTTGCTACAAGAGGCCTTTATTCGCCCCCCCACCCACACCCACGCACTTTATTGGACTTGTTTTTGACTGATTAAGAGAAACACCCACCACCATGATAAAGCTTAGGAGAGCCAAATTTAAAATATAACTCCAATTGGATTTGTCTGAAAGTAGGAAGTCATATTCACCTAGGATGGCTGGAGTCTGGAGTAAATAATGGGCTAAATTTCCATTTATGGGTGAACTAACCCTTTAATGTGAACATACTTCTACTGTAATTTTTCTTCACCACAATGACAAGAGATCATTGAAACTGCCCTCTTACCTCTCCTGAATCTTTCGCAGTCTCTCCGGGTCTCTGGAGGGGGCGGGCTTGTCTTTCGCCTGCTCATCAGTTTGACTCCTCCCTTCTGCTCCCACACCAATTATCATATTTTCAGGCATACGGAAGAGCGGGCTGGTCATCACCCTGCCCATGCCATGATTCCGCCCTGCCAGACGGGCTCCGTCCTGCAGTAGCGATGCAGAGAGACCCGAAGCTCCAGCAGAAGGTGCTGCAGTGGCGCCCTCTGAGGACTCATCTTCATCATCGTCATCATCTTCACAATCCGTGCCCCGGTCAGGTGTTTTCCTGCCATCGCGGTCACCAAGAGGGAATTGGGGTGAACGATGAGGGTCCATCCGGGCAGTTTCATCACGCCCTTCCCTCCTGCGACGAGAGAACAGTGGGGTACAGCGGTTCCAGTTGAGCCAGGACAGGCCTGCTGGAGATCTGAGCGATTCCTGTTCGGGCTCTGCCACATCAGCTCTCTCCTGGACAGGAGCGAGAGATGGTCCACGTCTGCGCAAGAATGAAAATGCCTGAACGGGGTCAGAGTTCCTCAGCTCCGCTTCCAAATTTTCTCTACTGACAGGAGGAGGGACTTCAGAGGGTGGGGCTTCATCTGGGCTTGAGTCATATGAACGAGAATCAGAGGCAGAGCTGACGGTAGAGTTTGACTCCTGACTGGAGCGTCGGGAGAAAAGCCGGGATAGCAGACGCCTGGTTGTTCGTCGGCCATCTGAGTCACCACCATTCTGAGTAGGAGGTGGAGTGGGGGTGGTGCTAGAAGAAGGTGGGCTGGAGTTACAGCTAGTAAGGGGTGTGTAAGGGGTGGAGCTCCAGGACGAGAGCTGGGATGGGTCCGAGACAGAGGCAGAGGTTCTAGTGGAGCTAGAGCTAGACCGTGGCGTATCACGAGAGAACGGACTGGACTGGTAATCCGAGGTCAGCCTGTGGGAGCTGCGCTCCAGAGGAGAAGGAAGGTAATCGGCTGAGATACGGCGACTAGATGAAGCATTCTCTCTGTGCGATGAATACTGACTCTCTTTGGGTCGAGCCCCTTGTGCATAGGTGGAGGTAACACGCTCTGAACGGTCTGAAACACAAAAAGAAAGGTAGAGTCACTATAGGCATGTTTCCATTACAGATTTGCACAAAACGTTGGCAATATCTTATAAATGGATACAAAAATAATAATGCAAACTTTTTTTTTGAAATTACAATGTTGATGTTATGAGACAAAAATGTAATTTGTCCCCACTAGTGATAAGTCATGGCAACGGATTTTGGTGGGATTTTATTCATTATTTAATCAAAGGAGATGTATGCGTGCATCTTTACAGAAGCAGTGCGGAAAGCAACTTCTGAAACGTGCGTGGCATGGCTGGTATAAACAAGCACCGACTAGAGTGGCTGCGATTAGCCTCTGGTGGCAGTGTCGGAGCCCTAACGCACCACAGACGTGTGCAGTGTAAATAGTCCAAGCATTAATGGAAAGGAAGGCCCCTTATACTTGAGAGCAGTCATGTATTAAGTATTTCTTGGGGGTTGTAGTACATTGATGAATGATCATATGACTTTATATACGCCATGTGACCTGTAAATGCAGGAAAAAACATTTCCATTGTAGTTTTGCAAAATATGACTTTTTTTAAATTGCCTGAAAAACCACCTTGTGCAAGCATAAGAACGAAACTTTTTGCGAAACTGACGCATTTCCATTAGGCATATTTTTAATTCGCAGTTCCAATTTGCTTATTTGAGGGATAATGGAAATGTAGCTACTGATGGGCTATAACGCAAAACATTAGACCAGTGGTTTTCAACAGGTTTTGTTTTTGATTAAAGGCATAGTTGACCCAAAAATGAAAACTCTGAAAATCCTTAATAGGGGTTATGCGCAACAGACTTCCGTATTCTGCTAAACAGGTCTCGTTGTTTCCAGTTCACACATTTTGCACATGCCTCGTTAAATATTAAGCCGTTTTACTCAAGATGCCTTCAAAACAAACACAAAAGATGATCATAACCAAAGTGCATCACACTTGTGGGTTGATATACAATTTTAACATTTATATGTAAAAATCTAATAAAACATCAATAATAAAAACAGCTAGCTTGTTTAACTGATCACCTATGATAAGTCTATCAATATCGCCATTTACGACCGCTATTAACACAAGCAGAAACGATGAGACTTGTTTTCCAGGTTTGGTCAGGTGACGTTCAACATACTTATGAGAATACTTATGTATAGAATATAAAGAAAGATAATGACTTTATTCAAAAATCTCTTCTCTTCTATGTCAGTCTTTGCCATGCTTTCTGGACATTATTTGTGCTCAAAGTATTCTCATAGCTACATAACATTAAGGTTGAACCACTGATGTCACATGGACTATTTTATCAATGTCCTTACTACCATTCTGGGCCTTGAACGTGGTAGTTGCATTGCTGTCTAAGCAGGGTCAGAAAGCTCTGTACTGATTGTGTTCTGAAAATGAACAAAGGTCTTACGGTTTGGAACTACATGAGAGCGAGTAATTAATGACAAATTTTCATTTTTGGGTGAACTATCCCTTTAAGGACACATGCAACTCTCCTCCATGTTGGGTTAAAAACCACTGCAATAATTGGGTTAAGACCACTGCAATAATCGGGTTAAGACCACTGCAATCTTTATCCACATTAATTCAGATGCATCTGAAAACTGGAGTTTCATTTTAAAATGCTCCCAGTTTACACTAACTTAAATATCTTCCCAAAAGCTACTCATCCACACAGACACTTCTGAAAACAAGCAAAATACGATTCATGTGACTAAACAAAAGTCATCATTTTCAAATACCTCCATTTTCACAGTCCACCCAACAATGCAAAAATGCCATTTTCGAATTTATCCACTTGGGAGAGAGTCTTCAAAAAGCTCTGTTGCACTTGTCAAAAACACTGTTTCAGTGTGGACAAAAGGGAGAAAAAAAGAAAAAAAGATGCACTTTCAAATCCATAATTATAAATACTTTGTCTAAGGCAAAGGATGGCATTTAATGTTAGAAGAAATGCCAAGATATCAGCAATATAAAAATCTGAATTCTTCAACAATAATTTGCAATAAAGTGTTTCCATCCCAAGTGCTCATTAAAATAAAACTGCCACTTCTGGGAAACAGAAATGGCCAGATGGCCAGCATTTAGAATGCTTTGAAACCATTGGCCCAAATCAATGCAAAATTGTTCAGTCCCTGAAACGTTTGTCTTTTTACATAACTTAATATTGGATTATGAACAAAATAAAAACACCACCTCTTCCTCAATGCAGAAGTAGCCTAAAGGTGAGACTTCCGGTTCATTACTTGCTATAGGGAAATAACGTGTTGTAAACTGTAAAACTGTTTGCACTACAAACCAGTGGGCTCATAATTAAGAGGATGCATTAAAATAATATGGTAAGACACCAATTTGCAATATCAAGCAGCAAAACGAGACGTTTTGTACAGCAAAAAAGTAGCTGGATCCGGAAGAGACTGGAAACCAGACCCATAAAAACTTACAATTTGGCCATGCCCACTCTTACAGGAAGAAAAAGCTGGTGGATAAAGCTCAAAGCAAGCCTTTTATTCAGTTTCATTCAGCATTTTTAGGCAACATCCCAAAAATGTTATTAAAATACTTTGGAAAAGGCGAGTTAATCATGCCAATCATGTCAAAGAAAGAAGACTAGTAAAGAAAACAGACCACAACAGCAGGACTTAGACTGCTAGTGGATGATTGTGTCCATGTAAAAGTAAGCATGTGTGTGCACATACACAGTGAAGATGTCAGTCCGCTAGGCCGGTAACTAGACTCCCCCAGTGAGCTCAGTCCTAAATCCCCCCTCTTCTCCAAATCTCTTCGAGCCCAAAGACCCTCTGATGGAGTCGACGAAGATGAGGAGGATGAAGAGGATGATCTAGACAAAGGACTGATGGAGGATTTCCATGAAGAATCTGAACAAAAGATCAATATGAATATACATTGAGGAGAAACCCAATATTAAACTACAGTTAGAATGTCTCAACACTTAAATATTTTTGCAACTACTCATTAGTGTGACATACTTCCTAAAGTGGAGTAAGAGCTGGCAGGTTTAACTGTCGATGGGGATCTGGAATAAGCTGCTCTATTTGTGTAGGAAAGTTTTGCTCTTTTAGACTCGCTGTCTTGGGATGTGCCAAGCAGTCCACAGTAAGTTCCAGCTCTTCTCTCAGAGTCTGTCTAAAATGCAAATACACAAACACAGTTAGATGTCATACATGTCTGAGTTGTTTGCTAAACGGTCTCTAAGATTTCAGCTCCAAGGGCCCAAGCCTACTCAAAAGTGATCTGTTGTTAGGTTGTTTACATACATTTATATAACGTCACAACAAATTAAATTTTTATGACAATTATGTTGTGCTACTTTATAAAGCTAAAAGAACTTTGAACAACATTAGACACTTTCCCAAACAGAAAAAAACATTTTAATTAATTATATTTACAAGTCTGCCTCTGTCTCCACTGGTGGAATCAGTCCATGTTCGATCACAGAAGGATGAAGATGATGAAGAAGACAGAGAGACAGGAGTAGAGAGCTTCCAGTTGGAGTGACGGCTTTCAGTTGAATTGTAACCTCTTGGCGAGCTCAGTAGACGGGAGCTCTAAAGCACAGGAAACATTAGAAATGAACATCATTTGAATGTTAAAACACAAACAGGAAAAGACTCAACACAATTACTGAGTTATTCAACTACTGTTTGTAGATACAACCTCAAAGCCTCTACAAACAGTTTCCTTCCTAAAGCTGCCTCATGTCGAGAAACTCCCTGTGGTGAACTATATTTGGATTAGCTGATGCTGGCTAATGTTTAATGTCCACTTCAATACTGACTAATGTAGTGACGTAGCCAAGTTCTCAGATGTGATCTTCAAAACACACTCTGGGAGTCAAAAACAACTCTGGAAGTTTCAGTAACATTATCTAGCGAGACAGACCTTGACAGGTTGACGAGATACACCAGGGCCAGGAATCTAGTGTGCACTATAAAAAGCCCAGTGAACCAAGGCAGTGTAACACGAAGACCTTTCCAGAGCCCCAGCAGTGCTGCTGAATATGAGATGCTAATAGAGATAGCACACTGATCTCCATAGTGGCTCTCTAACGCGTCGAGAATCTTCACGAAGTTTTACTGACTGAAGGGGTGGAGAAAACAAAATCAACTTACAAAGTAAAGAGAGGAACAGAGAGGGAGAGATTAAAAAAAAAAAAATCCCTTAGGTAAATATTTTGCTTTATACTGGAAAGACATGATTTAATAAGAAGGTTATATTGACCAATTAAGATTTTGCTTACATTTTCCATGTAAATATTTCTTTCAAGTTCTTAAGTATAAGTTCTTAATAATTACAGTTTTACAATATTTCAAGTGCACGTTCAAAAACGCATTTATCAATGAATCATTCATACAAGAGATTCCAATAGTAAATTAAGTCTTAATTTGATCGAATATATTTAAAAAAAAAAAAAAACTTAAGCAATGAATGTTGTGTCAGAATCACTAATAAATTATTTTGTTTAGATTTCTAATCTAATCTTTTTTTTTCTTCAGAATCATGAGAATCGTGATCTCCAATTTTTTTTTTTTTTTTAAATCATGTTTTTTTATTTATCCAGAATCATGTAGCAAGTTTACATGTTTATTACTGCATATAATTTATTAAAATAGAAGTTTAATTTCATAAAGTACAAGTTCATATCAAAATGCACCTATATTTTTTGTTTTTCAGTTGAATAAAATACTATTTTCCCCTATATATTTAATTAAGGATTTAAAAAAAAAAAAAAAAAAAAAAAAAAAAAAAAAAAAAAAAACTCATCTCGTTCTCGTGAACCCAGTCTCGTTAACTTCACTGATTTAATATGCATCAAGCTTACTGATATTTAAAATATTATTGTGGGTTTCATCAGATAATAGAAGTATCTTAAATGCTTAAATTCTTAAATGCTTTTTAAATGTGTTTTTTGGTTGTGGGACAGCAGTTTGCACCAATTCTGTAGTATGGCCTTGTACAAATTTTGCCTAAATAAACAACCGTAATGGCTTCATAAAGACATGTTTAACAGTGAGGGGGAAAAACATGAACATCAGTGCTTAGGTCTCTGAGGGATAATCAACTTGTGGAACATGACATTGCCCCACAGACTTTCATTCAATCTAAACAACGAGTCAAAGCCATTTTTCTGTGGTAATCAATATCATATCACAGATGCTGTCGATGGAACTGTAAACCTGTAAGACCGCTTTAACTATGCTGGGTTATGTAGAAAAAGAATATGGATTTCTAGGTGACTGGTTCAGCAGAAAGGGCTGATGATTCAGAAGAGAAGGCAGTCCTCTACCGAGAGACATAAGCTGCACTACCTGTGGATGTGAATGCAGACACTACGGAAATGAACGCGTCACTGTAATACCTGATAGTCCGAGTCTAATTTGACAGAAGTATCTCTGCTAAAGCGATCTCTTCCCAAGACGGTCCCTCTGCCGTAGAGCCGACTCGCGCTGAGCGCCGAAGATGAGGAGGAGAGGGAGGAGGGCGATGACAGCGAGGAAGAGCTGGAGACAGCAAACGGAAACCGACGAGACTTCGAATCCATCTCTAAACTGCACCCTGAGAGACAAAGAAAGACACACAGCGTTACAGCCGCACTCCCATGACAGCAGTCACCGCTAAATTCCATTTAAAAACAGGACTGGTAATGAGATGTTTCAGGCGTGTCTTTAGTCATGTACTTCCATAACCTGTCAAGCATTACAAGTTGCCTCCAGCATTATGATGGCTTTAGAGAAATAGTTCACTCAAAAAAAAAAAAAAAAACACCAAGATCTTGTCTTGCACTCACCGGCGCATTGTTCAAAACCTGCATGACTTACTTTCCTACTGCTTCAGACGCAATTGTGTTAAAGAACTATTAGCACGTTATTAAAGGTTTAATTCATGGAAAAATGTACGTTCCGTCATAATTTACTCATACTTGCCCATACGCCTTGAGTTCACATTTGATACGTTTAGAAAATATAATTTTTATATTCTCTCAGGAGCTTTTCAACAAAGCACTGAAATCTCACAGAATCAAAGTTTGTATGCTTCAAAAAGACACTGTAAAATAAACCACACAAATACAGAAGTCTGATCTGATTTTAATTTAGGCTTTATATATAAACATTGACCAATGCACATACAGAGGACATCAAATATTGTAAATAAAAACTGCAAAAATGTGACCCTGGACTACAAAACCAGTCTTATGTAGCATAGGTACAGTTGAAGACAAAAATTACTAGCCCCTCTGTGAAATTTTACATTTTTTTAAGAATATTTCCCAAGTGATGTTTAAGAGAGCAAGAGAATGTTTTCACATTATTTAATTTTTTTTTTCTTCTAGAGAAAGTCTGATTTCTTAGTTGCTTGAATAAAAGAATAAAAAAAAAAAAACTGCTAAGGTCAATATTATTAGCCCCCTTAAAAATTATTAGTTTGATTAGCTATAGAACAAACCACTGTTGCCCAATGATTTGCCAAATTAACCTTATTTGCCTGATTAAGCCAATTAACATAGTTAAGCATTTAAATTGCTCTTTAAGCTGAGGATTAGTATCTTGCAAAACAACTAGTAAAATAATATGCACTGTCATCATGGCAAAGACAAAAGAAATTAGTTTGAACTTGAGAGTAAGAATTGTTAACGCTCATAAAGATGGAGAAGGATACACACATTTATCAAAGCATTTTCAAGTGTCAAGAACTACAGTGAGATGCATTATCAAGAAGTTTAAAGAGAATACAGTGGAGAACAAGTCAGGAAGCAGGAAGCGAAAGATTTCAAAAACTTTGGAAAGAAAAGAGGTTTCTAAAGACCCAAGAACAACTGCCAAGACACTAGTGAATGACCTAGCAAAGTCTGGAATTGATGTCTCAACGAAGACTGAACTGCGAGGTTGCCGACCAAGAAAGACTCCACTTCTGAAGAAGAGACACCTCCAAGCTAGAATAAAGTTTGCTAAAGCACAACCTGGGGGAATGTGATGCATACTGGAAATGTGTCCTTTGGTCAGATGAGACAAAACTATAGCTTTTTGGCCAAAGAGATGTTGCCTATGTTTGGAGAAAGAAGGGAGAGGCATTCAACCCCAAGAACACCGTTGCCAAAGTGAAACATGGTGGTGGGGTTATAATGCTGTGGGAATGTTTCAGTGCGTTTGGAACTGGAAATCTCGTCAGGGTTGAAGGAAACATGAAAAAGGAAGACTACAAGAAGATTTTGAGAGACAACCTCAGACAGTCTGCAAGAAAACTTGGTTTGGGTCAACATTTTGTCTTCCAGCATGATAACGACCCAAAGCATACCTCACTTCTGGTGAAGAAATACCTCCAAATGAGCAAATAACACTTGGGAGTTATTTGAAAAATAATGAAACATTTTATAAGGGGCTAATAATTGTGTCTTCAACTGTATGTGTGTAGCAATAGCCAACAATACATTGTATGGGTCAAAATCCTTAGGGTATTAAATAAAGACCATATTCCATTAAGATATTTTGTACATTTCCTACCGTGAATATATCAACTCTTACATTTTGATTAGTAATATGCATTGCTAAGACTTTCATTTGAACAACTTTCTCAATATTTAGATTTTTTTTTTTTTTTTTGGCACCCTTAGATTACAGATTTCGTTATATGCCCCTCACAAGCCATACATCAATGGAAATATTAATTATTCAGCTTCCAGATGATGTATAGATCTTAATTTCATAAAATTGACCCTTATGGCTGGTTTTGTGGTCCAGGGTCACAAATGCTTTGCTTTCAGTGTGAAAACCAATAAGGTTTGCTCTCACGCATCATGCAAGCGAGCCACCGTAGTTGAGCTTCACTGTACCGTATTTGATGTGCTTCATTTATGTACACTGAGCAATGTCTATAAGTAAAAACCAAAATTAAACAAAAGCTAATTTTCAAAAGACTTAAACCACTCAATTCATTAGGATTAGTTCTACAATATCTATGTACTTTATGAAGTGAGCACATTTTGTTTCAGGCTTTCAATGGACAGATGACAATTATGTATAATTTATGACATTATCATTTATAAAGTCTTATGGGTTTAAAAACAACATGAGTAAATGACATTCTACTTTTTGGGTGAATGATTCCACTTAAACCCTTCATAAAACAAAGTCAGTCACATGGGTTTGGAACAACACAAAGGGGAGTAAATTATTGCCCTTCTATGAATTAAACCTTTAAAGTGAAAATAGCAAAAATGTGAATCCTGCCATCAAGAGTAGAGTCTCATATGCCTGACATTATCAAAAATTTGCAATTCTGGGAAGAGATATGGGAATTTTGTCTTTCCTAAAGGGATAGTTTACCCTTTTCAATAAGATCTTCGAAACACAAATTAAGATATTTTTGATGAAATCCAAGAGCTTTCTGACAATGCATAGATGGCAACGCAACCAACACGTTCAAGGCCCAGAAAGGCAATAAGGACATCAACACAACGCATAATAGTCTATGCGTTGCTGCTTACTTTCGGATTTCATCAAAAATATCTTAATTTGTGTTCTGAAGAACAACAAAGATCTTACGGGTTTGGAACGACATGAGGGCAAGTAATTACTAGTTAATGACAGAATTTTGATTTTTTTTTAAAAAAAACACACAGACCACATCAGTGTGGACCACCTCAAGCTGTCATTTTATATCATAACAACACACTTTTCTCCCCTGCACACACACATCATCCCACTGCACCCTTCATCAAGTCCTCTATAAATACCCACCCCTCTACAGTAGAGTATCAAAATAGCACCTTCCTGCAATGAAAGCTCTCTGCTGTATGCCAGGCTTTTTCCAAATCACGTTTGCCAAGTGAGAACACTGCTAAACTTAACCTGAAGCACTGCTTCAGTCAGGTGTCAGACAGAAAAAGAGAAACTGAGAGAGGGGCTATTGCAGGCTTAGGCCTGTACATGAAATGTGTACACATTTAGAACATACAGAGCAGGCCTTAAAATTTTTTAGACAGTTACCGCATGAATTGTGTTGCGTCATTTCACACGAAGTGGCTTGGTACACGTCTTGCATCATTTAAAACTCCCTTCCATACAAGGAAATTGCCAAAAAAGAAGGGTCTAACAACTTCTGCATTATATTCCAAGTTTTCGAGTGCCATATGACAGCTTTGTTTGAGGATGAGACAAAAATATGCCATGGTCACTATTTACATTTTATGGAAATGAAAAGCTAAGACAGTCTCGAGAACTTCTCTTTACTGTTTGACAGAAGCAAGAGACTCATATTGGTTTCGAAAGACATGACGGTGAGGAAATAGATTACTTCTATAATCATCCATTACCTTTTAGGGTATTTCTCAGAGATCAACATTTGTAAAGGTACTAAAGATGAATGACGAGCAGAATGAGAATAATACATTAACATTAGGGTGTGTATGTAACAAGAGGCAGAACAAAAACACTCCGTGTGAAACCCTGTGGCTTTGTTTGCCGATTATGCAACCAGTGCAGGAACATTTTGTTAAAGCCATGCTTGTACACTCAACAAAAATTACACAAAACAGCACAGTAATAAAATGAGAAGACATTTACACGCCTCTATGCAGTTTCCTCATATTGAGGTTTTTAAATGTGTTTAGCACAATTTAGCACATACGTGCCCTTCCTTGACTCCATGTGCATCAGTTAGTTCCCTAAGGTGTTTTAAGTGTGCAAACTTTAAGGCTGTATTTTACACTGGATTCGAGTTGATATTTAATATCCAAATTTTAGATTATAACAATGACCTATTAAATGGCTCTCCGGCCTCCAAACCAAAATGTGTTTGGTGCTCTTGCATGAATTTGACAAGACATAAACAGTATAATTATGATTGTAAACCACAGCTGATCCATATCAAACAGGTGAGATGTCAGTGATTTGCATTAGCTCAGCACAGCTCTCGGGTTACAAGCATATTAATAAAAATAAACGGCTCGCAGGAGGTAAACACGGAGTATTTATCCTGTACAAAAGCTTTTGCACCAATAAATCAGACGGATTTAACTCAATGCATTCAAAAAAGGACATGTTCATGACATGCGCCACTGACCCGTTAAACTAGACGCTCTCGGTTGCATGTGATCCCAGGAGTCAGTCGCATTAATAAACCAGCACTCTGCCAGATGTCTGGGCCTTGTTTTTGTTAGCCAGGACACTTCGTAAGTAAAAGAAGAATAAAGCCCGCTGGGTAATCGAACGCAATTAAATCGTAAGCGCTTATATTAGCACTTAGCAAACGCTACCCGTTCTGTTAAAACCAATTTCTCCTTGTTAAAATGCTCTGATTGGCATCACTTCCGTGTGAACTCACCTCTGATTTTCCGTCTCTCTGCCTTTAATATTAATGGCGTCCGTGTGTTGATATAGGGAGGGTCACGTGGTTAAAAGTGTAAGCGGACACCCGCAGGAAACGCGTCCGCTGCTCACGGCGGCTGATTGTCAGCTGCATCGGCCAGTGAATGACAGCGTAGAGAAATACGCCCCGCCTCTTTTTCGCCTTAACATTGACTAGATACATGTAAATTATACATGAGTTAGGTTGTAAAATCCAAAATAAAACTAGAGTGCATCTCAAACATCTCAGTTCGTTCTATCCAGAAGGTAAGCATTCACAGAGGATGGAAGTATACACTACTAGTCAAAAGTTTTTGATTTTTAATGTTTTTTTTTTAAACAAGTCTCTCCTGCTCACCAATTCTGAGCCAAAGTACAGCAAAAACAGTACAATTCCAAAATATTTTACCTTTTTAAAATAGCTCTTTTCAAAGCTGAATTTTCAGTCACATGATACTTCAGAAATCATTCTAATATTCTTATTTGCTGCTCAAAAATATTATGATGTTGAAAACAGCTAAGTAGAACTTTTCAGGTTTCTTTCAATAGAAAGTTCAGAAGAACAGCATTTATCTCAAATATAAATCTTTTGTAACATTATAAATGTCTTTATCATCACTTTTAGTCAATTTAAAGCATCCTTGCGAAATAAAAGTATGAATTTCCACCCAAAAAATAGAAATAAAAAAATAAAAATTATACAGACTCCAAACTTTTGAATGGTATAGAGCTTATTATTCTAAGAATCCTGAAAAAAAAAATGTACTCAAACATTTTAAATATTGATAATAATAATAATAATAATAATAACAATAATAAATATTTCTTGAACAGCAAATCAGCATATTACAATGATTTCTGAAGGATCATGTGACCAGAACTGGGTAGTAACTGATTACATGTAATCTGGATTACGCAATCAGATTCCAAAAATCAAGTACTTGTAATTAGAGTAAGTTACATTTTAAAGTACTTGTAATCAGACTCCAGTTACTTTTTATGGATTACATGATTACATTATTCACACAATAGCAATAAATTATTCATAATTCATTGATTCCCCTTAATTTCTCGTTTTCATTTTTTAATTTTCCTTTCTAAAATAGCCTACTGATTATATACACTCAGAAAGTTTTGTGGACATTCACACATAGACTAGTCATTAGTCAGGTGGCGACACAGCATTTGACCACTGGATTTACAAAAGGGTTTCAACATTGCATCAGCTACTGATGAACACATAAATTTTTATTTAAATGATCACTCAGTAGGTTTTTTTAACCATGTATTATTGTGTCTTTGGAAGGCTTTTGTCTTTCATAGAAATGCAACGTTATTTCTTATTTACATGCAATGCAGATATTCCCAAACTTTTTGTCATCTAAATCTTATTCACCAAATATACTTTAAGTACCCCTGAGATTTTAAAATAAACATTTCAATAATTAAGTTTCACATTTGCATGTTCACGGTTTCTTTGATGCTGATTAATGGTCACATGCAGGTAAATAAATATATTTCATCTATTTTAGTAAGTGTTTTATTTTAATTGTTATTTTAAAACAAAGACTAATGAAACACAATGATGGTTCACTCCTATACTTATGAATGGGAGAAGCTGCAATGCACAAATATGAAGGAATAGTCCCATATTTCCCATAAAAACCTGAGGCTAGACCAGCCAATGCACATGCGCAGTAATAAGTACGTTATGACTGCGCATGCGCATTGGCTGGTCTAGCCTGAAAAATAATCCTTATTTGAGCATAAGAAACAACATTGATTGGACAATTAATTTAAGATTTTTGTTTCTGATTTGATATAAGTAATTTAATTGTGAGTTCAGCGAGCAGTTTTTAAAATTTGAGGATTCCCCCATTCATTAACATAGGACTTGTATGAGCTGCCTGGAAGCGTTGCAAATATGGCCACCAAGTAAAGAGACTTTCCTTGAAAAGGAAATTTATTGTTATGATTTAATTAATTGTTAGCTTTTCATTAAACCCACAAACCCTCTGCAGTTCATGTTGTAAATTACAATGAATGGAACATATTTTCTTACTCTTTGCATTTTTTTTTACATCATTATGCTACAAGATAATCCTATTTAAATCAATGTGATAAAATAGTTGTCAAAAGTAATCTAAAAGTAATCCAAAAGTAATCTGATTATATTACCTAAAATATGTAATGTAACTGATTACATTACTGACTAAAATTTTTTTCATGTAATCTGGAATCAGTAACTGATTACAGTTTGTGAGTAATCTACCCAGCTCTGCATGTGACACTGAAGACTGGAGTAATGATGCTGAAAATTTAGCTTTGATCACAGGAATAAATTACAGTTTTAAATATGTTTAAACAGAAAAAATATTTAAATAGTAAAAATATTTCAAAATTGTACTGTTTTTAATGTGCTTTGGATCAAATAAATGCAGGCTTGGTGAGCAGAAGAGATTCCTTAAAAAACATTAAAAATAAACTTTTGACTGGTAGTGTATAATTACAAACTTTTCTGAAACTTCTTTACGTTTATTTTATTTTTTTTTAGGTTTTTGTTCACTTTGTCACATTTTGCTGTAATATACAGAAATGTGTTAATACGTGTTTAAGGCCCATTATATTGTTGGCGGGAAAAAAATTCTTTAATACACAAATGATCTTGGGGAAGTTAAAAAGTAGCCTATAATTTAATTAGGCCTATTCTTTTTATAATTTGAAAAACCATTATATTTTCTAAATGGCTAAACCTTAAAGCACAACTTGCTGAATGAAACCAAATATTTGTGGGATTTATTGTTTCAATTGTTTATATACATTATTCACAATTTTGACTACATGTGTACTTTATTTCCTTTTGGGTTTTTGTTCTTTTTCTGTTAGTTGTTAGTCAGAGTGTTGTATAATGTTCACTGAATAATTAAAGTTATGTTGTAAAACTTGCAGGTGACATACAAAGGCAGTAATGTGAAATGCATTCTGGTGAATAATGGTGCTTTTTCTAGTGTCATTCAGTGTAAATAAGAGTAAAATATCAATCTAGTAAATAAAAAACTTAACTGAACAAACTGGCTTTTGTAAAAGGTTTATAGTGTTTTTTATAGCTTCTTTTTTCGGCTGTTTGTTTAACTGTCCAGTAGAGGGCGGCATAATGCATCTGATACAGTAATAACCGCACCGTTTCACTTGTGTTTGCTCACAGCCACATGGCATTTATTCTGTCACGGTGGTAATTAAAATAGTGCGTAGTGTGATAATAAGACATTAATGAGAACAATGCAAACAAAAATGTTGCTTTACAAGTTACAATGTCTTAAAATACGCTTAACTATATTCATATAGCTATTTGATTAACTGAGGCAAACAATTTGTCATTATGCACACAAGCTTAGAAAGAAAAAAAAAATCAATTTCTCAGTCTGGGAAGACTGATAGCTGATACAAAATGCGTTTTCAATTGCATTCATTTTTTGACTGAACAGTTAAATGAATTAAACAGCAGGCTTTTTGACTTTATTTCTTGAGAATATTAAATTAATTCTTTATAATTGGGCCATTGATCATGCCCAGAGATAAGCTACTTAAGAACTACTTTATTTAATAACTGGTTTACTTTACAGAAGTCCACCACTGTGCGCTTAAATCCGTTTTTAAAGAGCAGGATGAGAGGAAACGTCTTTGAAATCTATAAGACAAATATAAAAGATCACTGCCACATGCCCTGATGTGCACATATGGAAGAGCATTTTATTAGAAGGCAGATTTTAACCCTGCCTAACAGAGGAAGAGCTCTCTTTCACTCTTAATCCTTACATGGTGACAAAGGCCCTATAATGAAGAGGTCACCATCAGAACAAAGACTGAACACAGGCACCACCCCCACCAGTGTTTGCCTTGTCCGTCTGCTGTCATGTTCGGCCTCCCACCAGTGGATGACTGGATTAAGGAAGGGTTCTGAGGTTGATGTTTGCAAAAGAGGAAGGAAGCACTGCACATGGGTGCCCAGAATGGAAACCTCATATCTTTGTTGAGAGCAAGGACATGAGCTTCTATTGTCTGCTTGATTTTTTGGTACTTCAAATTCAAGTACAAAAGTTAAAAGAGGCTGATTCAGGTCGCGTCATGATTCTGTATTAAACGGTTACAGCTGAGCTTTTTTTTTTTTTTTTTTACAGATAAGAAAAAACAACAGTGAAGCGATCAAGGGTAGAAGTCAGCAGCTTCAGACATGGCTGAAAGAATGTCTGGCCTCTTTCTCCACAGATGTGTAATCACAAAGGAATGCCTGCAGACCGCGCTCGGCTTTTCCACCGGCCTCCGTTCGCTCGTTCTCTAGTCGCTTTCCCACGCCTTCCCCTGGTCTCCAGCCTCTTGCTTTTTTTTCCTGGCCGAGGTTCACAGCGCATGAACGCACCTCAGAGGGTCATGCTTTCACAAAGGACACAATGCCACTTCAGTCAGCAAAGCAGTGCACAGGCCCTAAAATAGAAGTGGTTGTGAGAATAAGTTCGTCTGCCCTCCCATTCATGTGATTGTCGTTACTCACACGCACTTCCCCAACATCTGACAAGAGAGTCGCTCTCTTCTGAGCATCTGTTTTGGCGAATTTTCCATCTGAAATGTCAGTCTGTGAAATTAGCACGAGGTTTCAGCCACTTTGTTTGCTCTACATGATTGCAAGTGGGATAATCAAGAAGTGTCGCAATCCGAAACGAGCAAAAACACATGGTGTAGTTTACTTTCGTTTTGAAGATCACGGACGTTAATCCCGTACAAGTGCATAATGTGGTGCATTCTGGCTCATTTTCTCTTGATTAATGTAATATTGCTGCGTAAACATTCCTCCTTTTGCTTTTTTCTCCCTCTTTCGAGTGCCTGGGAAAGTATAGGGAGCTGCCGGGAAAAAAACTACCTGTTAGTTGTTTATTATTTTCCAGTCCTCCAGGTGTATAGTGACTGCTGTGATTATCCGTGCTCCACCCAAAACCACCCTGCTGAGTGGAGATGGATGGCTCATGGGGGATAAAAACACACTCGAACACACACTCTCGCATGTTGCTGGGGTGTAGAGACGTGGCTATTATCGCGGTGTTGCTGATGGCCTAGTTTTGATCATACAAAAAGGAGGTTCCTCCGAATGTCTGACCCCGCTTGCCGCCTTGAGCACAGACAGCAGTGAGGCGAAATGACTAATTAAAGCAGACGTTGTTTTTGCATAAATCAAGGTTTGATACGGACTGACAGTTGGCGTGAAAATTTAAATAGATTTCCTGAGAAGGGAAAGGGAGAACAAATGCAAGCGTTCAGTTGGCATTATGCAACTTGGCGTTAGCCAGACAGGAAAGGGGAGGTCTGCAGGAAGGTGTTTTGAAATGAGATCATTAAAAAGAAGTTGAAGGTGAATAAGACTGAGGAATGCTTATAGCATTGTCTGTCCGCTTTGCATTTTCAGAAGTCTGTCTTTGAAGGCACACCACAAGAGGTGGAACCTCGCAAACCTGATCTATCGTCGCACGTTCTGAATTGATTCAATAACATCCCTGTTTTCTATGCCCTTGGCACCGATGCTAGTGGCCATAAATAGCTTCCACATGACATTCGTAACAGCACATATATATGCGCGATAAAGCGCCGCGCTAGCATCGTTCCATTGTTCCAGTTGAGCAGAATGTAATTGAGAACAGCGCGTCAAGGCCAGGGAGAATCATTTATGCACACTCCTTTAATTTCAGAATAATTCTTACAACTGTTGTTTAAGGCGTCATTTTTTAAAGGGAATTTATGTTAAATATTTCCATTAGCGCCTTGCACTGTAGGCAGTATGATAATTTAAATAGTCACCCAAAAGGGTTATTAAATAATATTATCTTTACAAATGGAAGCGGGCACAGCCGCTGAAAGCTAATCTCGGGAAATTGATCAGCCGCACAGGCTGTCCTCTGTTTTTCCTTCCTTCCATCCATGAAAATGTACCTCTGTCTTTCCTTTTCTTTTTTTTTCCACAGGATGGATGTTGCAGGGTTGCTTGACAGATCCTATTTTACTGATCTTGGTGAACGCTCAATCTATTTTCCTCCCCCCCTTTATTAATCCTCCTAATGTTTTCTCTCCTCCTCCGGCGGCTGATGCACTCTTTGATATATCATTGCTGAAGGGAGCGAGGGAAAATGTCAATTACGACTGTTAAATGTGAACATTTAACTACTGTACGGATGTTAGAACCACTGCTGTAGTTTTATAAGAGGGCTGCTGTGTTGAAGAGAACGAAAAGCGGATCATTTTCTCCGTTTATTGGTAAGGTTAAGATGAACACTGCTACCACTTAAGGGAGCTACTCTCAAATAAAATCTAAAAAGTACCTTTCCCCCCTCCAAACCGTGCTTTAATGATAAAATGATGTATTTGGTCTCCTAAATGGAGGAATTAAAAGCTTCATTGTGCTGTTCTCCTGTGAGATCCGCAGCCTGACTCAGACCCGTTAGGAATGATTGCATCTCTATGAGAAGATACTCCATTTTAAAGCCATGACTGGATTCAGTTTTTTTCCCCTCACATTAATGACCCTTTCCTGGAAATGAGTGTGTGGGGGGGAGAGAGAGATGGAGAGAGTAAGCGAGCGAGCAAGAGAACAAGGGCTGATGTCAGTGGTCTGTCACCCCTCATGTGGTTATCCCCCGTGGGTCTGCCACTCCATCACTTCCTATCTGTTTACCTCATCGCCGCCATATTAACAAGACTTTCCCCACATAGGGATGATGCACCTACAGTCAACAGCAGAAAAAATTAGGTTAGCATCTGTTCGAATGCCTTTGCAGCAACATTACATCCATAGGTCAAAGGTCAGCTTATGTGCAGCCATTATGATAATGATGCTATACAAACTAATAATCATGACTGGGGTGCTAAATTAATTTATTGCCAATTGAGAAAGTATTTTTGACTGACACCGAAGTGGAATCTTTTAATTATAAAAATACATACCGCTTCTTTTTGCCTTAACGCAGATTATGTGTTGCAGCTGTCAACCGCACCTGTCACAAAAGTGATTTTCTTGTCATACTTGTTGTTTTGGGTGATTAATGCAGGGAACACTCCACACAGAATAGAGAGACAACTCCTTCTGTCCTAAATAAATTTTTCACCAATGTAAAATGAGTTATTTTCTTTAGTAGCTTGTGTTTTATTTAAATCACACACTTACATCAGCAAGGTCAGAATAACATTCAACGAGTCAATTAAAACCATGTAATGTTGCAGTTTCAGTCAGTAATTTGTTTTATTTAGTTGTAATTTTATATCCTGGTAATGAATGATGTAATAATTTGTAACCTGCTGAGCAGCACTGTAATATAAATGTTAATTTTAAAAGCCAAAATGACAGTTTTTATATCTTCTAAATATAACAAAACACTTTCCCACTGTTAAAACTGCTCTATATATATTTGCTTAATCATTGAGTAGGTAGAGAAGACAGCCTCTGCCCCAGTCAAATATAAAAATGGTTTTCATTGCTGACTCACATACAGGTGTGTGTATATATCACACCAGACAGCCTGTATTTTAACTCGACTATGAACCATAATCAAGCGACTCGCTCTCTCATTTGGAGTCAGATATATTAAGAATTTATGGCTGTATAAATTATGTAAACATTTAAAGGTCATCTTTTATTTATGGATACAAACAGCAGCGCTGACAGAGGAACAAACAGCTTGAATACCTAACAGAAACATTTCTGGATCGCTTCGGCGTTCGAAGCGATTCCACTCTAATTATCGGTTTCTGACGTGAGCATTGGTTGCTCCAAAGTCAGTCGGCAGAAAAACGCTCTTTACTCGTTTAAAACGGGCTAATAAGGCAAACCGAGGAAACTATTGTCTCTTTTGCACTGATTAGCTCTTTGCCTAGCGATTTTATGCAAGACTAAGTGAGAGGATCGCAATTCAATTATTCCAGAAAGCAAAACCTTAAGGCCACCGAATTGCGTAAAGACACTATTTGAGTCTCTTGGAGAGAAATTTGTGTCATTGGAAATTAAACGCTTTTGTGGCGCTGGAAGGTTAGTGTTGTTAATGGTATTAGGGAATGTGGTGTTCTGAGATGATTAAAATCTGTGTTGGAGAGAGAAAGAGAGAGGAGTGAGAAAGAAAAGAGAAGGGAAAAAAAAAAAAAATCAATAGCTGCAAGCACAGCTCCCGCTCTAGATGGACATCTCCTCTGTCTTTATGCACCCTAATAGAAAAATAACAATTAAATCCAAATCGCCACATTAATTTGGTTTCCATCAGTCTCGGGGGAGATCATCTTTACCAGTTATTATTCGCTAGGTTATTATATCTTCTAATCAAGCCTCTTAAGAAAAAAAAACAGCCCAATGGAAAAGACAGGCTGTGTTCCCTCCACTTCCCCCCTCCCCCAGCAGGCTTGCATTGCACTCATTGTACTTGTGCTTATTATGTTTCAAATGACCGAGGTACGGCTGACATTCGGGCTGCATGCAGAGAGGCCCAGCCTCCGTTAATGACGCAGCTCATAGTCCTAAGAGCCTCAGCTCCTCACCCACCCACGCCCCAACCCCCAACACACACACACACACACACACACACACACAGAGGCTCTAATGAAGAACCACCAACACAATTACAAACCCCGGTGTGCCTCTGCTGGAAGAGGGGAGGAGGTTATACACATAGTCACTCAGAGGGAGGAATATTGCCATCATGTGTGCACACACACACATATATACACACAATTACGGCTTTCTTACTGTGGCCGGGGTGGTCTGATGATCACAGATAAACATAGGCACATGGACCGTATGCACACATGTTCAGATGCACGTCTTGCACACCACTGTCTCATCTAGTCCTCCCACTCTCCACAGCGCTGATCCCCGGAGGTCTGCCTGCCTCTTCGTGTCCCTCCATAAGCATCCCTTTTCACCCAGCTTCATCTCTACAGGTGAGGAGGGGGGTCAGAGAGGATCAATGAACGCATGCATAAACTGGTAAATGAATGTGTGTGTCCTCTGTACGCTCTGATGCTTCCAAAAAGACCAGTGACTGGTTCTCCTTTGAACAATTTCAAATTTACTTTCATTACACGGACATTAAAATGACAGCAGCCGTATTTAGCGGTAAACTCACAAACGGTCTGCAATTATGATTGGAATTAGCTCATCAGTTGTAGTTACATGACTATAACGCTAGTACTTTCTGACTACAGTGTAGGCTTAAATTATTCAAATGCGCCTGACAGTTTGCAACATTCACAAGAGTTGTTACGTGTATAAACATGTTAGTTATCCACTGTTTTTCTTTTTAGTTTTGTTTATAGCTCTCATTATCAGGGTTATTATAGTTAATCTAAAAAAAATGAAACTAAAAGGAACCATTAAAAAATGTTACTTGAAATAGAAATAAAATAAAACATAAAACTTTTATTTCAGCCAGTTTTCTGTTTGTGACCCTGGACTACAAAACCATCAGTCATAAGGGTCAATTTTTTTTTAAACAGATTTATCCTTGATATATAGTTTGTTAGGATAGGACAATATTTGGACAGCTATTTGAAAAACTGGACGTATTAAGAACATTCCCTTACAAAGTCCAAATGAAGTTCTTAGCAATGCATTTTAGTAATCAAAAATTAAGTTTGTTTTATATTTTTATACAGTAGGAAATTTACAAAATATCTTCATGAAACATGATCTTTACTTAATATCCTAATAATCTTTGGCACAAAATATAAATCGATTATTTTAACCCATACAATAGATTTTTGGCTATTGCTACAAAAATACACCTGCTGCTTAAGACCAGGGTCACATATTAACTTTTTATTTTAGTTAAACTTGATGTGCAGCAATAACTAAATCTGAGATAAAAACGAATAAAAACTAAATAGACACATATTTAACAAAACTACTAAAAATAACCTCACATTAAATTTAAATGAAAACCAAAATATTATAATAAAAACTAATAATAATTTCTAAAAAAAATATTTTAGAAAAAACTTGCCGAAATAAATTAATAAAAATAAATAAATTGATTAGACTTTTTTTTATTAAAATACCTTAAAATTGTAATAAATCAAATATAAAACAATCATACAATATATACACACACACACAAAATAATTAGAATATTTAAATTAAGTGTGCACATACACACAGATTATATATAATATATCTTGTCACAGTGAGAAAAGCAGCTTTACAGCAAAAAAGATTTCCGCTCATCGCCCAAAGTAAAACCTCAGCGCACGCAAGTCTCACATAATCTGAAGCGGGAAGCTAAACTCGGAAGAGTTGCCCCTCTTTTCTCCCTCGTGCTACCCCCCTCTCCCACTAAGGAGTGGCAGCGTGTCCCTCCTCGCCCCCCTTGTTGTTGTTTTCTTGCTCAATGAAATAATCTCCCACCCCCTTCATCCCTCACCCCATGGCACCCCCCTGGCCCAGTCTAGGTCAGAGGGCCCCCCTCAGCCTGTTGCTGATTGTGAGTGCAGCGGCAGGGAGAAAAAGCACACAATTAGGCACAGATGGCTGTCTGCCTCGTGGTGCCCAGCTCGGCTCCCGCTGCAAAGGGCCATTCTGCCGCCTCTCGCTTTGCCCGCAAGTGTAATTCAAATGAGAGATCAATGAGCGTCATACTAAAAGTAACAGTTCCAATTATTCTGCCTTTTATTTTCTGTTCCTCCTGAGCTTCGTGGGGGCAGATCCTCTTTTTTTAGTGTGAGACGACAATACGATGCCACTATCTTTTGGATTACGAAAATTCTGTTGTCAAATCGGAACGTTATCACCTTGTCTCACTCCTCTGATGATTTGAGGGGAAATAGGGTCAGATTAGCCGGGTTAATCCATAATCCCTGAATTTAGCTATTGAGGTAACTGGAGACAAATGCAATCAAGTTTGATCATGCATCGCTGTCTTGCGGTTTATCTGACAGCTTTTGAATGACAAGTAACCGATCTTAGAATTAAATTTCCATTTCACTGGACGCCATATTATCAGATTTCCAGTGCTATTGTACAGCATAATGTCTTCACATTCATTTGCAAGCACAATCTCATTAACATGTGCTGCCTTGTAACTTTTTACACTACGTGCCAATTTTGAAAAATTGATCATATAACTTGATTAAAAATGTTTTTTTTTTCCATCTCAGGCAATTTCAAAACAAAGCTCAGCCATGGTGCAAACATTGATTAATAATATCAATAACGAGTAAGAACTGAAAGCACTTCTGAAATCGTCAAAAAAAAAGAAAAAAAAAAGCATAACACAACCTAAAGCCTTTAAAAAAAACAACATCCTTAAAGCGTGTTCAGCTCTTCGTCACTGACAGATGTTTTGTAAATAGTAAACGGTGCTAAAAATACAGCGTGCAATGTGCATAATTCGGTCACTTACACACTTTTGCCTTTTCACCGCGAATAAAAGTTTTATCGTTTAAGTATTGTCCGCTGACGTCACTTTGATTCCTTGAAGTGAGGCAGAATAAACCTTGAAAGGACTCTCCTTCAATCTGCTGTTCGTAACTAACACACACACAAACACACTCACACACGCAGTCACTCACTCACTCACACACACCGAGACTCAATTACTGCCCAATTCCCTTCTTCATCATCTCCTGCTACACCGGCCTCTTCCAAAAGCAAATCGAAAAAGGAAAACAAAGAGCAACGTTACCTGAAGTGATACTTCGAACGCGATCGAGGCGGAATTACACGAAGTGTCAAAACTAAGGGTAAGTTTTGAATTTATTGAGAGCTGGATCAGTTATTTCATTGGAGAATCAATGTTGTGTCGCTGGCTGGCTTGATTTCTTAGCGAGAGCAGCTAACTCGATAGTTTCTTTAGGTTGGCTACGCGCGTCCCTCGAGCGTAAAAAGCGCAAAACTTGTCAAAACCGTTCCAACGGCGTTTGTCGGGAAAAGCAGATCGAGAGAAATATTCCGATGCGACCGCGAATATCGCAAAACTTTGCGAGTGGACACAATGTTGCGCGCGGGGGTTGTGACTTCATAATAGGAATCTGCCTTTGTGCCCTCTCGTGTGCGCTTTAACTGTTACGTTTTTAAATGTAAACTGTTGGTAAACACTCCTCAATGTATCCAAACATGTTTCAAAAGGGCAAGCGCTTCCCCGTCTTTCGTTTGGGTATGTAAAAATGTAATATTTGGTTTTAGAGGGCTTATTTGAAAAGGGCGATGCGGGAGAGTCACTTGGAGGAGCTGACGCTACCTTTGGTCTGTTTAATGTCCGTCTCTCAGATGATGGCAAAAGCTAACAGCTCTTCATTGAGACAACATGATAAAAGCATTTACTTTACAATTCCTTTTGATAAAAGCTGTTAAAAGCGCACAGTTTTGTATTTTCGACGGGGAAATCGCCTCGCTTAGTCGGAGCGGGTCGCTGGCGTTGAGTTGGAGCTTCGCGTTGCTCTTATCTTTGTTGCTTCCTTAAAGAGCAGCAGCTGCCGCCTGGCCGAGTTGTTGAAATTTATCCCTTTGTGTATATTACAATATCCTCCATTTTTTCTGCCCTCTAAACAACAAGCCTCACGCCATCTTGGTTAATTTTAACTGGCGGATCGGTGTATTCTTAGGACTCGACCTGCACATGTCGTTACAGGCAGAAAGTTTAGAAATGTCTTATGTGGTAGCGGTGACGTCATGTGAAGTTTAAGTAAAATGTGATGTTTTGCCAAGAAAGCGTCGACTTTGTTATCTCGCTTGACATTGCTGTAAAACTCAGTTTTTCTTTTACTTTTGCTGTCGGAAGGACTCTGGATGAATAAAAACAAACATTTGATGTGATCTTGAGAATCGTACGCGATGTTTAATGATTCGGTGTTTACAGGTGGAATGAATGACATCAGCACGTAATGATGTCATTTAGCGAGGTGAACTGTTTATTGTCTTTTCTTTGTTTAAAATCTAGATTTTTTTCCGTAGTTTAAAAATTTCATAATTCCCCACGAAGCATTACTTAAGAATGTGCTGTAAAGATGAATCATTTGAACTATGGTTTCACATCCATTTCAGGGATTTTTTTCCCCCCTCGAATGACCAGAATCGTATTTTGATCGTTTCAGAATTAGGCAGCCAGACATATTTGAGTTTGTCACATGAATTTATGGCTCACGAGGTTAATAATTATGGTGTCACTGCACAGTCATTTCCTCATTTAGAAGACTTCAGATATTCTAGTTAGATTATGATGTGCATATGTACTTTTGTATACAGCCTGGTAGTTTTACTTTACAGTTGACCTTCTAATGTGTACGATAGCTTTACCTCTGTAAATCTGTGGTGAATTGTGAATGAACAGTCCTCTCCACCTTCAAAAAAAGCAAGTGTTACATATTTGAAAGTTTCTTTTATGCAAGTCATGAACTTTACACAATTAGTGGTCAGCGATGCAAAACCCGCAGGCTCGCCATGGGCTGGTTAAATGGCTGGACTGTGTCTGTTTTGTATCAGTAGGGCTCTGTCTCATCTAGCCCAGTGCCCTAGTCATTATGCATGGAGCAGGCTGTTGTTTTTACAGAATGCCTCAGATGGAGAAGTCAGTGTTTCCACCTCCCATCTCTTTGTCTGAGTATGTGCTTCTGCTAAAGCCATGAGAGCAGGGGAGCAGATGTTTAGCCAAACATCCTGACGCGATGCTTTTCTCTTGTGGGAATGCCGCCTCTTCCTCCCTGTTCCCGATGCATCGCCTTGACAGCTGCTTGATTTCATGGAACCGCTAAGAAGCCATTAGCGGTATCAGTGAATTGAAACGGAACAGTCTCACCCACTCTCTTCTTCCATTAGAAATGACTATTGTTGGATGTTTTTTTTTCCCTTTCTTTGTTAGTGTTTGTGCTTATTTGGAGCACATAGATCTCTTATATACTTGTGCTGTTTTTCTTACCGTGAATTAGGGAGAGCAAATCTGTCAGGGCCTGTTTGTGCTGTTGGGGTTTGAAGGGATCTCACACTGTGCTCTCTCAAGCACACCCAGACCACTGGATGTCTGTAGCTGCGAAGAGAGAGAGAAAAAAGAACTTTGCTCGGGGTTAGAGTGTCAGCCGCACGTTTCTGTCCAGGATGTTTGTTGTTTTCCCAACAGGATATGGGCTAGGCTTGTGAGAAGATGTTCGTATCTAGGAATCCGTTTAATTTAGGATCTTTAGAAGGATCTTGTTTAAGCTCTGTCTTTGTTGTTCGTACAGCAACAAATGATTGTGGTGTAATGAGCTGATTACGAGAAATGTGGGCTGAAGAAATGGGTCTCGAGTGCAGAAGCTGTGGAATCCAAGTTTAGTGCAGACAATCCCAAATGCACATGGGTTTGGGTTTATAATCACACTTCCTCCGAAACCGGGCACTGATCAGTGTGGTTCATTTAAAGATGATTTGAATTTATTGGACGCTCCACTCATGCTGTTACATATGAATGACTGGAGAGCAGTTAACACGCACAGCCCTGCCTGTGTCTCATAGTCTAAATGGCTCTATGGGGTTTCATTCTACATCTTATTGGATTAGACAATATTACAGTCAGCTGCAGTGTATAACATTGTGCCTTTCACTTTAACAACTTACTTTACACCCTTTTTAGGGAATTATTCACGCCTTGCTTATGTTTGGTAAATGAACTTTGTTTTTTTAGCATTGTAGAATCCATTTCAGATGCTGTGATTTAAATGATATATTTATATGAGCTGGTAGACTTGTATAAATCTAAATAAGATAAAAGATGAACAAAAGCAAGCAGTTCGTAGTTCTTCCCTTCAGCATCAATCTGGATGGAGACACATTATTTGCAGCATCTTCAGTGAGAAGCCATTGATTTGGGTTTTTAAACGTGCATCAATCATTGCACCATTAATGGCAAAATTGATTTAAATGAACTTCGGAAGGCTCAGCCGAGAGTTTCCGGATTGTCGTTTGATTTAACCGTCCTATAAAAGTCCAAGGCAGTGAGAAGTTCTCACCTGATCATAACACCTGTCATTTAAAGAGCTTGAACGCAAGCGCGGGCTTGATTATACAAGCTGTGGTGTGCCACGTGTGTGGCCAGTAACTGCCAAATGAATCAGCCCCGAATACTCGATGCTGGAAGGTCAGTGGTGAATTTGTTTTCAGAGCAGGTTGCGTCCTTGCACTCATAACGACTTGGCAAATCACCTTGTAAATACTGACAGATACTCTTCCCCGTGCTGCCTTGCGAGACGACAGTTGGCATGACGCTGAACGGTATCATGGATAAGTGCATCTCTATCTCGACTTACTTGGCTAATGATTTATTTTGTCGTTAGCAAACAGCTTTGATTGTAGAATTTCCTCTCAACAGTTGGCTCTTACATAATAGCGGGTTATGTGGGTTGCTGTTTAGCGTGAACATTAGCGCTCGGGAGACAACTGTTTGTGTCAGCAGAAGCGCAAGTCGGTCGCAGCAGACTTGATAATTGTGTCGCAAACATGATCTTCTTTACCTTTAGCCTGCCGGTCCGTGGTAACGAGGCAGAGGAGCTGGAGATTCGCGTTTCTGCGGACAGTTAAATGAATGGGCTTTTCTACCAGCAGCTGAAGCGGGTCACACCAAACTGACTCTGTTTTCAGATAAACACAGAGAGGACACAGGGGCCGAATTTCAGAGGCAGGCAATTAGCTGCTTTTTGGTTCAGCGTCCCTCGGGCCTCTGTTTATCATTCAATGTGAGAATATCCCTGATGAAACTCAAGGTTATTTTTGTTGGGCTGTCTGAGCGCTTGTTTTTCACAGACAAGGTGAAAGGGTTGATTTTTCCCTCAAGAAAGGCTTCATATTGAGACTTGAGAAGGCGAAATCTCCTTTGCTGTAACTTCACAGTAAGGAATTAAGCTCCAGGAAGTGTACGTTCAGAATACGTGTGCATCTTTCTGCCAGCCTCTGCTGTTAATCAACAAGGCCGATCTTGTGCTCGACACCTGAAGGTCGTCATTCTGAAACCTTTCTGTGCGCCTGTTGTTCTGCTTTCCATCTGCCCTCCCCTCTCTCTTTCTTTCTTTCTATCTATCGCTCTCAGCTCCTCAATGAGGGTTTGAGTGCATTAGTGATTCCGGGCAGAGGAGTATTCTGGAGAGATGAGGGCTGTTTTTTCCACCCTGCACCGGTTGCGTCTCCGGTGTTGTTTGCCCTCCAGGAGACTGTCATGTTGCCTGTGCCGTGGGTTGCCACTGCGGCGCTCCGTTCCCCCCGCTGAGATAATGGAGCCCGTGTTTGAAATGGCAGTAGTTTGGCCTATTTGTTCTAGTGCTTATCGCTATATTTGCATCCAGAGTAGAAATAGCCGTGATTTCAGGAATGGCAGGAATGATGCTCCTCTTGTGGGAGAGGGCAGAAGGGAGGCTGGGTGGGATTTGGCCAGAGCTGTGGGATGGGAGAGAATCTACTGCACTGTGACAGCTGACTGCAGGACATGCAGTATTTGACCCTCACACACACATACACACTCAAAGACATTCAGAGATTGTGCTCAAGCAGCCCCCTCTTATTTATTGATCTCGCTGCATTTAAAATCTGGTCACTGCCACCACAAAGCCTTTTCATTTTAGCTGTGCTGGCAAAGAGCACCTCGGTGCAGCAAGAATTTCTAAATTTTTAATTTGTGCAGAAAGGCCCACGAAATGACAAGGATGAGATGGAGACAGAGAGACAGAAAAAGGATTGAAAATAGAATGGTCGTTTACCGTAATGTAGTTTAGAAACCGAAGCCCTTTTTTGTGTAAACTTCTGCGTGAGCTTTTGTTTGATCTCTTACGACACGATTATGGTTAATAGGGCAGTTTAGTGGAGGATAGCAGCATTTAACCCTGATTATTATTATTATTATTTTTTTTGTGAAACAATCCAGCCTTGGTTTAAACTAGGTCTTGAACAGTAAACAAACCACTGTTGGATTAGCTGTGAGGTTTTATAAAAAGATCTCCAGATTGAGAGAGCTGGATTAAGAGTTCTAATCTGCGTTCGCGTGAAGGTGCATCATGGTGTGTTCCTGGAGTCTACAGACGCGGGATTAGGCGCTTCAGCAGGCCTCATGCTCACCGACCCGCAACAAATGTGTGTGCGTGTGTGTTTTGAGGGGGGGCGTCTGTCTCGGTCATTAGAAATTAGGCTGAGGCTGCTTTGTTTAAGGTTGGAACGGACGGGTGATTCTTTGTTTAAATAATGCAATCAGTTAAAGAGATAAGGTTAAGGACTGCAGGTTGTTTAGGTAGCAAAAGAGTGTTTGTGTCATCAGATTGTTGGGTGAAACAGACTGCGGTGTGGCTGTTTCACATGACACTCAAAATGAGAGGAAAAACACTGCATGTGCTCTCTCTTTCTCTCACTTTCTATCTCTCTGTATTATCTCTGTTAGATGGGTAGAAAGCTGTGAAACCCGTCTGTAATATGAGCAGTCAGTAAACTTGGCAATAGCACTAGAAGAAGCCTGATCCGGAGGCCATGAAGAGCCTCTTGTTGAGTCCTTTGAGTGTTGGTGTGTGTATGATTGCGTGGAAGTGCATCTGTATGTTTGTTCTGATGGCAAAGGATCATATGGATGCATTCTAGGGCGAAGGATGAAATGAATGGTAGAGTGAGCAGTGCATCCTTATTTGACCACGGTGTATGTGTGCGAGCGCCTCCGTAACCGAAAGCCTTGTTTTGTGCTCTTAGGGTTTTATCTGAGTGTGTGTGCACATGCATACGGGTGACTGTGCATCTGTGTGTGTGTGTGTGTGTGTGTGTGTAGAGATGGAAATATCCTTTGCTCCTGCAGGCTAGAATAAATCCTGTGTGAGAGCTCCCTGGTGTAATCCAAACACTGCCAGCTAATTTAAGCGTGCAGCAGGAGCAACAGCATCTTTCATGAAAACAATGCATTCAGTCTAGAGCTCATCTTCACTTCCTTCAGTCATCTATTCAGCCATCACCTTGACTTCAATGTTACAGCTCAAAACACAACTGCTCAAAACATCACCACACCCCAACAGAGCAGCTCAACATGCCACTTTACCGAACATCCCAATAACGTAACTCGACAAACCACCACACAACCTAATACTACTTCTCAACACACCATCATAACCCAACATTACATGCCCAACACAACACTTGACTGAACATCCCAACACAATGCTCAGTCCACCACCATAACCACATACACTTGAGCTCATTACAGGCCCAACACACCACTAGATGATCCAACCCAACACTTCACATGCCACTTGACTGAACATCCCAACACATTGCTCAGTGCACTACCATAACCCAACACTACACTGCTACGAACCACTAGCTCACACCACTATAATCCAACACTACAGCTAAATATGATACCAAATGATTCAAAATAACAGCTCACTTGCCTGAACATCCCAACAAACTTAACACACCACCACAACTCAACATTGCATCTCAGCAGCTAACAGACCACCGTAACCCAACATGAAAGCTTATCACACCACCATAGTTTCAACACAGCATCTCAACAAACCACACAATCACAATTTAATACTATAGCTTAACACACCACCATTGCCTAGCCTGCCACTAGATGATCCAACACAAACTTTACATGCCACTTGACTAAACATTACATCACAATGCTTAACCTCCATACCCCAGAACTGCACACCCAGTAGACCATCACCTAGGGGTGGGCGGTATGACCAAATTTCTGTTTCACTGTATAACTAATTTCATTTCAGGGTAATGATATATTTCATGATATAGCTATTTTTATATGTAGTATTTCTGAAAATCAAAAAAAAAAAGGGCTATGTATATTAAAAATGTCGAAATGAAAAGTACTTCACCTTGTTTTTAATTTTTATTTTATTTGATAAATTATTTAGCCTATTTATGTAAAAACACGCTCACTTTTAGGTAGCTTTGCAACTAAACTTTAAGTAAGATGTTTCTGAATTATTTTTAAATGTCATGTTATTGCTTTACTTTATAATATTGAAATATTGTATAGTGAAACAGTCTATTCATAATAAATTCTTACTTTCTTATTATTTTGTAGGATATTATTAATATCGGTTGTATTGTTTACATTTTGTTTCCTGATGCATTTTTGCCATGTCTACTCATACTGCGTTTTTAAAGGGGTTTGTTTAGCTCTTTTTGTGATAACTGGCAACCCTTCACCTGGAGCTTTATTCAAGAGAGGAAAGAGTTCAGTAGTGACTAGACGGAGAGCAGCAGTATGCAAACTGAACATCACCTAACAGCTACTGTTAGTACTAAGTAGTTTAAATTATACACACGTTATAACCGCGCCACTACTCACACGACGCCGCTAAAGGCCCGTTCACCAAGAACGATAAAAATAACTATAACTATAAAGATAACGTTTTAAAAATCGTTTCAAATTTTAAGAGAATAGCAGAATTCACAACACAACTATAACGACACTTTCAAATTTAAATTTAAAGGGCTTGCGCATTTGAGCAAACAGAGTAACATAAAACATGAAATTACCTCAGGAAAACAGCGCAGGGTTGGACAATATTGTCTTGCTTCCTTTGAAGGTGCAGTAGAACAGAGTCGTATTATTTTTATTCCACTACATTGACTACGTTATAGATCAGATAGTTTATGCTAGATTCACTGTTTAGATGCGCTTGAAACGTGCGTGCTGATGACATCACTGTTTAGATGCGCTTGAAACGTGAGTGCGGAGGACATCTACTGGTTGAAGGTGTGTAAGTGCAACAAAAACAGACAGTTATCGTTTTCTGGTGCGGACGCAAATATAGTCATCGTTGTATTTATAGTTATCGTTACCGTTCTTGGTGTGAACGTATCGAATCACATGAGGTTATTATCAGCTGGTTTCGATCAGCGTTCGATCGTTTGGATTTAAAATGAAAATATTATACGCACTGCTCCATTGTCAATAATTACTATTTTTGTCTCAGATTCAGAATATATTTTTTTTTACAAGCCGTTTGTTCATTACCACGTCCACGCTGAAGAATACACATAAGAGGCGTCAATAACTTTACATTATTAAATGTTATTTCTATTCGTTACGACTTTGTTTCAAGAACTGTTATAGTCAGTTTGATTCTTAATGCTTCCGCCGTTGTGAGCCTGTCCGGGTGCTGCACTGGTATATTGCGGTTGAATGCTGCACCTTTCAATTTCCGACAATGTCACGTTATTAACAAACCTTTCGAAAATGTAATTGTTTCTGGATCCTTCTAATCTGCTAGTTCGTTTTTCTTCATCATGTTTCTTTGACAAAAGGCAGCGTCTCTGTTTTGTGTCTGCTGCACGTGAGTTAACCACGCGCACTTATTTGCATTTCGCGGTATACACGGAATAAAAAATCTGTTACGGTAGACATTTTATTCCGCGGTATATACCGTCATACCGCGCAGCCCACCACCTGACCCAGCACTTTAGCTCAAAGCAACACCAGATGACCTAACACTGCAGCTCAACACACCTCCCCCATCTAAACACTTAAGCCCATACACCACCAGGTGACCCAAAATAACAGCTCAATACACCACTTGACTAAACATCCCAAAAAGATGCTCAACGCACGACCACAACTCAACACTATCTACCCCACAATCTTAGAACAACAGATCAACACACCACCAGATGACTCAATACAATACTTGACTAAACGTCCAAGCACTATAGCTCAGCACAACACGACAACTTAACAATATAGCTCAACGCACCACTATGATGTAATCCAACAGCCCAACAGCTCAACACCACACCCGATTATGCTCAGCACACCCAATGCAAGCCAGCACTATACACTTAGCAAAGTATCGTGACCCAACGCAGCAGCTTAAGCTACTACCACAACCTGCAGCTTGACTGAGCATCCCAACTCCACCCTATCCCAACACTACACATCCAATAGACCACCACATGACCCCACATTACAGCTTTACAGGCCCCAACACAACAACTCAATCTATATCATGTCCCCAAATTATACCCAACACTACAGCTCAAAGGAATAGTGATTTACTCACCCTCATGTTGTTCCAAACCTGTATGACGTCATTTCTACAGCAGGATATTCTGAAGAACGTTGGGAACCAAATAATATCGGTGTCTATTGGCATTGGCCACACTGAGACATTTCTCAGAATATGGCTCCACATAAAAATGTAAGTCACACAGCTTTGAAATAGCACGAGGGTGAGTTAATGATGACAGAAGATTTACCAGAACAATGTAGGGGGCTTCCTTACTATTAATCTGCTGCAACAACACCAATCACCTTCCACCAATCGTGTTCCTAATATTTGTAAGAAACATAACTTAAAAAGGCAGGCAAATTTTGTCATTGCTGCTGCTTTACTGGATTGATGTCAGGTTGTTGGCGAGAGCTTTCACGTTGGGTGTGTTGAGCTTAGGGATGATAGATGACTATCTGGTTGGTTTGTGTGTGTCAGTGTGTTTGTTCGCATGTGTGCGTGTGTTTGAGAGGAAGGCGTGACAGCTGCATAGGCAGCGGGATTGACCTTCACGCAGAGAAATCTCAAGGCCTGTTTGATTACACGGTATTCTGCTGCTTTGCGTTCTTTAGCGCTTAACTTAATTCGCGGACAGTGTTTAATCTGCGATCGGCTTCTTTTGACTGCCAATGTTATTGCTCAGGGCCCTCAATTAGGGTACATGTTGTTCAAACAATATGGTCACATGTAAGGCTGTTATCTTTGTTTTTTGAAACAGTGGTGTTATGCCAGTATTTTTATATGATATGCAGTGGCCTTAAAATGATGTTTGGGCACTGTTAGAATTGTTACATTTGGTCTCACGCAGTTCTGATCATGTTGCTTTGACATAACGTTGTTGTATTGTCATAGAGACAATTAAACGTGTGTGTGTGTGTGTGTGAGAGAATTCTCAACTATCACTGAAACATTTGGAAACACAACATGCATGAAATTCCTTTGACTGCCTTGTGAACAAACGTTTGAGGTGTATGTTGTCAGTGTATTTCACGTAAAGTATGCTAACGTAAAGTAAAGCCTCTGATCATTTTCCCATTAGTTTGTTTGTTTTCGTAGCTGGGAGTGCCTAAAACATGTTTTCTGTTCCTGCCGTGCCTGGCGACGACTGCAGAGCTTCAGAAACTTTCCCACATGTTCTACCTTTGTTTAAAAAGCGCTTCATTTCATGTGGAGACACATGAGTGTTTTTTCTCTCTCTCTTTTGCTCACTCTTGTTCTTCCTTTTGCTTCCATCTGGTCTTCATTTCCACCAGACTTCAAAGGTGAAGGAAATCGAGGATAGGAAATGGGTTGAATATTAATTTGGCCTTATTGTCACGAGTTGCTGTGTTCTGCACAGATGAACTTTTACCACAAATGTAAAGCCAAATTACTGCAGTGTTTAGCAATGCGTTCAAAGACGATTGCTGTGTCCTTGTGTGTGAGAGAGAGCGCCCCTGTGTGTGTGTGTGTGTGTGTGTGTGTGTGTAGCACGGTTCTTCCATTAGCGTGTGAGTGATGACCTCCAGTGTGGGCAGTTTAAGTTATAGCACACCCCCTCCTCTCTCTCAGATGGAGCTAATTGTCTGGTGGCCATTTTTGAGGAAGTGTTTCCAGGTATGAGTGTTTTTTTTTTTTTTTTGCCCTCTGGATGTCCATGCCCTTTTTCCCGTCTGTATTTATCTTTTTTCCCATCCCTTCTTTTCTCCTGGATAAACCGCAATCGGCCTAATGATGAAAGAATAAGATTATCAACAAGAGAGAAAGAGATCTGGTCCAAGGCTGTTTTTTTCCCAGTCACAGAACTCACACACAGATTCCATTTTGTCAGCTTTCAGCTGGGCATAATACAGCGATAAAAGACTCTGCCCTGCAGCCACACTGAATCATACAGAGCAAAGAGAGGGAGAGAGAGCAAGAAAGAGATGAGAAAGCGAGAGAAAAGGAAAGAGAAGTCTCTTTGTGCTGTGTGTGCTCATATTGTATGAAAAAAGATGAATCACTTCTATTTAGGGATCAGTTTCCTGAAACTGGACGGGTGAGACGATTCCACGGGAGATAGATTGTCGGGACTTGCCTGTGTTTCTCTGAAGGGTTGGAGCTAAACGTCTGCAGTCGTGGCAAGGTGCTCCCTAAAGGACGGGCTCCTCCGACAGGAAGTATCAACCTGGAGCAGAAAGAACAAAAAGGAAGAAAAAAAAAAGAAACCCTCCCGTCTTTTCTCTCTTCGCACACCATCCTCACAGCTGCGCACAGTTTGCAGTCTATCCGAAGGGGGTGCGTTATCATTTCATCTAAATTCCTCCCCCTAGGCAAGTCAATAAAAAAAAATGTAGCGTCAAGACGTTTTTGATTAGCTGGTCCTCAGGATGGATGAAGATGTTTGGGGAGAGCTCAGCACTCACAGAGCACAGATTCCGGCCTTCGTTGGCAGCAGCGCCATGTTATTGTGGTAATGATCAGGCCGAACGTGTCTTGTAGAAAATGATCAACCCCACCAGCGCGCTCGCCATTATCTCAGTCTTCGTCTTTCCGAGCTGTCATTACGACTGAACTCCCCCCTGGTGACATCAGCTCTAACGCCGCACGTGTCCTTGGCCGCTGCGGCGATGGAGCGCCTCCACCGTAGACGGATGAGTCGCATTTTGATTGACGTGCGGATGCTGTCAGTCACAGCCCGGCTCAGTGTGTAGCAAACAGTGGTAAACTGTTCCAGACATCTAACTCTGCCCAGATGGAAATGTTTTAAAGAACTAAAAAGAGGAACTAACTGCCCAGCCACAGATTACTCGGAGTGCGTCTGCTGTTCGTTTGTGGTGGTAATTTGTTTTAGCCTTTTTTTTTCCTCATTGTGCATGTGGTGTTTGTCTCTGAGCAGTGTGTGTATGTGCAACTTGTTATCTGTGCAGATTGAGGAGATTGGAAACCGAATCTGATTTGTGTGTCGGTTTCACCTTTGTGTCTCACTGCTGTGATGTTCCTGATAATTCTTAAGCACACACACACACACAAACAGACAGAAACGCACACAAATGCTCTGAGAGAACTGGAGCAGGCTGGTTTTCTGCGCAAGACAGCGTGTGTGCTTGGAAAAACGTCCCACACACCCTGGGTTTTAAAGCCTCGCTGTAATTCCAACAGGTTTAGCAGGAAAAAAGACGGAACAGGGAGCGTGTATGAGCATTCACACATTCATGTGTTTTTGCTTTACTTGTGTGGGCATGTGAAAAGTGGTTGTCAGTGTCTTTGTGTACGTATGCGTGTGTTTTTCTTACTTACTTAAAGCATTGGCAGCCACAGGTTGGGTGTAAACACTCTAAACACACTGTATTACTCCAACCACAATGCTGAAACCTGTTGCCGCTGACTTTTCCCCTTGAGGCCGAAGCTTATTATGAAAAGTAATTTAGGACAGTTTACCTCAGTTTCTGTGTAGTGACCAAATGTGCCATTAAACCACTTTCCTTTCTGTTTCTTTTTCTGGTCTCCTATAGGTGGACAAGCAGTGATGTCACACAGCTGAGGACATTCCCACTCAGTGAGTATTTGTACCATAATGCTTAATAGCCAGTTGTCATCACTTTTTTTTTTTTTTTAATAAACCTTCCCTCTCTGACTTTGCATTTGTTGCAAGACCAGTTTTCCAGTTTTGAAGTCATTTGTCACGGTTATGCACCTCTGTGTTTGTTTCGGGTAATTGGACGCTGTAACCGAAAAGGGTGAACACAGATTCAGCCGATTTAAACCTAATTTAATTTCGTTCTTAGGATGTGAGCCTCTCTTCTCACCCCTCTCCCTCCCAATTAGCTGAAACAAAGCTCTCCGAAGGCAATTGTTAGGTTGACATTTCTTAAGCGTGCTTTGTTTTTATGTTGTATTTGTAAAGATCTTTAATTTGGCAATTCATTTTCACAGCCGAGTCTCTCGAACGAACCGCAGCGGTGAAGAGAGTTTGTGCTTTGGAACAAACAAATCAGCCGGGTTTCTCTCTCTCTCCCTGTGTGGGCTCAGGCTAATTGGTAGCGCGGATGCTGGTCGCGGTGTTAGCGGTGATGCTAGGCGGGCGGCAGCCTCTCAGGGCTCTCTGCTCGGCTGCATCGTTTCATTCCCCAGCTCCCTGGTGGTTTCAGAGAGTGACAGAAATACAAGGACGTTTCTTTCCACTCTCTCGCCGTCTCCTTCTCCCTCTCATTCTCTCTGTCTATACCACTAACAAGTGACAATGTAGAGTTTGAGTTCTAGAGTGCTTAAAGACTGAGAAACGGACTGCAGCTGCCTCAGGTGAACATGCAGCTGTGTGTAGACCAAGTGTTTCCTCAGACGTGTGTGTGTGAGAGTCTGTGTGGTTGCTTACGGATGACTTTTATTAGAAAAGCACTCCATTCACACTCCAGAGGAAACTATATATATGGAAAGAAATATAAGGATGGCGAGAAAGCGAGAAAAAACAAAGGCAGACAAAGACGGGCTCTCAGCTCCTCAGCTACACATCACTGTGGCCTCTCGCATTGGCAGCAGTCACTGCCACCGTCTCAGCCATCAATAATGGTAATGGAAGCTCCATTCGAGCATTGATTTCTGGGAATTGTAGGAAGGCGTGAAGGGTCATCCGTGCTCAGCGGCTCTGCTCGTTTAGTGAAGGCGAGACGGGTCAGGATTTCAACATGAATCACACTAACATTCCTGTATGTCTGACTTACAAGGCAATCATGCTTTGGAGGCAGCACTGTGCATGTCCTTTTAATGCCAAGGCATTGCCCTAGGAAAAAAAAAAAGGAGAAAAAATGTTTTTTGGGGCTGTTTGTTAGGGGTTCATTTGCTATAATTAATTACAAAAATAAGGTGTTAAAAGAATTGACACATTTAATCATGCCCTCTGACTTACAGGCAACATGCTTCATCAGATCACATTTGCTTCGAGCAGACGGCAATGAATAACAACTATGGAACATAGAGATACGTCTGTTTTAATAGTACAATTATTAAAAATTGTTTTAAAAAAGAAAAAACATGAAATAAGATGAACATTTTTAAATAACTGAAATGAGTTTCAATAAATTAAAGCTAAACTGAAATATAAAAAAAATACTAATGTCAAAGCACATTATAAAATTGGAAAAAAATTTGAATGAAAAAAAAAATAGTATAAAAAGTATAGAAATAATCTACCACATTCATGTAACATGTTTGATTTATTTAAAAATTTGTAAGTATTTATTGCATATTATGCAGATTATTAATTAACGTCACATTTAAAATCTGCTTTGATGTTTTTCTTTAGAACGTTATATAATATTCAGGTTCCTGTTGCTCAAACACTATATGCATGGCATTCATGAACTGAGAAAATACAAGATAAAAGAATATGTAAAATAAGTTGCTTAGGAAAAGTCCATAAAAGTTCATAAAAGTAAATATAGTGTTAACTGATATTAGAAACTAAACAAAAGCATACTGCAAGGGTATCGGTTTCCTTTCTCACAAAAAAGGAAAGGAAGGAACAAAACAAAACACTGCTTGGACACCCAGAGGGAATAACAAAAGTTTATGGATGGAGAGAATATCAACCAGTCTCTTTGGAGAGTTGAAATTGTAAAGTAAAATCAGGTCTGTCAGGACATATCGAAGAAAAACACAGTCCTCTATCCTTTCGGTTCTGAAATGGAGGTTATAAGTTGTAGTCACTGAGAATGCTGGAGACTATATGGAAGAGAGAGAACTGAGCTCTTGCAATCTTGCCCAGGGGCAAACCAGCTATTTATTAGCGCACATGTTAAACCCTCTCTCTTCAAAGCAAACTTTCCTCCCAGCCTCCCACAGAGGGGGAAAGAGAATAATAAAGCAGAGGAAATGGCATTTCTCTGCACAAAGTGGATATGAGTGTGTTCAGTGTAACCAACTACTCTTTATTTCGAGTAGAGAAAGAACGGGAAATAAAAGCAAAGGGAGACAAAAGAGGGTGGTGAAAGGGAAAAAAAAAGAGGCAAGAGAGTGTGTTTGAGCATAGATCTTGGCCAGGCAGTGTCAGGCTCCTGGCCTCTCTCTTTCTCTTTCCTGCGTCCCAGGGGACGGCTCATAGCTCATACTTCCTGCTGGAGAGATCTTGAGCAGGAATCATGGTAGAGGGGTCTGTTTTCATTGCTGGTGCTGTGCAGTAGGAGTGTGTCTGTACTTGTGCGTCAGAGGCAAAACATACCGGTTGTTTGATACAAATAAAGCAGGCCTGCTGGATTTTGTGCATGCGTGTGTGTGTGTGTGTGAAAGGTGTAATGGACCCCTGCCTGAACTCTGCTGGGCCCTCCAGATCCCTGGTGAGAGTTATTACCTCAGTACAAAATGCTGGACACACACATACACACACACACACACACACACACACACACACACACACACAGAGTTTGAAATGGGGTGCCTCAAGTGTCTGTCATTGGCCCTTTTTTGTTTTCTGTCTCTCTTTGTCTCTCTGCTCGCCGCATGCGATTTTACTGTTCCTTCTTGCCTTAAATATTTATGCCCAACCAGGGTACGAGGCCATGCTGATTTCGACTGTACTGGAGGATACCACAGTAAATACTGAATCTTCCGTGGAGAAAAAGAATGAGTCAGTTACGAGGCAGTTAATATTCAGAGTACATCATAAACATAATCTCCTATTATCTTGCCTTAGCCAGGCCCCCCACTTGCATAAGTGTTATCATCTATGGTTTCCACACACAATGCTCTCATATGCAGTGGATAGATGCTGTCATTTGCTGTTGTCATTGTGCTTTAAAGTGGCAGCGCAATGACAACATAAGCCAAAAATAACAGTATAGGAACATGTAGGCACTCCTGTATCCATCTCAAATAGAAACATAGATAAATGAATACAGAAAATAGAAGAGTTAGAAGATGGGGCTGAGAGAGCGGGGGGGAGAGAGAGAGAAAAGGAGAGAGGGGAAAAACATCCAGAAGGTCAGGATCAGCGGGTGGCCATCTAAGGGAGCGACATGGAGAGACACCGATTGAGTTTCACCCGCCCCGTTACCGTGGAGATCCATCCAATAATACCACCCTATCCACAGCACAATCACTATAATACACTACACCTACAACAGACTGACAAATAGTGCACTGGCTAAACTGAGACAGCCACAGCAGGCAGTGCTCAAATCTGAAGCAATATCTCGCTAATGCTCTGTATGAATCCACATACTTTGCTTCAACAGCACAAATGTTTTAACTCGGCCCAACCCGAAGACAGGTGTCCTTTTGAAATCATGAAATCTAACCGTTTGTTAGTTGCAGTTCAGCCTAAACGCTGTGGAACCATGTGGGAGTGTCAATGTGGTTACCATGTTTTTGGACTGCAGATAACTCAAGACCAAACCTATCCAAATTTATAGGTACCCGATTTTACCGCAGGTACCGTAACACCTTCTGCTTAAAAACAGACACACGAAACAAATCTGAGAATCAAAACGGACACTAAGCCTTGGGGCTTTTCAGAGCAACTCGGCATAAAAGGACAAGAGCTTTATCAGCACTGCTCATACAAACTTACTGAAACGGCTCGAAATTAACCAGCAGTCACCTTCAGGCTTTCTCCACGCGGCCACTTATGCCATTAAGCAAGCAACAGCTGAGTAAAAAATATTTGATTTTGAGTCATTTTCTTCCCTCCTGAGTGGGTAAATGACCATTCACTGCCACCGCTGTATCCCTTAAAATGGCTTATTCCTTAGATGAAGATGAATCATTCTTTAGATCAGGGATCCTCAAATCTGGCTAGCGAGATCCACTTTCCTGCAGAATTCAACCCTGATCAAACTCTCATACCGGTGATTTTCTAATGATTCTGAAGACACTGATTAGAATGCTTAGGTGTGTTTGATAAGGGTTAAAGCTAAACTCAGCAGGAAAGTGGATCTCGCGAGCCAGATTTGAGGATCCCTGTTTTAGATGCCACTTACACAACTTTGTACATTCTTTCAGGCCTCTTCCAAAATGTTATCAATGCTAAATACATCCAATAATTAATGTACAATGAAACTGAGAGCCAGAGCAAAACCGGTTTCAGTTTAGACCTTCTAAATACAGATTAAGAATAGGCCCCATGAGGCCTAGTTTCTGACAAAGACCATATAATGAATGAATCATCTAAAAAAAGTCTGGGACTTTCCACAAATGTTTTTTTTCCTTTCAGTTAATGGTGATAGAGGTTGAGTTCAGAAAATGATTGAAAACTTTAGGTTTAGGTCTAACTAAACTTTATGTGAGTAGTTTGTTTTCTGTTCATTTTATATGAGGTTTGCAGTTTTTGCAACCATGATGTCGAAAATTCTGATATGTCTACATGTAGTTTAAAAATTCATTATTGTGAGTTTATTTTTAGCATTAAATAATCATCAAAATAATGTAGTAAAATATATAAAAGTAACAATAACAACATACAGTAACATCAATAACTAGTAACACTGTTCACACTTAAATTAGGTTGTCAATCTAGTTAAAAAAAAGTCATAAGTCATAAGCCACTGCTTTTGTGAAAGGTTCCATAGAATTCATACAAATTCTATGCAGTAGTGAAGACTTTAACACTGAGGTCTAGACCAAGGCCTCAAGACCAAGTGGACAAGATTAAGACCCCAACTCTAATATTTTTTCACTCAAGTGATTCTATAGATCCGCATCCCTTCAAAACGTCTTGACTTGAGCACGTTATGTCATGTAATTAGTCTGGGCGAACTTATTTCCGTAATCAGCCAGTAGAGTTTATTGTGTCGTTTGTAAAGACAAGACATTGAGATGATTTGGTAGATGGGAGAAACACATCGAACATAGCTCCTTTCTTTCTAATGCCGCTGTACGTGTTTGTGTGTATGTGTGTTTTCCCGTGCTGACGCTAAAAGCGGCGTGAGGACGGATCTGAAGGAGTGAGCGTTGGAATACTAATGAACAAACAGAAGAAGAGGCTGTGTGCTCCCGTCTACCTCTCTGCAGTGGGCTCACTCGCTCCTCTCTCTCGCTCTCTCCCTTCATCTGCACCTCTCGCTCACACAGAGGATAAACTGTGTACATGATGACATTTACACCGCAGTTGCACGCAGAGGGAGTGTGTGTGCATGCGTGTGTGTGTGTGTGTGTGTGTGAGCCCTCTCATTCCTCTCCCCACCTCTGTTTTTTTCCCTGCTCTTCCTTCATTTTGCTCTGTGCTCATCTTCTCTCCATCTCTCCTTCTCTCGCTGTGTGTGTTCAGCACAGGATGCGCACCTCAAGGGAGCACACGCACACACACACACACACACACATACACACAGGCCATTATTTATGTCTTTTTTGAAGGGCAAATATAAAAAGGAGTGGCTTTGCTTTACTGCCACAAATTTGACGCGCTGGCTGTGGATCCAAACACACACTTACGACTCTTACTGAACAGTAGCCATAAACTGTGTGTGTGTTTGTGTGTGTGAAAGGAAAAGCTGCATCACAGCTTACATGTATTACTCTGTAGGGTTTATGTTCCATTTAGAGTGTAAAAATGTGAGGTGCGATGAGGGTGTGTGTGTTTTTGAGGTCGGCCGGCGGGCGTCTCTCCCTTCTCTCAGAGGAATCAAGCGGTTAAGGGCAGTTAGAGAGGCTCTTGGGGAGGTTGGGGGCCCTCAAAGAAGGTTAAAGAGATTCTATTGAATCTAACTGCCCCCCTTTCTCACACACCAAGATTTGACCCCTCATAAACACACCTTTCACACCAACCATACACTTTCTCACACCTATCTCATTCACACTCCTAGACATAAACACACACACACACACACACACACACACACACACACACACACAGCCCTAGAATAGCAAGCCACCCAGGGGTCTCCCTCCCTCGACCCAGGGTATTTAGAGAGAACCCGCGGCAGGCCCTGAGCTCAGAACGGGAGCCGGGACGATCTGGATCCAGGGTGGTCCAGGGAGATTCTTCGAGCATATCAGGGGCTTTTTGTATTCTGGGTGTCCAGGGAGAGCTCATTACGCTGGGTGTGCGTTCGCAGAACCTCCCTCACCTCTTGGAAATAGAGAGAGAGCTGCGATACTGGACCTCAGGGAGGTCATTACAGAAAGAGAGGCTGAGATGGAGAAAAAAAAACAGGGAGAGAGGTGGGTATGGAGTCTTAGAAACAGAAGCGATGAAGTTTGCTGATTCGTGCCCACGGTGGAGATCTCTGAGTGCAATTTTGGGCATTTTTGCTGCTTTTGTTTATACCGGTAGTTGAGAAAGGATGCGCAGAAGAAGGGAACAGGACTGGAAAATAATGCCAGACAGACTCGAACCTGAGCACTACGGCTCAATAGCTACATGCACTCAAATAATCCCGTAGTTATCAGATTGATGACTCAATCTTCATGTAAACGCTTCAATCAATCCAATTGATCTCAATCTGAATGAAATTTCGATTGGATTGAAAGGGGTGGTGTAGACCTGAAATAATCCGATCAATCGGAAAAAAAAGGAGCATGTGAAGGCTTGAATCCTGTCTTCTCAGTTGGATTTAAAAATGCCTCGTCACTTTTAGGTTTCAGAGTAACTTAGAAATATTTGACCACTTAACAACCAATCAAAATCAAGTATTTCAGACAATGCGATAATGATAATTTAATTATGGCAAATGTTATTTCACACCACATTCTCTGTGTTCGTGTTATTTAATTACAAAACTGAGAGTAGTTTTTAGAAGTGACACAACAAGGGGGGAACATTGTCATTTAGAAATAATATCAGATATCATCTGATTTATCAGTTTGTCATGGTGGTGGTTTAGAGCAGTAGATACAACATGAACGTTACTCCGTCATATCTGGCTATTGTTTACAGCTCACAAGGGTCTTGAGTGTCAGGGGGGAGGGACGGATGGGTTGGCGTGCAGATGGTCCAGGGAAGAGGGGGGCATTGTGTCTGTGTGTGGGTGATGTGCAGGGAGATATTTAGTATTTTATTGGTCTGTTCCAGAGGACCCAGCTGCTAGGTCATTCCCTGCTGGCACACACGGAGAGGGAGAGAGATGGTGAAAGAAAATACAGAGAAAGAGGGGGCATTAGTGTAGATGTCGATGCGAGCAGAGAGGATTTAAAGCGCAGAGGAGAGAAGAAAAGTGAAAAATCAGAGCTAGGATGAGAGGGAGCGAGACGGAGAGGAAAAAAGGGAGGGAAGGAGCGAGAGAGAAAGGAAAAGAGAGAGGAGAAAAAAAACGAGGGAGGGAAAGAGAGATAAGCAGCGAGCGAGTGAAATGTGTCCGCCGTGATCCATCAGCCCTGCAGCCACACTAATCACAGGTGGAATTCAGCGAGCTCTTTAAAACGCTGCCTCTCATTTCAAACCCTGCCCTCGGGCTCTCTGTGTGTGTGTTTAGAAGTGTGTCAAAATCTCTCTGCTTGCCCTATTTTGTGTCTGTTTGTGTGTGTGTATTCCACTGTGTGTGTGTGTGTGTGTGTGTGTGTGTGTGTGTGTATGTTGTAAGAGAAAGACAGGGATCTCACGAGACGGCGCGTGTAGGTTTGTGTGTATGCATGCATATTTCTGCATGTGTGTGCACCTGTTTGTGTGTGTAAATCCCCCTGAGACGATATCTGGCTCAAACAGCTCCAGTGATCACAGATTGTGCCGTTACTCTGTGCGTGTGTGAGCGAGCAGAAAAGAGATGGAGCGCAGAGGAGAGGTGTGAGTGTGTGTGTGTGTGTGTGTGTGTGTGTGTGTGTGTGTGTGTGTGAGTGTGTGTGTGGGGAAGAGAGGGCAGAGCGTCTTTGTGTCTCTACCTATCCCATCATCCCGTTCAGCTCAGCAGAGGTGACACCAAGGTGAGCGTGAGCGCTCTCTCTCCTTCTCCATCACACCAGCACTGCCTCTTGCCCTCCCTCCCCTCCTCTCCTTCTCTCTCTCTCCCTCTCTCGCTGTGCCTCTCTGCACGGCTCAGTGGCAGATGGAGGCTGTGTCAGCAGGGAGAAATGGCCATTCACACACTCCTTACACACACTCTCCCTCTCTCTCTTTCTCTTTCTTGCTCTGTCGGGATGAAAAATTTTGGCCGATACGGATAGCTGATAATTAACTGAAGAAAACTCTTGTATTGGCAGATACTGATATTATCTATCTATCTATCTATCTATCTATCTATCTATCTATCTATCTGTCTGTCTGTCTGTCTGTCTGTCTGTCTCCATCCTATCTATCCATCTGTGTCTATTTATCTACCTATATGTATGTCTAACTGTATGTCTGTCTGAGTAGCTAACTGCCTATCTATCTATCTATCTATCTATCTATCTATCTGTCTGTCCCCCTCCATCCTATCTATCCATCTGTGTGTCTATTTATCTACCTATATGTATGTCTAACTGTATGTCTGTCTGAGTAGCTAACTGCCTATCTATCTGTCTGTCTGTCTGTCTGTCTGTCTGTCTATCTATCTATCTATCTATCTATCTATCTATCTATCTATCTATCTATCTATCTATCTATCTATCTATCTATCTATCTATCTATCTATCTATCTATCTATCTATCTATCTATCTATCTATCTATCTATCTATCCCCCCCCCCCATCCAATCTATCCATCTGTGTGTCTATTTATCTACCTATATGTATGTCTAACTGTATGTCTGTCTGAGTAGCTAACTGCCTATCTGTCTGTCTGTCTGTCTGTCTGTCCCCCTCCATCCTATCTATCCATCTGTGTGTCTATTTATCTATCTATACATCTAACTGTATTTTTGTCCGACTAGCTGTCTATCTGTCTATCTTCCTGTCTGTCCACATCTATCTATCTATCTATCTATCTATCTATCTATCTATCTATCTATCTATCTATCTATCTATCTATCTATCTATCCGTCTATCTATCTGTCTATCTGTCTGTCTGTCTGTCTGTCTCCATCCTATCTATCCATCTGTGTGTCTATTTATCTACCTATATGCCTGTCTAACTGATTGTCATTCTGACTAGCTGTCTGCTTATCTATCTATCTGTCTGTCTGTCCACCCGCTTCCATTCTATCGATCCATGTGTCTGTCTGCATCTATTTAATTCAAATCTGCATTTTTGTCTGTGCCTGTTCTATATATAGGTTCACTGTTACATATCTATATCTATATCTGTTGGCGGCTTATAGTCCTTCTTCTGATCTTTGTAATAGTGGTTAGGTTCTTTTTGGTTCAGCAGACATTAGTAGATACTGTCACATCTTTCTCAGTTGCGTCACTACGGTCACAGCGCATCTGGGTCTCACCTCTTTGCACAGGTGTGTGAGCGTGTCACGCAGGTCAAAGAAGTGGAAATGTGCGATCATCATTTTGTGTTAATACAGCTATTAAAACTCAAGGTGAGCGTGAGATAGAAAGGTCGGAAAGAGTGGGGGAGAGGGAGACTGAGGAGACGGCAGGAGGAACAAACGATGCACAAAGCGGGTGACAGCGCAAGCTGCTTTAATATGTATGTATTGCAGGTTGATGGTTGATTTCATTAGCAAATCTCATTGTTATGCATGGATTGTTCTCCTGCAGCAAAATGAATATTGCATTCACGCCGCCCGTAGGTTTGGACAAAAACGTTCAGATTTTTAACTGCAGCCTTAAGGAAAAAACAAAACATGTTTTATGAGATTTTCCCTCCGTTTCTCGCTAGATCCAATTGATGGCAATTAAAATCATTTAGCGCATTGTCATTCACTATAGATGAGGCCTTGTGTAGAGAAAGAGGGTTTAATGTGTTTGCCCCTGGTTTTGTGTCTCTGACATGTTTAATTGTAACCAAATGCCCGTCTTTGTCTTCAGCGTGCATGTGTTATGTGTGTGTGTGTGTGTGTGTGTGTGTGTGTGTTTTGCTCTTTCAGCTGGGTGTTTCTATGGAGGTAGTGTGTGTTGTCTGCCTGTTTGAGACCGTGTGAAATAAGGGGTTGATGTTAGTACGTGTGAAAATGTGTGATATTAGAGTGTGTTTTGTGTTAATGACAAGCCTGTATAGCCAATCTCAGGTTGTATAACAGGACTTTTGAGCTGTGCTTGGTCTCTGGTGAATATAGAGGTCTGTGTGTGTGTGAGTTTGTGAGTGTGTGTGTGTGTGTCTCAGAGGTATTAATAGCCTGACCAGGCACAGGAAAAAAAGACTCATGTTTTTCCATCTGTTTTCACAGGAAACAGTCAGGACGGATTATCTCTTACACACACACACATAGACTCTCACACACACAAACTCTCTCTCTTTTTCTTTGGGCTAATGATCTGATGGCTATTGCAGCACATCTCTGGTTTTCTATGTGGATTATGGAATCATTTGAAATATGGACGTTACACTTTCCATTCGGATATTCTGGTTTCTCTGTCATATTCATCAGAGTGATTCAGAGAGAAATAAAATCATTTCTGGACTCAAATCTCAGTGAAGCTGATCAAACGGACGGAGACCTGGAGTTTGTGAATCAAAAGCACATAGCGGCCACACATACACTCAAAACCACCGTGTTATTTGCTTTCAGGCAAAACACACATTTTTGTTTGAGAAATAAGAGAGAGCTCAGACTCTCGGCCACTCTGACTAAAGGTTAGTCACACATTCAAACAAATTCATATGTGGGAATAGAGAAAGGTGTGTGTAGATGACTATTCGCTGGGTGATTACAGGAAAGCTCAGAGTAAGCACACCCAAACAGACACAAGAACAGGAACACACACACACACACACACACACACACACACAGTGGGCTTTAAAGTCTGAGACCACCAGCAAAATACTTCTATTTTGCATCAACTTTTCAAATTGAGTGAAAATGTTACTGAAATCAGTTAATCACATAAATCAATATTTACTGAGGAAAAAGTGCATTATTGATACAGAAAAGTGTCTTTTCAATTCATAATATTTTATTTACAGTATTTTTACCTAAGTCAAACACTGGCCATGTATTCATGGTAATAGGTGGTTTTGTACATACTGACAGACACCTCTTGCTGTTATCTCACATCCTGTTGTTTTTCAGGGTTAGTGTTTTTTTATTTTTTTTATTTGAAGATTTAAAAAAATATATTATCATTGTAATAACAATCAGAGTGAAAAGTTAAACTGAGAGAAAATTAACATGAATTTAATGAGAGCAGCACTAGAGCTGATGATCATGATTTGAAAATGATCCAAGGAGCATCTTGAGCTTCAGTGGAATCGAGAACATCTGCACAAAGACATCAGCGTCACAGATTTGCTTCATTTTTATTAATGATCTAAGAATAGTGCAGATCTTCATACGCTGTAAAGAAAAGTCCCAAGGAATTTTATTTCCAGGTTCTAAGTAAAAATCTATATTTTCAGTGTGGTCACTTTTGGACTCCACTTTACATACACAGACTCTCACTGGTCTGTTGATATCTTTTGCAGAAAAGGCGCAGATTGTGTCCAGCCATCTGCTATTGAAAGAGCACATGCTACAGTGTCTGTCAGTGCATGTGTTTTAGAGCTGAGGGGAGAGATGGAGAGAGAGACCTGTCAGATACAGCCACATTCAACAAACCCAAACACATTTCCTTCATATCATTAGAACAGTTTAGCAGTCTAACGTAATGTTTAAAAGTAATTTTAAAAGCCTGTTGCTTCATAGGACTGCAGTATTAGTATATATATATATGTGAGTGTGGGGGATAACGGCCCTTGCCATTAGTGTGTCTCTGTGTCAACAAATACACACACATTCTCAGTTTTTCTCAGTTTCTCAGTGATTTGCAACATTGTAGCAGTACAGGAAATGCAGAATCGACTTGCGGTCAATAGTGAAAGTATGTGTATGTGGCGGGGGTTGCTTTGCTATACTTAGGGTAAAAATGAGACCAAATCTAACAAAACCATGCCTTGGGGTATGCTAAAAGTGATTTAAAGTAACAAATAATACATTTTGGTCATACTTTAGTTTGAGGACAAATTCTCACTATCAACTAACTGTTAACTGCTTTTAACAATGTTTGCTTGACTAAACTCCTAATTTGCTGCTTATTAATAGTTAGTAAGGTGGTGGTTAAGTTTAGATACGGGGTAGAATTAAGGGATGTAATATATGGTAATGCAGAATAAGGTGTTCATGAGTTTTAAATATGTGAGAAGTACTAATAAACAGCCAATAGTAATATGCATGCTAATAAGCCATTAATTGATAGTGGGAATTATTCACTATTTTATATATATATGCATTTATACAACAGTTCTTTTTGGTCCTTGAATCTGATTGGCCGAGAGGAGCGCAATATTCTAGTGATAACAGAACTAAGATATACACTACCAATGAAACGTTTTTGGACAGTAAGATTTTAATGATTTTAAAGAGGTCTCATCTGCTCAGCAAGTCTGCATTTATTCGATCCAAAGTACAGGAAAAAACATATTTTTACTATTTAAAATAACTGTTTTCTATTTTAATATATTTGAGAATTTAATTTATTCCTGTGATTTTAAAGCTGAATTTTTAGCGTCATTACTCCAGTGACATGATCCTTCAGAAATCATTTTATTATTGTGATTGGCTGCCCAAAAATATTTACATATTATTATTGTTGTTGAAAACAGCTGAGTAGATTTTCTTTTTTTTCTTTAATAATAGAAAGTTCAGAAGAACAGTATTTATCTAAAATAATCTTTCGTAACATTATAAATATATTTATCATCACTTTTGATAAATTGAAAGCATCCTTTTATATATTTAAATAAATACTAGTGTATAATAATATATATATATATATATATATATAAATTTAAGATAAATGCTGATCTTTGAGTCTTT
>CM065130.1:9700000-9837500 GCA_033026305.1 Cirrhinus molitorella
GATATAAAAAAAATACAAAGAGTAAGAAAATATGTTCAATTCATTGTAATTTACAACATGATGTGCATTAAACATTTTATTACATCAAGATTTCCTTTCATACTCATTAAAATGCAACGTTATTTCTTATTTACATGCAATGCATTCATTCCCAAACTTTTTGTTGTCTAAACCTCATTCACCAAATATATTTATTTTAAGTACCCCTGAGATTTTAAATTAAATATTTCAATAATTAAGTATCACATTTGGATGTTCATGGTTTCTTTGATGTTGATTAATGATCACATAGCATGCAGCTAAATAATATTTCATCTTTTTTAGTAAGTTTGTTATTTTAATTGTAATCCATAAAAAAGTAACTGTAGTCTGATTACGAGCACTTTAAAATGTAACCTACTCTAATTACAAGTACTTCATTTTTGGAATCTGATTACGTGATCCAGATTACGTGTAATCAGTTACTACCCAGCTCTGTGTATATATATATATATATATTTATATATTATTAGTGTATATATAAGTTACTTTCCATCGCTATTTTGCAGTTTTATTCTGATTAGATCTTCTTTTTTTTTATAAATAAATGCTTGCTCCCATCCCAGGTTAATATCAATAAGTGTAAACCCAAATATATTTCTGTGGCACTTCAAAAATGTTTAGAATTTTGTCCTGTCAAAGCTACATTGGCTCAACCAATGGTGTAGTTTTTCGGTTGGGTTTTCTATTTGTCTCACCAATAGAAGACAAGGGGAGTGTTCGAAAACAGCCATTATTTGTGCAGTTTTGTTTGATTGCGGTTGATGTACATCCCAAAGAGGCTCAAAATCACTTTCACGTACCTTTTTGTGGACTGTTCCCAGCTGGTGGAATGACCTACCCATCTCAATTCGATCAGCTGAGTCATTGGCCATCTTCAAAAAACGTCTGAAAACCCATCTTTTTCGGCAGAACTTGACCAATTGACACTAGCTCTTTCCTACTCTTTTCAGTTTTCTATATTTATATAAAAAAAAAAACAAAAAAAAAAAAAACCCTTGCAAGACTTATCGTGTTTATCTAACTGAAATTTGCCACAGCACTTATACACTGTCGCTCTCTTGTTGCTCTGATTGCTTCTATTGTAAGTCGCTTTGGATAAAAGCGTCTGCTAAATGACTAAATGTAAATGTAAATGTACAGAAATCAAACCAAAGCCAGTTGAAGGCAAGTCTGCAACCTTTAGTCAAAAAAAAAGAAGAAAAAAAAACTGGATAATGGCTAAAGCTAACACTTCTGTTTTATGAAAGGAGAGCAGAGGCCGTTTTCTTATAATGGGTGTCATTGGAGGAGAGGTTTCACTACGCTGAATAAACAGCTTTTTAGAGGAAACGGCTTATCATTTAAAGAATCGACCACCTATTGGCTAATTTTCAACATGTTTTACACTAAATAATACTTTTGAATGTAGCTAATTTTAGAGTTTCCACTAAAAAAAGCCGTTTTATAAGAGAAGTCTTTGACTTTTTGCGACAGGTGAGCTTCCCATTCATTCCTATGATATCCGTAAATGGTGATTTGAGTGTTGCACAACTCTGAACTGAAATTCAATGACGTCAAGGCTGTAATGTGATTGGTTATCAAGGCATACGTGATCTAAGTTGACCATTAGTAAGAAATATAGTACCTAATAGTAAGAAAATCTCTAAATCAAAAACTTCAAGTTTTAGTAATCTGTTAGGAAGACATTTAAGTTATTTTCATTACACAGGAAATGGAAGGTCTTGAGCGCATTGCATTGTAAGAAAACAATACCCAGCGCAGTGTGCTTTGCTGTATACTCAACAGTATCCTTGTATGTCATGTCTACTGAGTGTTTACATACTGTGCATGGCATACTATATCCTGCAGAAACAGTAATGCTGTACTGAACATCTCCATGTATCCTGCAAGCTTTGCAGTAGTCATGTTAAGTAACAGCTCATTGGAAAAGTACATTTCCTGGTTTGACCTCAGGCAAGATGTTACATGTGTTACATCTTCTAAAAGCAGAATAGAAACAACTTTAATCCTAGTATATAACACAGAAGCAGAAAAGCCATTGTCCTGCTCTGTGGCCGTTTTACCCTTCAGCAAGGATCTTAACCTCAGGTTGCTCCAGTGGGACTGTGGCTGTAATTAGTGTACTGTAAGTCACTTTGGATAAAATAAGCCTGCTAAATACAACAATTTGGTATTTTACACTTGCCCTTCAGGTTTGCTTACATGCCTCATTGGGGTGGTTTGGAGTATTGGTTAAAGATCTAGGCTAGTAACCGAAAGGTCATAGGTTTGAACTGTACAAGAGGCGATCCATGAGATATTTCCAGTTTAGAACTGGCGCTTAACCTCAGGTTTCTCTGGGAGACTGTCCATGTAATATGACTCATGTCAACATTACCAACTCTGAAGAACCTTTAACCTCCATGGAACCTTTCCATACCACAAAACGTTCTTTATAGTGGAAAAGATTCTTCAGATTTTTAAAATGTTTTTCAAACTGAGAAAAACATCTTAGGGAACCCAGAATGGATCTTCTATGGCATCACTGTGAAACATTTGTTTTTCGGAGTGTATGGGGTGGTGCCAGCGCAAAGTCAGAGAGAAAAAAATGATAAGCTGTTTTCCGTACAAATAGCAAGATCTGTCATTTGATGCTGGGCTTTACGCTATAGAAAAAAATAATAGCCTAAATAGAGTTTCGCTAATGTTCATACGTCATTTTTATTGTGTGTGATAATCTAAATTTATCCATTCATATTGTGAACTTTATTGTGACTCACATGGTGAACTAATCAAACGTCAATCAGTCAGTCAGAAGATCCTCGTTCACAAACTAAACGCCCCAGTTCATTCAGTCTCGTTCAGCGCCACTCTGACACAGAATCAAAACAGTGAAGCATATTTGTTTAGTAAGTCTAACCAATAAAATGTGCCTTCACAGCCTGTACTCTGTTTGCAAATGCTGAAGTCAGTTTACATAGGTAGGAAAGTAGGGAGTGAACTACAATGAACCGTACACCTAAAGTGCAAAAACACTTATTTGTATGCTGTATAATCTTTATTTTTGCACATCAGATGTTCTATGTAAATTAAAAAGAAGTAAAATCACCCTTCGAACACTATTCATGAGAAGGGAAAAGTGTTGAACACATGGAAGCGCCTTTAGTCAGTGCTAAATGCAATGTGTCATATTTTGAGCACATAAGAAAGCAGTTCTGAATATGTCTGCTTGTTTTTTTTGTGACATGGCCAGGGTTTATAGCTCCTTATAGTCACCTCACATCACCAAGGATTGATTGTGAGCAGGATTTGTTTGGGGCAGGATTCGGTTTAGATTGGATTCATTCATTTGGAAACAGATAAAACAGGCCAATAGTAAGTGCTCGTGGTGCAGTCCACAGTAGAGAACGTCTGTTATTCCTCAAACTGAATTCTAAGTGTCTTGCTATCTCACAGAGAGGAGCTTATCAAAACTGTGTAGATGGACACAATGTATGAACACTGTGTGTGTGTGTGTGTGTGTGTTTGAGGGACAACAGTGTGTTTTAAAGAGTGTGCGAGCATTTTATTTGTTGTTTCCATTGTCACACGCAGCTGCTTCAAGGTTTATTCTCTCGTTTTCGCTCTCTACCGAGCTTGAATTGGGTTCAGCGTCCACATCTGTGTGTGGCAGCTGTGAGGGACCTTGATTGGATGAAATGATCAGATGAGAGGGGGAGGACAGAGGGAAAGAGTATATAGAAGGAGGGATGAGGAGTAATCAGAGGGAACTCTCCCTGTTTCTTTTGATTTGTCTGTCTCTCACTGTTTCTCCCTTCAGATAAAGCTCAGTGTAAAATCATTTTTAGATTATATTGACCTCAGCCTGATTTTCCCTGCCGGTTTGTGTTTGGCTCTAAAGGCGATTTAAGTGATTCTTTGTAAGAGAGAAACAATGTCAGAGCCATGGCCTAGCTGTTAGTTGTTTATAAGCTTGCATTTTCCGAATCTGTTGCACTTTTAGAGGCCATTTACACACACAAATGCAAAACCTGACCGGGTGGAATAAAAAAAAGACTCTGAAACGCATGTAACACATGCATATGTAGAAAAACAATGGAAAAAACAGTGCAGAGGAACGCGTGTTCTGCGTAAGTGGCCCCTTATGTCAAAAATACTAGCACTTTTGTACTACAGGGAAAAGGAGTCTGACCCTTAAAAACTTTTCCCATGAACGTATGCGAAAAAGTAGAGGAAAAGATTGCTTCTGTAATTCAGAAGAAGCTGAGTCTCATTTGACAGACATGAGTAGGTTAAAGGTTACCAGTTAAAGTGTCACTCTCTCAGTTGGTTGTTTTGTAACGAAATAAACTCGATAAACTTCACAACCGAGTCACACAGTCCGCTGTTTGAGCAAGAGTTCCCTGAGGACAGTCTCTTTCCCAAGAGAGAGATAGACGGTCGGATTTCCGCTCGAGTTTGTTCAGATGCAGACCTTCACTTGTTAACTCTCTCGTATTTGAGCAGAAACAGCTTTCATGTCATCCCGCGCTGTGGTTTTTAGCTCTCGCAGGAGGATGAGGTGGATGCGGGCAGTGTGTTGCGCGGCCTAGATTTAGCGTGTTTGTGTGTTTACCTCATCTGTGTGTTGTCTTACCTCTCCGTGTTATTGTTGGGGGCTGTGAGTCACTGGATGTTAATCATTTCCCACACGGGCAAAGTACACACACACACGATCACAAACACACACGCTCGCACGAGCAAACTGGCAGGATCAGCCGTGATTACTCACTGCTACACAGGGCTAGTTTTATTAAGAGCGTGTTTACAGCCTGACTTTTAGTCATTAGTCTCTGCCTGTAAACACTTCAAAATCTCATAAACAAACAAAGAGTGATTGAACGGCCGTAAATTGTGTTAAAGTAGAAAATCTTTTTTGGAGAAAGATTTGTAATCGGTCCAGGATTATTTTTTAGCTGCCATTAAACGTGAACACAGCGTAATGCTAATGCTACCGTGTTTACATTTAGTTAACAAATGTGTACAGGCAAAGAGCAGGTGCCAATGAACCGGTGAGGGGCGCCCGAAGATCTCTCTCCTCCACGGCCCTCCGAGGGTTTCACACCGGAGGAGCTCCTGGTAATTAAAAGACAATTTTGTGAAATTGATTAGATTATGCTAATCAGGGGAGATAATATCTAGAGAAGACTGTGAGTGTGTTAGTGTGTGTATGAGTGGGTGGATAAGTGTGTGTGTGAGTGATTATGAAGAGATGGCAGTCCGGTCGCCATTTCAAACCCCTGAATCCACCACACTTGTGTGTGTGTGTGTGTGTGTGTATGTGTGTGTCTGGAGATCACGCTCACGCCGCCATTTCACACAGCTCCGCTCGACTGTCTCTGCCGCTCCTGAAATGTCAGAGCGATGTTCCCTGGACTAGGCGTGAGGATATGACAGCTGGCTGCTCACCTGCTGCGTGTGTGTCCACATGCTGGGTGCTTTTAACTGATCCGGTGCCTTTAATGCATTCCATCGCTGATAGATAATCTCTGTCTTGTATGAAAAATAACTGGAATCGGTGTCTAGGACAAATTATTTGAGATGAGGCAGGTAATTGTTACAGACTGACAGTGAAACGGACAATCAGATTCAAGTTCTGAGGCATGCTGGCTGTAAGTGACCTTTGACCTCCTGGATATGGATTGGGAACAAGCAAGTATTTATAGTAATAGAGTTGTGTATAAGTAAACAAACAAATAAATAAATAAATAAGCAACATTCATCTCATTAGATGCACCATGGGTGTCTTTGTAACTTCACACAGACACACACAAACACATTTTATGACTCATGCATGTTATCATCAGAGATGAACAGTCTTGCCTATATTTGGCTGGCAAAAGCACATAAACTTCGCATAATTGGCTTTCTGTTGGGAAGGAACGAGCCGTGCGGAAGGCGCTCGGAGAGACGGAGAGAATGCATAAAGCTAAATGAAGACTATCTCTTTAAACGAACGCCTAATTATGCCATTACGTTAACTAAAGAAAGAAGCTCTGTTCTAAAAAGAACAAGGAAAAACAAAGACAGCATTTTAGGTGGAGAGAGAGAGAGGTGGATGGAAAAGTCCGAGACAGAGAGAGTGAGAGAGATGGTGCCTTCAGGCTTTATTTAGCTGGGACAACAGAACATGAGCTCATTACACACAAATACACTGCGGCTACTACACCTCCAGCGCACAACTACACATTTAATATGATCTCTCTGTCTAGGCTTTTAGACCCTCTCCTTTAGCCTGATCTCTCCATCCAGATCAGCACATCTTCGATGGAGCCTTGCAGTAACTGATCATCAGTGTGGCTCAGTTTTGAAACCCTTTCTGCCTTGCTATCTAATGTCTAAATAGGCAGCGGCATTCTAACAGAAATGGAACCTCGTAAGTGGCTGATTTGTACAAGTCTGTTCTCTACACTCTCAGGAAAAATGTGTAGAAATTGTACTGTCACTGTAGCACCATTTTGGAGAGAACGCAAACAGTCAGCTGCGTCACGCGGATACGCTGTTTTCGTTCAAATCAAAACGCTGTTACGCAGTGGATACTCTACAAAATGGAGCTACGGTAACAAGCTACGGAGACAAATTGTTGTATAAAGTCGTTATTTTTGTTTTCTTCGCATACAAAAAGTATTTTCGTAGCTTCGTAAAATTATGGTTGAACCACTGATGGCAGATGAACCACTTTCTTTTGTCAAGGCCCACTTTTCTGGGGCCTTGACAAAAGAACTGCCAAATAACTTACAGCCAGCTTGCCTCAGAACTTGAATCTGATTGTCCGTTTCATTGTCAGTCTGTAACAATTAAGTAACAATTCTGGGCGTATTAATGACAAAATTTTGCAATTTTTTTTATTTCTGGCATTGTGGATGGATAGCTTACCTCTGCATACAAGTACAGCTAATATCTACTTGAATGGGGAAAGACTGAAATCTCCAAAGCTATTTGTCAAATTTATTTTTCAAGAATTTCAGATTGGCAATAAAATCATTCAACAAAATCACAAATTTAGATTCTGCAGTTCCGAAAATTTAATTAAAACAACTGTACACTACCAGTCAAAAGTTTTTTTTGTTTTTTTTTAAAGAATTCTCTTTTGCTCACCAAACCTCCATTTATTTGATCCAAAATACAGCAAAATCAGTAATATTGTGAAATATTTTTTTACGATTTTAAAATAACTCTTTTCTATTTGAATATATTTTAAAATGTAATTTATTCCTGTGATCAAAGCTACATTTTCAGCATCATTACTTCAGTCTTCAGTGTCACATGATCCTTCAGAAATCATTCTAATATGCTGAAACATTTATTTACTTCAGTTGGGTAATTTTTTTTTAAAGATTCTTTGATGAATAGAAATATCCAAAGATATTGCATTTATCTGTAATAAAACAATATACTATTCAAAAGCTGTACTTTGGGTCAAATAAATGCAGGCTTGGTGAGCAGAAGAGACTTCTTTAAAAAAAAGATTAAAAATCTTAAAATTAAAAAACCTTTTGACTGATGGTGTATATGTTTAAGGCTAGTCATGCTAGTTAAGGCACATTTGCATTCTAATACAAATATTTGTATTTAGTCTTCTAATGCTTTTATCTAAGAGCTTGTACTTAAATGGTTAAAAAAAAAAATCAAAAACATGTGACAAACATTTTACGAAATGAATGGAACTTCCAAATAACAAATTGCAGGTTTGATTTGATAAGAACAGTAAGGAATGTTGGTGCTAGTATGTCTGTATTGTATTTATAACACACAAACGTATAAAACATATTTTTAACAGTTCTTCATCAAATGCAGTATATACACATTTGTACGCAACTATTTTAGCATTAGCATGGTGCTAGGCTAACTAAACTAATACGAATAACAATATATGGCTCACATAAATATTGGGTAAACTCCGATTTTGAGTCATGAAATGATTATCTCTGTAATCAACATTTCTGCTGACTTATCTACCATCTTTTTTGTGAGCTTGCCACTGTCCATCAGATACACACTTCTTGGTGGAAATAGTACGTTATCAGAGTAGGTTATCTTTTTCGCCTCCTGTCTTTTGAATACGATGAATTTATACATATTACTCATTTCACATACTGTTTTTCACCTACTATATAACATGGAAATAGGCATATTTGCGCACAAGTCTGTCAGGGCTGCACCTATGATGCCTTAATATGCTGTCTAGGTAGGCAGCTTACTAGGTTTTGGAACAAAGCCTCTGTGTGTGTGTCAGTGTTTAGGATTGAAGGATTTGGGCCAGTCCAGTCTGCTTTACCTCAACTCACTCCTGCTGTCCTACTCAAAGCCAACAGCCCACAGAAAAATCACGCAAGGAGCTATTCTCATCTTCTCTCTACGTTTCTGTCCTTTCCGCCCCTTCTTGCTTCTCTTTCCACTTTCTTTCCTGTCAGCTTCTCTTTCTTTCTCTGGAGGGAGAGAGGCTGATGCAAACGGGTGGGCTGTGGTGTAATCCAGGGCCTGGGAAGGTCTGCGGATCAAAATCCATGTTCCGTATCCACCGCGTGTCCCTCGGCCTTGACGCCCCCGACCCGCCTGCTCGCCTGCAGTCCTTGACGATGCCATCATACCCTCATAAATTCCGACTGCATCCTCCCTGACCCCGCGGCTGACTCCTCCCACACACCAGATGATTGACAGCTCGTGGCAGACCCACTGATTCCATTTAGTCCTCCCGGATTAGTCGCACGTTCCACTTGTGCGTACACTTTTGTACATGCGTGTGGGATTCCTCACAGTTTCCACGGCTTAGCCCACCTTTGTTTTAAAGATCAGGCACAGTAACGGCGTAATCCAACGCCTGATTGTCGCCAGAGCTCTCGGTAATCGTAATCGCCTTGAAATATTGTTGCGGTTGTCGCCATGTGTTCGTCCTGGCACTTGGAGAATTCTCTGGAAGGCTGCCGGTACAGTCGAGCAGGCCCAGACTCAGAGATGGGTGGCAGGGAGCGTGTTTGGGTGCGCAGATGTGGGCCGATTTTTAGACCGGCCTGTCTGAGGAGGTCACGGCTGAATAAAAGGATCATATGACAGGGGTGTGATGCACAGAGCAGAGGAGGAAACTTCAGTGTGCATTTTAAGCTAAAATTAGGCAGATGGTTAGACGGCTCTGGATTAAGTCTGGAGGCCAGAGAGATATAGAGAGAGAAAGAGAGAGACAGGGTGTGAAAGAGAGAATGACAATATTTAAAACAAAAATTGCTCAAGCAGCCATAGTTTAATTTGCAACTCTGTCTGCCTGTCTCTGAGACTGTATTTCTCACTGCACACACACACACACACACACACCCTAGAACAACACAAATGACTTGAGTAAATTGAACTTGACTCATATTTAATTACGTGAAAGTCGCTGTTTGTTTGTTTGTGTGTGTGTGTGTGTGTGTGTGTGTGTGTGTGTGTTTTGATTTATAGACTAGGGGTTGTACTGAAATAGTTTAGGTTAACCTCTAGTTGACGGTTTGTGCCTATTGCTAACTAGGCAGGACCACATGACCTCAGTGTGAGTTGTTTTATATGGTGACAGCAAGAGGAAAATTCCTGTCTGCAAACTTTGTCCCAGTGTTTTTGTGTTGTTATCTTTTGACTTGTCCAAAGGTCTGGGACCATGCTGAAAATCTAAGATATCATGTGTTTCACAGTATATCTGTATTGAATATTTTAATATAAAAAAAAAAAAAAAGATTTTGCACTTGGCCACTAATCAGATTTGTGACTTATATGAGCTATCTTGTACAAAAGGTCAGTTTTTTTTTTGTTTATGCTAATATTATAACTTAGTAGTATATATATATTTTTTTAAATTAAAGTGAAAAATGCTAAATGGAAGAATTTTCAGTTGTGGTCTAACCGTTAGACCCCACCTTTAATGTGGAAAATGTAAAAAAAAAGAAGTGAAACTTGAGCAATGTACATTCATAAAGCTTGTTGTAAGTGTAACGACACAACAGACTTCTGAGGTGGACCTGAGTTCATTTGATATGTTCACATACAAACAAAAAAACTGTAGAAAACTGCTCTGAGGTCCATAGAAACTGTTTTAGCATTATTTATACAATGGAGATATAGTTGAAGTCAAAAGTTTACAAGTGTTAATTCTTTTACTAAACTAAGAGGGATCATGTAAAATGCATGTTATTGTTTATTTAGTACTGACCTGAATAAGATATTTCACATAAAAGATTTTTACATGTAGTCCACAAGAGAAAATAATAGTTGAATTTATAAAAATGACCGTTTAAAAGTTTATATACACTTGATTCTTAATAATGTGTTGTTACCTGAATGATCCACAGCTGTTTTGTTTGTTTGCTTGTTTAGTGATAGTCGGTCATGAGTGTCTTGTTTGTCCTGAACAGTTAAATTTCCCACCGTTGTTTAGAAAAGATTCTTTGTTTCTTCCAGCATTTTTGTGTAGTTGAGGCCTTTCCAACAATGACTGTATGATTCACTGAGGACAACTGAGGGACTCAAATGCAACTATTACAGAAGGTTCAAATGCTCACTGATTCTCCAGAAAGAAAAATGGTGCGTTAAGAGCCTAAAATAAAAAGAAAACTTTGTTGTTTTCTGGGGAATATGTACTTTTTTTCTGTAGCTTCTAAAGGACAGTGCTAAAAAAAAATTCTATATGTATATTTAGGCAAAATAAGAAAAATGTACACATCCTCATTTTGTTCAAAAGTTTACACCCCAGGCTATTAATGCATCGTGCTTCTTTCTGAAGCATCAGTGAGCATTTGAACCTTCTGTAATAGTTGCATAAATAATTGCATTATTAAAATGAAAAACCTCAAGGTATCCTAGGTCAGTAGTTCTCAAGCTGGGCTGGGCTCTTTATAGGCCCTTTAACAAACTTCCAAGGGGATGACCTAAATTTATTTAAATTATGCATATATTATTATTAATATAATTAATATTTATATTTCTATTAGTTTTATTTTAAAACAAGTCTAGTTTAATTAAAACATTCAATTAGAAAGTAAAATGAACTCATATTGCGACACTCCGAGTTTCTGTTAAGATAATATAGTTAATTATATTCTGTCCTAGATAGATAAACTTGATGGTAACAAGATGTTAGGAGATGTGAATGATTTGAATTGCTCACATCACTCATTCCTTAGAAAGTTTCTAAATTAAACTTATTTTTAAACTTAGAATTGTCAGTTTTATTTGCATTTGGCATTTGATACCAAATGTGTATATGTGTGTGGTTTGCAAGGCGTCTCAATGCATCACCTCACACTCTCTCTCCTCCTCTGTCTTTCTCTCTCTCTCTCTCTCTCTTTAGCTGAAAATGAATCTCTAATTTCACAGTTATCATCATAACCCCACAATGAATAATGCAAAGTTATTCAAAGAACCAATCTATAACTTATTAATTGCTGCCTTTTCTCATTCACTCCTTTCCCAACCCACACTCTCTTTTTACTCCTCTCTCTCTCTCTCTCTCTCTCTCTCTCTCTCTCTCTCTCCCCTCTTTGCACACTTTTATTTAAGACGCCACTTCCATCACCCTTTCCATGTAGAAATATGATGACTCTTGTGTTATAGCACTGACACGCTGATTTTACTCCCTTTTGAATGTTTAAATCATCCCTAGAGCTAGACACTGTCACACACACACACACACACACACACACACACACACACACACACACACACACATATATTACAGAGTCTTCGGGGAGAGTGGTGCGGAACTGCACGCCTGTCTCGCCAATCATGGCTGTTTTCTTAGCTGATGGTTGTTTTGCAGTGATCAATAGAAGATATTTCTGCTCTGTCCGATCTGAAACAGGAGATGGATTTTCTCATCAGGTTTATGCTTTTGTCAATGTAAACACACACACACACACACACACACACACACACACACACACACACACACATACAAACACAGGACATGAAGGCAGGGCAGGATGTGTGTTCCTCTTTTGCGAAGCTGTAAATCATGTTTATGACGGTAATACAGGTATAGATCAGTGTGTTGATGGAGAGAAGAATTGAAGTGATGAAACTCTATGTAGTGTAATTATGTTTCTGTCCGTTTGTGTGTGTATGCATGTGTGTGAATGCAAATATGAATGTCGTTTCTGTGTGTGAAGACTCTTCGGATGGAACATGTGTAACTTGCTGTGTGTGTACTTGCATGTGTTTGTGTGGATGTTAATGGAGATGGTACAGGGACATTGAGCATGTCACACACACACACACACACACACACACACACACACACACAGCTCTCTCTGTAATGGAGTGTCTAAATATATCCGGTTTTTGCCGGATCCGCTGCCTCCGGAGTGAATAAGAAATGGGCTTCAGTAAAGGACAGAATATCTCTCTCTCACTCACGCGCACACACATTCACATGCTTTCTCGTCTTCCTCTCTAACGGTGCATCGTCGCCGTATCGCCGCTCACTTGCAGTGTGTGACAAACCTAGATCAGTAGTTTATGTGAAAACTAGAGCGATCTAGTTTTGTGGTGTCGCTTGCTTATGGATGTGATGTAAGACACCTGCACACATACTTATATTAGAACACAAACATACACACACACATAGAACGTGCTGTGGCAAGCTAAACATCTAATGATCCTCAATGGTCCCACTGGGATCTTGCGGAGGTCAAAGAATGCCGGCAAATCCTGTGAGACTCTTTCTGCTCCTCTGAATTGACCAATCAGCATGCATGTCCCATTGGCGGTCAGCCGGCTGATTATCTGTGCTTCAGACTCGTGTTTTGCAACAGAGGTCATGCGGTCGTTAAGTTAGACAGGAATGATGCTCATTATTAACATTGATCTTTTAGTTCATTGCGGAGTGTAAATACTTTTTTTGTGTGGTTTCTAAACTTTGATGGTTGTCAGATGACTGAGAACAGGAAGTGATGGGGTAAGAGGGGCAGATGGCATAGCTGGCTTTTTCAGTGTATCTGTGCAAGTGAGAAAGTGATTATGTACAAGCTCCAGAAATTTGATAAAGCCGGTATCAAGTAGCTGCAAGAGGAAATCGATTGCCTGAAATTGTTCAACATTTATTTACACACAAATTTACAGTTTGCATATTTTGTCAAAGCCCTTTGCATAGATTATTATAAAAACAAATATTTTATTAGAAAATAAATGTATAAATTATATTTAATTATAAATTGGTTTGATTTTAACTTTTTAATACACTAATTAAATTGGAATGTTTACATATTCTCTAAGCCTTGTTTTCATAGATAATAAAGTAAAATATATATTTTTAAATTAATTATTTTATAAATGTACTTTATATTAAAGTAGAATGTACATAATTTTTTGTCATTGCCTTGTTTTGCTTTTTATTATTATTATTATTATTATTAATAATAATAATAATAATAATAATAATAAATATGTGAACCTGGACCACAAAACCAGTCATAAGGGTCTTTTTTTTTTTTTTTTTTTTTTGAGATTTATACGTAATCTGAAAGCTTTCCGTTGTTGAATGGTTTGTTAGGATAGGACAATATTTGGCCAAGATACAACTGTTTGAAAATCTAGAGTCTGAGACTGCAAAAAAATCTAAATATTGAGAACATCATCTTTTAAAGTTGTTAGCAATGCATATTACTAATCAAAATTTAAGTTTTGATATATTTATGGTAGGAAATTTACAAAATATCTTCATGGAACATTTTTTCAATAATAATATATTTCAAAGCCTTTGTTTGCATAGCTGACATAGTAGAAGTGACACAGAAGTAAACTGAATTTAAAATCATTCTTGTGAGCACCACAATCCAATGTGACAGCCCATATGTGCCACAGCAAATCAGAACTTGTTTATTTGATAGATTTATTAGTTCTTAAACTCATAAATATATTGTTTTACAAGGCATTGAGCAGTGCTGTTATAGTAGTTCAGTTTGTTTGTGTGTGTGTGTGTGAAATTTTTTTAGAGAGATTTGTGTGTGTGAATGGATCCATCTCTGTCTTAGGGCTAAATGTACCTGCTTTATATGCACTACAACAACTACAAGTGTGGGTGTGACTAGCAGCTTCTGTTGTGTGTGTGTGTGTATGTGTGTATCAGCACCAGCCGGCCTAAAGGAATGTGTGTGTGACACTTTCCAGTTGACTTTAAAAAGACTGAGAGATCATGAGATCAGAACAAAAGCATCTGCACAACCATCCATTTCTCTGCGCAACCTCTTTGCTTGTGAAGAGAAGTTAATTCTCCCTTTAACATACACAAAGTTTATGAGATTCGCCCTTGTAAGACACCGATATGTGTGCATGCGTGCGTGTGTGTGTGTGTGTGGACATCAGGTCTCATTTTGCATTGTTTGTGTGGCATTGTTTGGGCAGACGATCCGCTCGGTATATCTGCTGATCTGTGTTGCTGTGGAAGCGGATCTAGTGACTCCTCATTGGACCACAGAACAGCTCACGGACGAAAGGCCGAAGTATCCCAGCATGCAGCTTTCCACCATCTGTCACAGGCCCTTTGTTTGGGTGTGGGTTGAGCTGCTGGTCTCTGGTTACTCATAACACGCAAAGACACACACACATACGCTTGTGCACATATTACAGCTTTAAATCACGTTCCCATCCTTTGAATTTCGCCTCTCTGATACTGTGTAGCACAAGCCTGATGTTTGTTACGGTGGAAAGGCGCATTGACGTGATCAATGGCATCTGTCTGCTTGCGTTAGGATAAACCGGACGGTTTGGCTCACGATCAGACTTGTAGAATTTCCTATTTTGCTCGAACGGACACGGACGCATGGAGCCGTGGAGAAACTCGCAGCTTTTAGCGCTCGGAAATCAATTTTATCAGTCCAACCCTGTCGTCCTGCTTTTCTTAAAGACCTCTAGATTATTCATCCATGTGGCAGGACGCTCACACACACACACACACACACACACACCATAAAATCTAATACCCTCTCACTCACAACTGAGACGGCTGAAGAAAGAAAGGTGAATCCCACACCTCTTTGTACAGGCCACCGCCCACATATCATTTCTCCTCACCATCCGCCCTCCCTTCCTTGATTTAGAGACTGGTGTTTTTAACACGACGCCGCACATGCTCTCTTTCTCTCTCTCTGTGTATCCTGGGACGCTGACGGTGGTGTGACTGCCAGTGTCACCAAGCAACCATGTCTTGCGACAGGCGAAGCCATCTCACGCTTCAGGAAAGCTGCTCCAGCCAATGGCGACGCAGCGCTGCGACCAATCAATGAGTCATAAGGGCCGGGGAGATGGATGTATTTGGACACTCGTTAACCACAATCTCACGCTCTTGTGAAAATAGCATGTATTCCGCGTCCCGCTTACTTACCGGTTGTAGGAATGAGCGTTTATGCCACTGCAGCTGGGAATTAGCAGCGATATGAGGTCAAAGGTCGCTGTTCCCCTGCCGCAGGTCACCGGGAAGGTGACGGGTCTGTGCTGGGCTTGCGCTGGTTGAAGAAAATGGAGTCTTTGTGTCGGTGTGGTTGCTGGCGCGCTCTGATTAGCACTGATCCATGCTGACGACTCTGTTGGCAGATTAGCGTGGCTAGCATTGGCCATCTGTTACCACGGGCCATAACAAGTGAGAAGTGTGGGTCATGTGCGCGTTTGGAGACAGATACGCAGCATTGTGAATAAACACACACTCTACACATACACACATATACTGTACAAACTTACACAATTATACACACACACACACACACACACACACTCTCCCAAACACAGCAACCTCAGCAGTATATTTCACTGCCTCAGGAGTGTATGATTGATTTTCAGGTTAAATTAAATAACACACAGCTTTATGTAGTGTCTCTCTCTGGAAGCACGTTCATGGGAATCGAGTTTGCGTTTCTCCCAGCTGGCTCGAGAGGCGAAGGTGGTCGTCCATATTGCACGGACTAAACGCATCCCGCAAAGCGCCCGGATCGCGATTAGCATATGATTCGCTCATTCGTGGGATCCGGGGCCTGCTGTTTTTTCCAACGATCTCATTGGCCGCATGCACCAAGTCAAATTAATTACGCCGCTCACGGAGATTACGATGCCTGCCTTCCAGTGCCACAGTGGAAGATGGCTAATTAGCTATAAAATCAGACTAATTCTGATGCTAAAGCTGTTTTAATTTCTGATAATTAAGTCAGGATTGGATCCTTAAATACCCTGGCATACCATTATTGCCGTAATCATGGTTGTTGTTATGAATTATTTTGAGACACTCGTCTGTTAACGTTGATGTTTAAGGTAATCACGCTAAGTGAGCTGGAGCTGGAGAGAGGTGGATGATATAATGTATATACACTTATATTTAAAATGATTTTTTTTTAAAGACATTGATGCATTTATTCAGTAAGGATACATGGAATTGCTTAAAAATGACAGTGAAGACATTTGTCATGCTGCAAAAGATATATATATTTTTTTTTAAATGAATGGTTTTTATTCTACTTTCTATTAATCAAAGAATCCTTTAAAAATGCATCATGGTTTCTACATCGATGATAATAAGAAACACTCGAGCAAAGTGGCATATTAGAATCCTTTCTGAAGAATCATGTGATGCTGAAAACATCACAAGAATAAATTCTATTTTAAAAAATAAATGCATGCATGAATTAATTCAAATGTATATAAGAAGTGTTATATTATATAGAAATTATTTTTCAAATACTTATATTTTCTGCTGAGAATTCTGACAAACATTCTGCCATCACAGGAATAAATTAGTTTACAATATATTCAAATAGAAAACATTTTAAATTATTAATATATTTTAAATTGTAATGTTATTTCACTATATTACTGTTTCACTGTTTCTTGTTTTTGATCAAATAAATGTACACTTGATGAGCATAAGAGACTTTTAAAAAGAAATTACAAAATCTTACAAACAGTAGTGTGCATAATCTTTAATTTTAACATAATTTAATTCAGACTCTGTTGAATTGTATGATTTATTTAAATCATATAATTAAAAATTTATTTGTATTTGATCTTATCTGTGAGATATGGATGTATTTATTTATTTATTTATTTTTTTTGTAGCATTTTCTGTGTGTGTTTCTGACTCTAGTTCACAATATGTGACTCTGGACCATAAAACCAGTGTCCATTTTTAAAAAATTGAGATTTATACATCATCTGAATAAATTAGCTTTCCATTGATGTATGATTTGTTAGGATATGATACAACTATTTGAAAATCTAGAATCTGGGTGCAAAAAAAAAAAAAAAAAAAAAAAAGATTGAGAAAATCGCCTTTAAAGTTGTCCAAATTAAGTTCTTAGCAAAGCATATTAATATTCAAAAATTAGGTTTTGATATATTTATGGTAGGAAATTTACAAAATATCTTCATGGAACATGATCTTTACTTAATATCCCAATGATTTTTGGCATAAAAGAAAAATCTATAATTTTGACCCATACAATGTATTTTTGGCTATTGCTACAAATATGTCACATATTTCAATATTTCTTTTACATTTTTTATTACTATGTCTGTTAGAATGTGTTATCTGACTCAACGCTCATTTGTGATGACATCTCAGCAATTTCAACAAGATTATAAGATGTACTATTTGTATCCATAAGAATGCAAGGTACCTTATATATTCAAGCGTTGTGTATAATTCAATCATTGTTTTCCACTGAGCACTGTTTGAGCAGTTATTTAGGGTTGAATTTCAAGCTAGCATTCATTCAGAGCAACCTGCCGTGAACTTGAGTTGGCAGGGTCATGACCTGGTGACCTTTGACCTTTGGAGGCAGGGTATGAGTGAGAGGAAAATGGTTAGAAAGCGGAGATAGAGGGATGCTCCAAAAGACGAGGAAGCGAAGGACAGGTGGAGCGAAAGAAAGAGGGGATAACAACCGCAGTGGCAGATTGTGGCCTCTGCCGCTGTTTACGCCAATATGCAGACACTTTCATTGTGTGTGTGTGTTGGTTTCGGCGTTGCTCTCGGGCGAGGGCTGTTAGTTGATATTCCATGGACGTTTCCATCTCTGAGATCTAATCGGTGTGTGTGTGTGTGTGTGTGTGTGTGTGTTTGCATGCGTGTGTGTGTGTGTGTGTGTGTGTGTAGCAGAGACATACAAGAAGGAGAGCCGCTCAGGGGACAGGCCACGAGTGTTTATATATAATGACAGAATAACAAAGCCATGTGTGCTACACCATGGCACTCTCTGCCGCTTCCCATCGAGCATCTGTGCAGACGTGCGACCAAGCTCAAGGTTTCCAGTTCACTTGTCTCCAGCAGTCAGGTTTTTTCAGCTTGAATCTCACACTAATCGTATTTTCATGCGTTTAAAGTACGTGCGGATATGGTATGTTTTGAGGAGGGAAAAAGAAATTCAAGAAGGCTTGTGGGGTTTTGTGTGTGTGTATATGTTGGCTGCGTGCGACTGTCTTTAATATGCGTCTCTCCAAACTGTGAAATCTCCACAGAAACAGTTAAAGGCATAATTTGCCTGTTAAGCACATCAAGTGTGAGAACGCTTGTTTTACGCTGTGTAAAAATGGCTGTGAATAGTCTTGTAAATCAGTGTGCTGCTCACTTTGTGTGTGTGAGCCTGTGTCAGTCTCTCTTCTATCCTGTTGAAGGGGGTCTCGACAGTGAATGAATGGTTAACGTGACAAGCCGAACAAACCCTCTGCCCAAACAGGACGTTAATGTGTGGTCCTGTAGAAATATGCTCATGGGCTTGGGAGCAGACGTGTGTATATGTGTGTGTGTGTGTGTGTGAAGGAGACTGACTGGTGTTAAGTAGAAATATTGTTCATGGCAAGTGAAATGTGAAAGGAAGAGTGGCAGGCTGTGTGTGCGTGTGAGAGCTCACTCTAATTATCGATTGGATTGTGCTTGACAGATATGGAGTCTGGAGAACGGCTGGCCTCGCCTTCCACCACCCCGGCCTCCGTCCACACCGCCACCTCTGCGTCGTCATCTTCCTCCTCTTCCTCTTCTTCATCCACAGCAGCCTCCAATGCCAAGAGCAGCCTGAACCACGGAGCCACGGCCTCGCTCGGCACATGCGGTAAGAACTCGTGAGCGCACACACATGCTCTTTCATGCCCTGACGCAAGGGTTGCTTATTGTTACAGTGTGAAAAGTGCTCAGTCAAAACTCACGCACAATCACACGCCAGCACATTTCCCCACACACACACACCGCTGAGTGTCGCACAGGCACGCTTTGAGCCCGTCTCCAAGTTTAGACTGCGTGGTTGGCGGCAGATTGGAGACTGATGTCATCAGGGACGTCTCTTCCTGTCTGATGAAGCATCTTTTTTTTTTTTCTGTCTCTGAGTGACATGTGATAAAGTGCAGATCTTCTCTGCTGATTGAGTCTTGTCTGATAAGGCACAAGTGTTCACTTTCTCAGATTCTGTTCTGTTAAAGGGATAGTTCTGCCAGAAATGAAAGTTACTGTTTCTCATGTTGTTCCAAATTCAAAACTCTGTATTAAAAGGTTTGCTTGATGTGTGATCTCATTGATTCTTGTGTGTCAGGCAAGTACAGTTAAGCGTATATTACCCACGTATAATGTACTCTGTGTTATTTATAAAGTCGAACTAAATTAATCAGACACCAGAGATATATATATATATATATATATATATAGGACACTATAGTTAATTTATGGGAGTGAGGATAGGAAAATAAGATAAACTGTAACATTATACCCCAAAATTCTTCATACAGTGGACTACCAGTAAATTGTTCAAAAAAAATTATTCAAACACTTTGACCTGACCATAATTGCTAATGCAAACTTTTTACACCGCAGACTGAACAAAATTAAGCATTGCTTTGTAATTGCTAGTATTAACAAAGTATTGATAAACGTGCAAATAACGTCATACTAACAGTCTGGATTTTCGGTTGATTGTAATCCATTACATGCCTTTCTATCAAAGTTATCTGACATTATCAAGATGAATTTGTTCTGACACAGTTTAACTCTGGACTCATCATATTTTATTACCATTTTTTTTAACTGTAGTAAATAAACTGTGATAATGTGGGTATGGGTAATGTTGAGGGTGTCTGAATAAATTTTGGTTTGACTGTAAATAAAATCCAAAATTAAACCGCTCTATTTATATGGATTACTTTTACAATGTCTTTATGATCAAAAAATTTGTAATGAGTGAAAGTTATAGTTTCGTGGAATGATCATAAATTATGAGAATATATCAAAATATATAATCCAAAGAAGAAAATATATAATCCAAAGAAGAACTGAAGTCTTGAGGGCTTTGATTGACATGAGGGTGAGTAAATGACAGAATTTCATTATGGAGTGAGCTATCCCTTTAAGTAATGTCAAACAATAACTGAGGAAAAGACCAAAATGTGTAAGATATTTGTTAAACATATATCCCAAAGCCACACCTTGTAAATCCTTACCACTTCAAAAATAATGCTCCAAGATGTGTGTTGATTAGACATCAGTGATTAGATTTGTGTAAAACTATGTGACAGTGGGCACACTTTTTAGCAGTTAGCGACTTTTTCTTGTATTAACTAACCGTTAAAGCTGCATGAACATTCTTTAGAACTTTATCTTTAGTGTTCCAGAATGGAAAGAAGGTTATGCAGGTTTGGAATTACAGTGTGAGTAATTGATGACAGAATTGACATTTGTGTATGAACTATCCCTTGAAAGTTAGTGTTATGCAATAGCATCACTGCAAACAGTGAAGCTTACTGTTATTACTGTAACAACATTTCTTAGTAACAAAGTGATAGTTCTGCTAATATTTTTGCTTTGCATTAGAAAAACACGTGCCTGAATCCAAATACAGTGTTTGGAAAGGAAATTATGTGTACGACGGAACCTCTAAAGGAAATACGTATGTGATGCGAGGAAAAAATATATTTCAATTCTTTCTCTTGCAATTACACTACCATTCAAAAGTTTTTGGACTGTAAGATTTTTACATCTTCTCTTTTTACCAAGCCTTTATTTGATCCAAAATACATTAAAAGCAGTAATATTGTGAAATGTGCTTACTATTTAAAATGACTGCTTTCTATTTGAATATGTTTTACAATGTAGTTTATTCCTGTGATCAAAGCAAAATTGTCAGCTTTTCAACTTAAAAATATACTCAGCTTTTTTCAGCAGCATAATAATAATAATAATAATAATAATAATCAAATGTTTTTGTTTGTTTGTTTTTTACCAGAAAATCAGAATATTAGAATGATTTCTGAAGGATCATGTGACTGGAGTAATGATTCTAAAAATTCAGCTTTGAAATCACAGGAATAAATTCCATTTTAAACTACATTCAAGTAGAAAACAGTTATTTTAAAATAACAAATATTTTTAAAATGTACTGTTTTTGCTGTACTTTGGATCAAATACATGCAGGCTTGTTGAGTAGAAGACTTCTTTAACATTAAAAATCTTACTATACAAAAACTTTTGATTGGTAGTGTATATCGTTGGGTAATTATACTGCATATAAATTGCAGGCATCAGGGAGCCGCTATTAAAAATGTGGGCCACTGAAATTTTTAGAATGTGCGCTCGCTTTTTACTTTCAAAATTTGCTATCACACATACTCTGTATATACTGTGGAGCATCAATACTTACCACACATTAATGGTTTGTCAATGGTGCTCTGGATCCGCAAATCATTCGCCACCATCTTCCTATCAATCATCTCTCCTTACTCTGTTTATGTGGTAAATGAAATGTTATGCACTGTAATGTAACAGGCTACCGCTAGCAAGTGGCTAACCATGTCCCTGTAGTGGCTCCGTAGAATGCGTAGAACATGTTTGAACAGCTTAACAAATTTGATTCACAATTCAGTCTGCATTGTTCAGCTCACAGACCCACTGAGCTGTGAAAGATTTCTCACTAAATAAAACAGTAAAAGTATACTTGGAAAAAAAAACAGAGAGTAAGAGCACTGATGCAAAATTAAATGTTTACTCAGAATCAGTTGAGACTGTTTTTTATTAGTCACTTTTTGGAGCTTGTGTTCCACTGAAGAAAGAAAATAATACAGGTTTGAAATATTATTAGGCTGGATGAATAAATAAATGATGACAGAATTTTCATTTTTGGGTGAACTTATGAATTAATTGTTTTTCTAGTTGTCCATAGTCTTTCTATCTGATAAAGCATCGCTTCTCCCTCCCTCTTGTGTTTTGTTCTTTCTGTGGCGCAGTCAGGGCTGAAGAAAGCCACCGACTTGCTCCTGTCGTAATTACCGACTTATTGTTCAGCATGTGAAAACACCGTCCAGGATTTAGCACTCACAGTTTTGGCTGCAAATTGAAAAGCTGCTGCATTAATGAATCTCAACCAATTAACTAGGCCTTTGTTAATACTGCTGTCATCTCACTCTCCACCCCCCTTCACACAAACACACGCGCACACGTGAACGCACAGGCACAATAACACAGCTTTCCCTCCATCCTTCCTGACACTCTTGAATATCCTCCTCTCCCCCTATAAACTGTGAAGTTTGTAAGGCTCCACTGACTCTTTCCTGTTTGTAATTCGCTCTGTCTGCTCTGGTTTCGTTTTTGGCCCTGTGTCGTTTTCTGACGAGACTCTCATTAACAGTTGATATTCCACACGGCTTTCCACTACTCTACATCCACACCAGCCCAACAAGAGGAGTCACGGTGAATAGCAAAACCTTTTGTATTCGCTATTTTTCCCTTCAGAGTTTTTGGATTTTTGAATATGTAATTCCAGCCCCGACTTGTCTCTCTTGAAATTCAAGTACCCAGCAAAATTCAAGGTTCAAGTACTCACCAACTCTTTGTTGTTCTGTTTTCACAGAAATAAAATATAAAGCTCCAATTTTAGTCAGAGCCATGGCTTAGTGGTTACTGCAGATACTCCTCACTTGTTGAGCAACTGTGCTCATGTGGGTAATTCAGGTTCGGTTCTGGCTTTTACAATTTCCTGAGTTAAAATCATAAGGGTCCATTTTTTTGAAATTAAGTTTTAAACATCATCTGATAGCTGAATAAATAAGCTTTCCATTGATGTATGGTTTGTTAGGATAGGACATTTGGCCAAGACTATTTGAAAATCTGGAGTCTGAGGGTGCAAAAAAATCTAAATATTGAGAAAATTGCTTTCAAGGTTGTCCAAATGAAGTTCTTAGCAATGCATATTACTAATCAGTGTTTTGATATAATTATAGTAGGAAATTTACAATTTATTTTGCTATTGCTACAAATATACCCATGCCACTCACGACTGGTTTTGTGGTCCAGTCATTTGTGGAAAAGTGTCATTCCACATAGGGTCATGATGCAATGTATTGATATTATTTAGTACCGATTGTATAAAACTTTAAAGCATCACTTCTACAGCCAAATATCAACATTGAAAATATTTTTGTTGCTATTCTTGACCATCTTGCAGTATTCTCATTGCGCTTTTTAAGACAGTGTGTCTAGACAAAAATAATTAAACATTTTCTTTTCTTTCTGCTTCACTGATGAACCTGAAACCAGCCTGATTGTTCTTGTCAGCTAGTTGTTCAGTATCCCACTAAATAGTTAATTGTGAAAATATGAAGTTTTCAATTCCAGGAGTGCTGATGTTGTATAAATTATAAAACAGGACTGGGACAGTTTGCATCACTCCCCTTGTCTGTGATTGCTACATCGCATTCCAGCACTTGATCCTGCTTTGTCCTCTTTCGGGACTATTTTTGTTGGCTGGGCAAAAATAAAATAGCTGGCCATATTGTGTCTGGTACTTAATATTAACTTTTTGTTTATAGAACAGTATTTCATAAGCAAGAGTGCTGTATTACTGAATATCACTATGGCTGTGATTACCTGTACAACAGGCATAAGCATGCTCATGTGATATATAATGGGAAGAAATCCAAAAACAAAGAATGATCCATTTAAAAAAAAAAAAAAGTGATTTACTTGGGTTAAACAGACAAGAGGACCTCGGTAATTCAGTCCTAGTTGAGCTGATTAACGTTCAGAATGAGACCATCCCTCGACAGGTTCTCACAGCGCTATCATTACCGCTTTAAACGCAATTAACACTTTGTCCCACTAAATCACCGGCCCACAAGCGTGCCAGAGCGATAGATGATGTTCAGGTCGAGAACGAGGTGCATCTGGGCTTAAACAGAGAATATTTTAACCTCTCGCAGAACAAACGGCGGCCACATGTTCACACTTTTTCTCGCCGTCCCCCTCAGACACACAGACAATTAAGTCGGCTGTCAGATCTGTCTGTAGAAATGTGATTGATGCAAACGGAGGGCACATTAATCGGCTTCCGCCGCATCCCACATAAGAGAGCGAACGAGGAGACAGGTGGGGGAGGACAGTGCCGCTTTTCAAGATGGCTCGGTTTGTCAGAAGATGGAGAACATGGGAAGGTGTATTGGTGGGGGGGTGGGGGACAAGCGAAGAAAGAGAGAGACGGTGAGAGAGAACGAAGGAGAAAGATAAAATAAGAAGGATATCAGGTAATCCGGTAATTCTGCTCTGCTCCTCTCAGAGGCTGATTTAATTATTGCCGGCTGAAAGCGCATTAATATGAAACTGGCGTTTCTGCCACTGTGTGTGTTTGTGTGTGTGTGTGTGTGTATGTGTGCCAGCAGGAGCGGATGATGGTCTTTGGGGGAATATTTCCTCTCATTTATCTTCACATCCGCCTCTCTCCTTCTCAAGCTCCTTCTTTTCGTCCTTTTTTCCTTCTTTCGTCGCCACTGTCAGCATCAGGACAAACCCCGAAACATACAGTCTGTACTGGATTTGTGTGTGTGAGAATTAAAAAGGACAGGCCTTAAGCTCAGGAACTGAAAGCTGTCTGTCGTCTTCTTTCTTCTCTTTTCCGTTCTAGAGCCTAATTAAAAGAAGACACATCATGCAAAACAGGATTTTCTTGCTCTTTTGAAATAAGAGTTAACTGGCTGCATGCAAAAACAAAAACACAGCGTGACCAAGTGGGGTCCGATTCAATAACAAACAACTCTTTGAACCAGTTCATTTAATGAATCTGGCAAAGACTAACAAGTTGCTGTAATAAATACCAATGTAATAAATAAAACATTAAAATGTGTCATGAACACAGTGGGGTGTTTTTCTGATTTCTAGGACATGCTAGCACATTAACGTGACCAACTGCTCACACGCAGGAAAACTTTTCACAGGTTTGATTTCTCTGTTAATGTTTGTACCTTGCTTTTTGGTGGCAATGCTACTGCACAACTCTGGCTTTTCAAGGAATAGTAACCCAAACTCTCATCATTTACTCAGCTTCATGTCTTTTTTTTCTTCAAACAAACATAAACATGGACATAAATGGAGAAGTTTTGAGACATGCTTACACTGATGACCAGCATTGTGTCACGATGAAATGACGACAAAAAATCATAAATGCAATTGATATGACTCTGCGCTCTATATTCCATGTCTTAAGGTCACATTAGCCAAATTCTGCAGGCAGAATCGGTCCATTTGTCTGTTGTCAATAGTGTATTGATGTATGAAGCTCACACGTAAGTCACTTTCAAGTCTGTTGGTCACGCAGAATTTCCAATAGTGTGAATTCCTAATGAATTAATTTGATTTTGTCCACAAAACCTCACTGAAAAACAATAAATATGACTGCACCCTTGTAAGACATTTAGTGTGAGGAACAGACATAATTTATAGCATATGTGACCCTGGACTACAAAACCAATCATAAGTAATTAATTTTTAATCAATTTATATAAAAGTTTTTTTTAAATATATATTAAGATTTCTACATCATCTGAATAAGCTGAATAAATACACTTTCTATTGATGTATGGTTTGTTAGGATAGGACAATATTTGGTTGAGATACTATTTGAAAATCTGGAATCTGAAAAAAAAGTATTGAGAAAAATCGTCTTTAAAGTCCAAATGAAGTTACTATTCAAAAATTAAGTTTTGATATATTTACAGTAATTTACAAAATATGTTATGAACATGATCTTTACTTATCCTAATGGTTTTTGGCATTAAAATCAAATTTTGACATATACAATATATTTTTGTCTATTGTTACAACTGAAGAGTTTAGTTCCAAAACACTATAAATCCATTTTGATTAGTTTGAGTAAAAATGTGTTTTCTTGACCAAGAAAGTAGCAAGATGAAAACCACTATTTTCTGTTTCAAACTTTCACATAACATCGTTAGGTTATAATTACATAAAAATTCAAATCCAGATTTAGATTTTCAAAGATTTATTATAAAAACTGAATATTTTTCCCCAAAATGCAATAAATCCAGCAGGGCTCTGCACTTACTTTTTGTTAAAAACTTAATTTTTTTCAGTCAAAAAAACACAGTCAAACACAGTCAAAATTTTAGAAGGTGACATTTGACTCCTTTAAGTGAATTAAATGGGGATTTAGTTTTTTTACCTTTGTAATGGCATTTTTCTAACTTTATTAAAAGTATGTCATCTTTTATGTCACGTTTTTTTAAAAATATATTTTATAAGCATTTTAACATTTCTAATGAAAACAAATAAGTTAACAATCAAATGAAAATAGTATAAACAAAATTTATTTGTACTACAGAAGTGGCACAGTAGAACCCCAATATGGCTTGTAGGTGTATTTTCATATGTTTAATGAGGCTCAGAGGTGGAATGCGTGCAATTAAATTCATAAATTCATGTTGAGATTAATATTTTAAATATACAATTTTGAATATAAAAATATTAAATTATATAAATCACTGAAAATATACTTAAAAATGAAACCAATACTGCCAGTAGGTGGCATCAAGTCACTTATTTAATTACTGAATCATATCATTTGATTAGTTCGAACGGCTGATTCATTGAGGAATAAAGCAAGTAACTGTGTTTATGAATGGGAAATTGACTGAATAGTGTGTTTGAATGGAGATGCGCAGCAGCTCAGTTGTGACTTTGTTTCAAACTATTTTTCACAAAGAAATAAAGCAAAATCGGGGGAAATGGTGTTAGAGTCAGACCATGTAAGTTACTTAATATTAACTTCTTTTTTATTTAACTGTTGTATTAAATCAATATCTCATTTACAAACTCCCTTAAAAATCATTAAAAGCTGTTACTCATCGCTGTTTACAATGCGTGGAATGGTGCACTGTGATTGGCTGAGCGGATGTATCACATTTTGCAGAGAAGAGAGACTGGCGTTGGTCACGGTTTGAAAACAGGGAGAAAACATGATGGAATAACACGGTGGATTTTGCATTTTGTGTAAAATTAAAAATGGACTTTTCAGTACTGACCAGATACAAAACTGATATTGGCAAGAACTAATTTTTTTAAAATGGTGTTTATTGCGTTTTGGAACCAAACTCTTCAAATATACCCATGCTACTTTAGGTTTTTTGGTCCAGGTTCACATATAGGCAAGGGTTATGACAGAGAATGATAGAATTTAAATGTTTTGGTCAATTATTATGAATTATTAATTTTTTTAAAGGTACAGTAACAAAAACAGCTAGTGTTTAAGGGTCAGAGAGAGTGAGTGGGAACTGGTCATGTAAAACTAAATTATGACTTTTTTTTGGGGATTTTTCAAGTGGACAAACATTCTAAGTGGACTCTAGGGATAAATCCTGCAAAACATCTGCATGCAGCAGACAGTTCCTACAGTCTTCAAACATAAACAACAGCAAAGGGAAGTCAAGGCCCTCTCCTCCTTCTCTGTCCCTCCTGGAGTTATAGCTATCTGCAAAAATCCTATCACCCATCATCACTTTTCTCCGTGTGTGTGTGCGAGAGAGAGAGAGCTGGCGCGGTGCTGTGCTGGCGGAACGGTGCGCTCAAGCCTTTCTTCTCTGTGCTCCCTAATGGAAATTGAATTTGCATGAAATATGCGGCTTAGAAATTACATGTGACTCCTGAAGGAGACAATGGGCAGCATCAGCGCTGCCAGAGAAGATCGATCCCAGAAAGGATGCAATCTGGATGATGATGACGACGACGATGATTAATACGAAGAGCTCTGTGTTTACATGTATACCGAGAGCCTATACAATGTCAAACAAGAGATTGAAGTGATTTATCGAACTCAGAGAGGGTGTTGTGATATCTTATAGAATATTGTGGAGATGCGGGAGCGCTTTGGGCGTCTTCTCTCCCACTTCTTCCTTGTTCTATCACGCGGAGACTTTCATTTGCTCTGATCATAGTTATTAATCAAATACTGTCAGAAAGCCTGTGATTACATTAACATTAACAGCCATCAAACTGTCTCTCATAGAGTCGCTCACACACATTTACTTAACGGCCCAAATGAACATAACATTGACTGTTGTTTTTTTTGTTTTTTTTATAAATAATTATATAATTTTAATTTATTATTTCATTATAAATACAATAGACTCTCCTGCCCCTAACAGAAAACTTTCAGCATTTTAGTTGTTCTAAACAAAAGACAAAAAAATGACTCATTTTTAAAGATGTCCCCAAAAGAACCCAGGGGAAGGTTTTGTCGTATTAAGCTGACTTCTGGGGATGTGCGGGGAAACCCCTCCACATCAGCTCTCATGTACATCTAAACACACAAACAATACGAAAGAGAAATGGCTCAGGCTTTCTCCTTTATTGGCCATGTGAACATAAATGTCTCAGGCCTTTGTGGCTTTAAATGTAGCTTCATGAGCAGTGCTCGTCATAGTCATTTCCAGAAATGTGGGTTCAGAGGCTGATACAGCACTATGAGTCTTACTCTCCCATAGGCGCACACACACACAAAGCCATACAACGTCCTGAAGCTCTCTTTGATACATACACACAAGCCCACACACCTTGACAAAACGCTTTAAACACTCAGAACACATATAAGCTCTCACTGAACTCTGAATCACTCAACACTAACACTCACTCTCGTTCTCATACAAATAACTTCCCTCTCTGTTCCTAAAGTGTCACTAGAGGCGGAGAGATTTATATTCCTGCTACATTCAATGCAAGAAGAAAGTTTTTTTTTAACTACAGTTTATAAAATCAAATGTGTAATGGTGTTTTTTGTGTGTGTTTGTTTGTTTGTTTGTTTGGGGCAGGTCCTCTGTTTGGGTTGACGGGCAGTGACCAGCCCTTCAATGTCAGCTCAGTGACCTCTGTGCCCAGCGCGTACCCTCTCATGGCCCACCCAGCCTTTGGTTTGCTATCACCGGCAACGGTCCGCCCAGAGTTTGGGGGTCTAGGAGGACTGGGGGTCTCTGCTGCCCTTGCAGCTCACCCGCAACTTGGAGCCTTCACAGGTATGTGTGTAAGCGAAAGCCTGAAGTGCAGTGTAACCAAATGACACAAAAGTATAATATTCATAAATCAGTATTATTTTATTATTATTACAATATTACCGTAAGTATTTAAGAGCATATCCATAACTATAACAACAACAAAAACAATAATAATAATTATTATTTTTAATAAAATGGTATAAGCACATGCACTTTAACTGTAATAACAACAGTAATAATAATAATAATAATTCATTGTAACATTTTATAACAGTATATCCATAATTATATAAGAATAAGAATTACTATTTTTATTGCTAAGCATTTATTATAATCATAGTAATACGGGTAATCATAGTAATAGTAATACTAATAATTATTAGTAATAATTATTTATAATAATCATAGTAATCATAGGGGGCAGCCGTGGCCTAATGGTTAGGGAGTCTGACTTGTAACCAAGAGGTTGCAAGTTCGAGTCCCAGGTCCGGCAGGGATTGATGGTGGGGGGAGTGAATATCCAGCGCTCTCTCCATCGTCAATACCACGACTGAGGTGAGACCCTTGAGCAAGGCACCGAACCCCCAACTGCTCCCCGGGCAATGCAATGGCTGCCCACTGCTCCGGGTGTATGTTCACGGTGTGTGTGTGTGTGTGCACTTGGATGGGTTAAATGCAGAGCACAAATTCCTAGTATGGGTCACCATACTTGGCCTCACGTCTCGTCACTTTCATACTAATACATGTTCAGCCTTAATAATAATAATAATAATAAACGTTAAGCATTATTATTATTATTATTATTATTATTATTAATAATAATAATAATAATAATAATGCTTACAATGTTTGTGGTTGTTTATCCCATGAAAATAAATAACACAAAAACTTACTTTATTGAGTATACCCATAATTATATAATAATTATAAGAAAAATTATTATTATTATATTATTATTAAGCATTATTACTACTACTACTACTACTACTACTACTAATACTACTAATAATAATAAAATTTAGTAATAAAAGTTAAAAATTTAATAATACAATTATTAATAATAATAATTATTGTTATTAGAAGTAGTATTATCAATAAGAACTATGTTTGTGGGTGTTTATTCATGGCTGAAGCCCTGATGATAACAAGTCCTATGTACCTAAATGAATAAATATTCATAAACCAATATTAAGTATTGTATTATAATGGTATATAACAGTATAGCAAACATTTTAATAATAATTAACAATAATAATGCTTACAGTGTTTGTGGTCATTTATTTATGACCGATGGCCTGATAGCACCAAGTCCTATGAAACTAAATAAACCAAAAATATAATATTCATAAATGAATATTAAGTAACAGTATTTTATTCTAATATTATATGACAGTATACCCATTATTATAGTAATTATAAGAGAAGAATTCCTACTATTATTTTTAATGTTAATAAACATTTTTAATTATAATTAATAATAATAATAACTGCTAACAATGTTTGTGGTTGTTTATCCTATTAAAATAAATTAACCAAAAACTAACTTACTTACTTAAAATATACCCATAATTATTATTATTATATTATTATTATTAAGCATTAATAATAATAATAATAATAATAATAATAATAATTATTATTATTATTATTATTATTATTATTATTATTATTAATAATAATATTATTATTATTAATGATAAGAAGATGAAGAACAGTGTTTGAATAATAATTATTATTATTATTTCAGTCGTGTCTCATTTAGATTGTCTGCCCTAACATTATCAGATAATTTACTATAACTTTTTTTTTTTCTCAGAGTGGTGGAGAGCAGCAGAAGCACATGGACGGAGTCCTCCAGCCTTCTTCCCGCCTTTTCTGGGTCTGCCGCCTCTATTCGCCTCGCCGCTTCACAACCACGAGGCCAATCCTTACACATCCAAAACACCTAACAAGAGCAGCCAAGCCTCCAAAGGTATTAATCTGTACAACCCTAGTCTATATCTGCCTCCTGGAAATGTATGCTATCCCTCGGAGGCAGACTTAAAGTTAAACAAAAGTAATGCAGCAGTAATGTAGCCTGCAGGCTGGTGTACTCGCAGTAATCATCGCCTTGAGCAGTCGCCACCAGTGCTGAATTCATAAGGAGATCTTCTGCAGTTTCAACTCCACAAATCCATGATAAAGGCTATTTGACATAGTATATATGTTAATGGAAAACCTTTATTTGTTTCTTTGACATGTAGCAAGAATTTGAGTAGTTTAAAAGCATCTGATTGGTTCATGTGAATTCTTTTGTGCCCAGGTGTAAATGGAGCTGTGAATGGTCGTTCGCTGTCTCCATCTGCGGCTAAAGGAACCGTTTCGGCTTCTGCCTCCCCCTCCCCCGCGCTCCGGCCCCCTGAACACAGCCGGACACTCAACGCCAAAGCCCGCGACCGCAAGGCCAGTCACCATAGCAACAGCACAGGGGAGCTTCAGGAGAAACCCTCACAGAAACCTAAAGAGAAGGTACAACATCATGACATGCAGTGCACTACTCTAAACACACAAACTCTTCTCATACATGACCAGGTTTTTAATTGTTTGTCACAGTCATTAAAATTGACTCATGATTGACATCTGTGTCAACCCATGCAGAAAGCCCGTAAAAAGCAGGTAGAGGGGACTGGCGTAAGCGAGAGTGAATCTGGATCGTCGCTGGATACTGACAGCGACGGAGTGAGCAGCAGCGATATAGATGATCTTGGGGAGGAAGAGGATGATGATGACGAAGATGACGACGAGCAGAGTAAAGACAGCGAGGAGTCGGATTCAGAAAAGGAGAGGCAGAAAAAAAAGAAAATGAAAGTAAGATGCTGCTCATATAAGATTATTACAATTTCTGGGCAGGAAACCAAAAGGTTGCAGGTTTAAATCATACCATTGTGTACCACTTAACCCCAGATTGCTTAAGTGCATTGGAACTCAATTTGGATAAAAAAAAATTCTGCTTAATTACATATGCATTCAAAAAAATGTAGGCCTAAATTTAAGATTCATATATTTGAATTTTACATCACATTTCCATCCATTTGGATTATGGAGTATTAACATAAGCAAAGTAGTACACTTATTGTAATACATATTTGTCAGTCATACATAAATGCAACACTAACCAGATTGTTAGATTTATCATGAATAATTTTTTTTCAATCTCAATTATTTTAACTATTTGAATATTGTGTGTTTCACAGCTACCCATAATTGTAACTCAGATTCATGCTCATTCTAAGCAATATTTAAATAAATAAATAAATATTATTTAAATAAAATAATATAAAATACATGAAAATAATAAAAAAAACTGACATGATTTTTTTAAGTACAGAAATCTTGAATGTTTGTTCCCCATTTCATTTACAGTCAGGCCAAAAAATTTATTCAGACACCAGATTTTTGCTATTTTTTACTAGTGGGTGCAGGACACAGTAGTTCATTTATGTAAGTGAGGATAGCAAAATAAAGTAAACTGTGACATATTACACCGCAAAAAAATCTTTATACAGTGGATTACCAGTGATATTTATTCAAATTTGGGACCAAAAATTATTCAGACACTTTGACCTGACCATGTTTTGCTTAACCACAGCCTGAACAGTATTAAGCATTGCTTGATAATTGGTCAACAAAGTATTGATAGTTGTGTAAATATTGTCATGCTAACAGTTGTCTGAATTTTTGATTGATTGTAATCCATTACATACCTTTCTATCAAAGCTATCTGACATTATCAAGATGAATTTGTTCTGACACAGTTTACTTCTGAGTTATTGTCATATATTCTAAACTATAGCAAATAAACTGATATGTGAGAAAAGCTGAAGGTGTCTGAATAATTTTGGTTTGACTGTATGTATGACTGACAAATATGCATCACATTAAGTATATTAGTTTGGTAAAATGTGTAATTCAAATACAAAAATCTTAAGACAAGGCCTAAATATTTTTTAGAGTGTGGATGTCTTAAAGGCATAGTTCACATGAAAATGAAAATTCTGTCATTAATTACTCACCCTCATGTCATTGCAAACCTGTAAGGCCTTAGTTAATCTTCAGAACACAAATTAAGATGAAATCTTAAAAATTAAATTTTGATGAGCTTTCTGACAGCAACGAGAATACTTTTTAGGGCGCAAAGAAAACTAAAATAACGACTTTCAATTTTAAACTATTGCTTTATATATAGAGTAACAAAAACTGTTTAATGCTGAGGGTTGGTGAGAGTGGAAAAACACATTATGACTGTTCCTATTTGTTAACTTGAACCTTAACCAACAAGTGGACTTCTCTCTCCTCTTGTTTGCCCAGATTGTGACGCCAAACTCTGGGCTCAGTAAGAAGGAAAAGGCCAGGCTATTGGAGGCCAAGGACTTCCATGGAAGCCTGGTGGGCAGTGCACCTTTAGAGGCCTCTCCTCCAGTGCACCTGCATCGCTCTCCACCTCCTCCAGGCCTGTCTCAACCCCCTCTGCTGTCTCTATCGGGAGGCAGATCCAGGGAAAGACCCCTCCACACCAGCGTCATTCAGTCCACCGGCCTGGCTGCAGGCGCTAAACCCTTAGCGCTTATCGCACAGTCACGCCGAGACATTTCTCCTAAACATTCTCCACAGCATCGTACCTCCTCTCCAAAAACCTCATCAGCCACTACCAAGCCCCTCACTTCCTCACCTCAGCCCCTCCCACTATCATTATGCTCCTCCCCCAAACCACTCTCAGTCCCCTCCCCTCCGAAACCCCTCCCCCTTTCTTCTTCCCCTAAGCCTCCCCCTCTCACCCCTTCCCTCAAAGCGCAATCTCAAGCTTCCTCCCGCAAGTCCCAATCTCCAGCGCTGGACGCTCTGACCAGCAGGAAGATTCTGGAAAGTTCTCTGGCGCAAGTCACAGCTGACTACAGGCTGAAACAGGTGAGTAGACAGTCTGCTACGGTCTGGCAGGAGAAATGTGAGACTGTTCATCCTTCAAGTCCATACATTAATCTCGCTTTTCCCTCAAGGCCAGTCTCCACATTTTCATTTTCCAGAAAAGCAAACCAGCTAAAGCAAATTCTCCACAGTTTGTGTCCGTATCTTTTAAGCCAGTTTAGGATTATCGCTTTTAGGGTGCTGTTGGTATTCAGAACGTGTCTCTCCTTATTGACCAGCCTATTTGAAAAGGTCAGAGTAACGGAGAGGGAGAATGTGAGGGGGAGAGAGAATTATTTGTGTGTGTGTGTGTGCGTGTGTGAGACAGAAATGCAGAGAGAAGGACAGAAAGGACAGCTCCATTCTCTTATCAGTAGGACTGGCTTCCCTACTGTGTGGCTTTAGTTGGTAAATGAAAGTGACAATGTGCATCGCTTTATTAGAATTACTGAAGCAAAACCAACAGGCAATTAACTCCATGACTTCTTAAGGGTCCAGATTTCAGCAAATGAGTGTAATAAATGTGCCTTTTCCTCACCCCTTCTTTTGTTGCTTTGAAATTACTGTTGAAGAGGTTAATATAGTTTTTTTTCTTCTACTTGTAATTAACCAGAGTGGTTTTATTATTATGTTACGGTGAGGAAGAGTTTCATAATATTTTGATTTTATTAGTGGTGCTTACTTGGGCAACTAACAATGTTACTCTTGCTCATACATGAGGATCTGGTGTTTGTGCTGTCTCAGTGCTTCCTGTGGCTTGTTGAGGTGCTATTACTTTTCTAAGTGATCAGATTTTCATCAGCGGACAAAACAAACGAGCAAAGTCGGCGTGAAATGAAAGTTCACCAAATCTGTTTTTCTAAATGTTTTTGACAATTGATCTTCTTATACAATTCATCCCTTTTTACAGGCCACAAAATGAAAGAAAACTTTATCTGTTGTTGCTTCTGTTACAATGTTAATTATTTTACCAAAATAAGAGGGATTATACAAAATGCATGTTATTGTTTATTTAATACCGACCTGAATAAGATATTTCACATAAAATATGTTTACATATAGTCCACAAGAGACCCAAAAGAAATGACCCAAAAGGTTACATCCCCTTGATTCTTAATACTGTGTTGTTACCTGAATAATCCACAGCTGTTTTTTGTTGGAAAGGATTCAAATACATAAAAATGCTGGAAAAACAAAGAATCTGTGGGACCAGAAGGATCTTTCTGAAGAACAGTGGGCAGTTTAACTGTTCAGGACAAACAAGTGACTCAAAAACAACTATCACTAAACAACAACAACAACAAAAAACAGCTGTGGATCATTCAAGTAGCAACAAAGTATTAAGAATCATGCGTATGTAAACTTTTGAACGGGATCATTTTTATAAATTTAACTATTATTTTCTCTTGTGGACTAAATGTAAATATCTTTTATGTGAAATATCTTATTCAGTTCAGTACTAAATAAAAAATAACATGCATTTTGTATGATCCCTCTTATTTTGGTAAAATAATAAATTACATTTTGCAGATTCTGAAAGAGGGATGTAAATTTTTGACCTCAACTGTACTTAAAAGGATAGTTCAAACAAAAAGGAAAATTCTGTTGTTAATTACACACCCTCATGTCGTTTCAAACCTGTAAGCCCTTTGTTCATCTTCGGAACACAAATGAAGATATTTTTGATAAAATTCACTTCAGAATTACACTTGAACCACTGATATCACATATTTTAATGATGTCCTTACTACCTCAAACATGATAGTTGTCTTTGCATGGTCAAAAAGCTCTCGGATTTACAAAGATGAACAAAGGCCTTAGGGATTTGGAACAACATGTAATTAATGACAGAATTGACAGATTTCTCATGTTTGGATGAACTATCCCTTTAAGGGGTTTATTACAATTCTCCAAAACTTCCTAGACACCTGGAGGTGGGCTTCTTGGTAACACCATCTGGAAACTAGAAAACTAGTTTTAGTTTATTTTCCCAATACATTCATGTTCATGAGTCTGGGAACTACCATGTTACTATGAAAATTTTAAGTGGTTGAGCTGAGCGGTTGAAGGCAGGCAGAGTTTGAGCATTCCTTTCTTAATGAATGTTGTGGAGCTGATGGAGTCATGGCCGTGCTGTTGTTCTCTGTTTCAGTGAGTCAGAGCGGCATTATGCTCACTCACACTCTTCTTCCACCAGCACTTAAGCCACATGACAACCAGCGCAATTACCACATCTCCACCTCTCCCTCTCTGCTGTTTTCCCCCCCTCTCTCTTTGTTTATCAGTCAATTTGTTGTTTCTTACTCCTCTCATCTTTGCTCTCAGTATACATCTCACTTTCTCTGAAGATGTGCTTTGTTCAAGGAAATCTTGTCCTGTTTCACTTTGTTTCAAATACGGTATTGCCCCACAGTGGTACTTGATGCAATACTGATTTTGAGAAAAAAAAAAAAAAAAAACAGATTAATAATATAAATAAATATAAAAAGAAACAGACAGTGATTCCAATGATATTGTTCCTCTGTGTTATTATCGTCATAGCTGTGGTATGGAGTTCACTGTTCTCATAAAATTATATGTGCTAAAACTTAATAGTTATAGTTATGATTAAAGTTATTATCCTTGGTGTGAACAGCCCATTTTAGCATCATTACTCTAGTCTTCAGTGTCACTTGATTTGTCAAAAGTTGTTCTAATATGCTGATTTAGTGCTCAAGAAACATTTCTTAATATCATAATTGTTGAATGTTATGCTTCTTAATATTTTTGTGGAAAACGTGCTGTGATGCACTTCCATTCAGAAGTTTCGAGTAAGTAAGATTAAAAAAGAGAGAGAGAAAGAAGAGAAATATATATTTGATATACGTTTATTCAGCAAGAGCACATTAAATTGATCAGAAGTGACAGCAAAGGCATTTATAATATTACAAAAGTTTTCTATTTGAAATAAATGCTGTTCTTTTGAACTTTCTATTCATCATAGAATCCAGAAAAAAGTATCACAGTTTCCATAAAAATATCAACATTGATAATAATAAGAACCATTATTAATAATTGAGCAGCAATAAAAATTAATAGTAACTGAGAACCAAATTTGCATATCTGAAGGATTTCTGTGACACTGAAGTGGCTGCTGAAAAATCTGTATTATTTTAATTTTAAAGTATATTAAAACTGATATTTTAAACCACAATACTATTTAACTTTTAAGATTTTCTATCAAAACTGAAATAAGGACCATTTTACGTGTGCATTCACCTGTTGTCCAGTGTAACTTTTTAATACAGTGTAACTTTGAAATACAGCTTTTTAGTAAATGAGACTGGCTAGACTTGTTTTAGTTACTTTCTATCATCATTCTCTTTGTTTTTCCTTCTGCAGTCTTTCCTGTCCCAGGACCAGACGTTTCCTCTCAAGTTAAAGAAACAGCAGGACCCATATAAGATAAACAAGAGGGCGGAGGCACTCACATCCTCTTCCTCATCTTCATCCACCTCCTCCTCCTCCTCCTCTGCAGTCCCTCTTAAACTCAGCTCTGAAGCGTCAGGTAGGACCAAGCCCCCTGCAGCGCAAGGCGTGTCCTCCTCCAGTCTGCCTTTCTCTCATGGCCTGCTGGGTCTGGGCCAGCCTAACGGAGTCATCCAGAGCACCCAGGATGTGCCGTTGGCCCTTACTACCAAACCTCGCTCAGACGTGCCCGTCAACCTCAGTACGGGAGGCCGTAAGAGCCCCGCCTCCGCGTCTCCCACTCCTAACCGCACCCGTGAGCCCCGGAAGAGCAAGACTCCCAAAGCATTAGAAGCCTGGAGGGGTTTATCCCAGAACCACCTGGTGCAGTCTCTGGTGGACCTGTTTCAACACAGCGGAGCTGAACAAAAGCTGCCCAGCAGCAAAGACTCAGATGACTCTGTTGATGATGAAGATGATGAGGATGATGATGTGGAGGATGAAGAGGATGATGATGAAGAGGATTCAGATGACAGTCTCTCAGGTGAGATGCCTAGAAGAATTCTTTAAATATTTACTCATTCCAAAAACATAGACTTCCATGGAACACAAAAGAGGATTGTTTCAAGAATATCCTGGCCACTCTTTTACATAAATTCCATAAATTCTGATGAAAAGTCTATTTTGATTTTTCAGAAATCGTTCTATGTTAATGCTTATTTTCTGCTCAAGAAACATTTTTTCATGTGCTGCTTAATATTTCTTGACATTTTGTGGAAACCGCAATGTACTAGCATTCAGAAGTTTGGAGTAACAAAGTGAAAAAAGTGGTAAAAAAAGAAAAGAAATGCTTTTATATACTTTTGTTCAGGAAGAACACATTAAATTGATCATAAGTGACAGCAAAGACATTTAGAATATTACAAAAGTTTTCTATTTTGAAATAAATGCTATTTCTGTTCATCAAAGTCTCACAGTTTCCATAAAAAAGTAAATGGCAAAAACTGTTTTCAACATTGATAATAATAAACCGTTATTAATAACTGAGCAGCAATAATAACTGGTAATAACTGAGCACCAAATCTGCATATTAGAAGGATTTCTTTGACACTGAAGTAATGGCTTTTCAAACCTAAAAAATGTTTAATTTTGGTGAATAATCCTCACCTTAATCACTATTAAGTCTTTTTTTCATCTGAAATCCTGATGCAGTGAAATATGCCTTACATTATCTCTTACTGCATGCCATTGCAATTTCACTAGGACATGCATTCAATGTGTAAACAGATTAAATGTGTTATGTGTAAATAGTTCACGGTATATATAGTGGTGGATTACAAGAATTGTTGTGAATAATCCTTATACAGTCAATATAAATTCAGAGAAATTATTTATTTCATTTTATTTCATTTTGTTTCATTCTGATCCAAAGAAATATTCCTTAAATTATTTCTTACTGAATATCATTGCATTTTTATTTTAAAAAATACATCAAAATAAAATTAAACATGTTGCTATTTTTTTAAAGAATATCCTGCCACTCTTTTTCCATATGGTTAAATAGAATAAAACATTTTATTGAAAATTAGACAAAAAATAACTTGACAAAGTTCTGTCTAAATAGTTCAAAGTGGATAACAAGAATTTCACTGAAAAATCCTCATACTGACAGTGTGAAGTCATAGATATTTAATTTTTCCTTTCCATTTTTTTAAATTATTTTATTATTTAGTTTTTTATCTTATTTTATCCTAATCAAAAGTAATATTTCTTCAATTATTTCTTGCTGAATATTGCATTTTTATTTAACAAAAATGCATTAAAATATGAAAATTAAACATGTGGCTATTTTTAAAAGAATATCCTGCCACTATTTTTCAGTTTGATTAAATAGTTGATTAAATGATTAAATAGTTATAATAGTAATAATTAATGTCCCCCCTTCCCTTTAGAATGAAAATTGTTAAAAATTATAAAAAAAAATATACAAAACAATTGCTATAAAGTTCTGTGTGAGTAGTTCACAATAGATAACAAGAATTTCAGTGAAAAATCCTCATACTGACAGTATGAAGTTTATTTTATTATTATTATTATTATTATTATTATTATTATTATTATTTTAAATTCTGATCCAAAAAATATTCCTTAAATTATTTCTGGCTGAAAATCATTAAATTTTTATTTTTAAAAAATACATTAAAGTAGGAAAATTAAACATGTTGCTGTTTTTTAAAAGAATATCCAACAACTATTTTTCTGTATGATTAAATAAAATGAAAATTTTATTGAAAATTACAACAACAACAACAAAAACTCGCTATGACAAGAATTTCAGTGAAAAATCCTCTTACTGACAGTATAAAGTCAGGGACATTTTATTTTATTTTATTTTCTCCTGATCCAAAGAAATATTCCTTAAATTATTAATAGCTGAATATCATTCCATTTTATTTAAAAATGCATCAGATTATGACGATTGAAAATGTTGCTACTGTGCTATATAAATTTCAAGGAACAGTCCACTGAAATATTTTGTCACCATTTACTCAACCTTCAAACCTGTATGACTTTCTTTTTTCTGCGAAACACCAAAGAAGATATTCTTCAGAATGTTTGTAACCAAACACTGTGGTTCCCATTGACTACCACTGCATTTTTGTCCATACAATGCAAGTCAATGGGAATCACTGAAGGTGAACAAATGACAGAATTTTCATTTTTGCATGGACTGTTCCTTTTATTTGGTTCACTGATGCAACCAATGACACGAGACACAAGGCAGAAGTTATAATGATCAATTCCATAAACACTGTCTCATGTCCTCTCCTGTCGCCTTCTATTTCTCAGAGTCCGACAGTAATTCAGACAGCGAGATGAATGGCTCAGAGGGTGGTAAAAAGAAGCGCAAGGACGGAGTCATGGAGATGGACACCGATGGAGAGAAGACTCCTCAGAAACTCAGCAAGGGGCTTTCCCATCTGAACTCCTCCACCAATCACAGCCTGTCTGACTGTCTGCCACTAAACCTCCAAGTCATTAAGCCCTCCAGCGTGGCCACGCCCACCATTGTGAGCAGCTCCGGTGCCTTGACCTATCAAAGCTCTCCCTCCTCATCGTACTCTGTTGGCACCTCTCCAGGTAACCACAGGCAACATCATTACTAAACTAAAACTGGATATGTTTGACACCTTCTTTTGGAGCTCTGTCTGTGTCGAAAGCGTGCATGGGGTTGAATATGTGTCGTGTGTATGCACATGCCCTTTTGTTTGTGTGTTTGTCTGTGCACAGGCTGTCACACTCAGATGACGAAGTGTCTATTTTTAGAAAGATAAATGGTGGCGTCTGGCATCACTCGGCTCCCTTTGTGCCCGTCTATTTGGGTGTGCGTCCTTGGAGCTAGCCGCTTGAGCTCTGTTTGTCCAGGAAAAAACCTAAACGGAATTAATATTAAACCGTTTCCATTAATTGCGTTTTCTCGTGTGTTTGGTTTATACAGGGTCAGGTTTAGGGTTAGGTAAATGTAGCTGGTAACAAGAGCTCTTTGTGTGGTGCCTGGGTTAACCCCGGTACCCGTGTTTGCCTTAACCTGTTAGCCAAGGCACATCAGGCTCCTCTGTTTGGCTGACTTAATCTGTTTTTTCCTTCTGAAGCTAACAGAGACATTTGTTAAACAAAACACTCACAAATCCAGCAAACATGGCACACGAGTGCATCTGCTCTTGGACGCCGTTCAGCATCCCTCACCGCGATGGAATGAAACGCTTTTTCTAATGAAGCCGAAGTGTGTCCGTTGAAAAGCACGAGGAATCTGTAATAAGCTGAGGAGAGTTACTGTGATGATTTGTTTTTGGAGCATTATTTGAGCTGCTGAGAGAGTCATTTAACGCCCGTTTTGTTTGCAGACTTCACTTCTGTAAAAGAGAGATATGAGAGATGGTTTTGTTAGTTTCTTCCTGTGGTTTTTGTTAGTGTCTCTGTTGCTATTACTCATATTTTGAACGACACCCTATCCCTTGAGCATTAAACTTGAGCGTGTAGCTTGCCTTGCTTCGTTTGTTCTATAGACATGACTGATACATCAAATCACACCGCTTGTTTAGGAAAGCTATTACTTTACTATTATGTAATCAGATGTTTACCTGCCTAAAAATCAGGCTGAAAAACCAATAAATTTACTCGACAGGGAGTGCCGAAGTCATATCGAAGTACCAAAATACCAAATTTGAGACTTGGAAGTATGTTCTTTTGACTTGCCCTCTAAGCAACGATCAAAAACACCCTAAAATTGCAAAGTAACAAATTCAAAACTCAATTATTAATCAAATATTAATTATTGGCTGTTCTTTTTTTTAAATAATGGTGCTAATTTAGCACGCACTACTTTTCAAAAGTTTGATTTTTTTTTTTTTTTTTTTTTTTTCACCTTTTGGTCAAAGGAACAGAATACAGAAATATAATATTGTGAAGTATTATTACAAAATAACTGTTTAATAACTGCTAATCTTTTTCAAATGTAATTTATTCTTAAAGCAATTCTTAAAGTAAGAATTTGAGAAAAGAAAAAACTAACTCAGATTTTTCAAAAGATAATATCTCTCAATGTTGTATTTTTTTTTTTTTTTTTTTTTTTTTGAATGCTCATTTGTCCTATTTACATTCAATTAACATACATTATTTGAAAATCTGAGGGTGCAAAAATATCAAAATATTGAGAAAATCAGCTTTAAAGTTGTCCAGATGAAGTTCTTAGCAATGCATATTACTGATAAAAAATTACGTTTTGATATATTTATGGTAGGAAATTTACAGAATATCTTCATCAGACATGATCTCTACTTAATTTCCTAATGATTTTTGCCAATTTTTTTTTTTTTTTTTTGACACATGCAATGTATTTTTGGCTGTTGCTGCAAATATACATGCTATTTAAGACTGGTTTTGTGGTCCAGGGTCACATATGAAAATAATTCACTTTATCAGCATCAGCTGGAATTTTAATATCATTAAACCCCTAGTAACAACAATTCAGGATACCTTAGCAACTCCATTGAATGTATTGGCATTTTAGAGGCAAGTTTTTTGCATGCAGGCACCATCAAAAGCAGAACAAATAAAAATCTTGGTTTTATTCGATGTTGTTTGCTCATTATGTGAGTTATAATTTGTAAGAGATGATAAAACGGTTTGCTTAAAATGTGTGTGTGTGTGTTATAATGTGTTTTGTCTGGCTGTTGTCTTGTCTCAGGCTCTGCGAAGAGAAAGCGAGTGATGAATGAAGATGATTTACGGATTCCGCTGGAAATGGGGTACGTTTAAATATGACACACGCTGGTGGCAGCATGACTCAACACCTGTTAACCGCAGCTCTGCATTCTGTGCTTCTGAAGCAACAGAGCACACAACTGCATACAAACATCACATTAAAACTGCAGATGTTTAAATACTCGGCTAAAATCTAAATTCTTTGCTCTATTTTTGCAAACCCATTCAGAAAAAAGTAAAGTGGTGGCAGCATTGCACAGTGATGGCGTAATGGCATATTTTGATACTTTGAATGACTGTCATATTCATAATTCATATTGAAAATACACTACTTTGCCAAAAGTATTGGGACACTCCCTTCTAATGAACAGGTTTGACTACTTTAGTCATTTCCATGAGTACTAATCTTAGTGTTTAAGCATATAATGATATTCTAGGGAATTGTGTCCTTCTAATTTTATAGCAAAAGTTTGGACTGGACCCTTTTTTAGGGTCACAACATTGCCTCTGTGTATAAGGCAAGGCTTATAGAGAAATGTTTGATTCAGTCAGTGTGGAAGAACTTAGTAGTTAATTCCTGCTGAACACCTCTGATGTGACTTTAAATGCAGACCTTGAGCAAAAACTAATCACCAAACACCAATGACTTGTACTTACACTATGGACAAAAGTATTGGGACACCCCTTCTTTAGAACAGAAAAAAAACACTTCCAAAACTGTAGCAACAAAGATGGAAGCATAATTCATGTATTTAAAAATTGTATTTTCATCTCTGTTGCTTCAGTTTTGGAAGTGTCTAAAATGACTACTCGTATGCACAAGTCTGCATTTAAAGTCACACCAGCAGTGTTCAGCTGGGATTAGAACTTAGTTTTATACAGACCAGTCAAGTTTTTCAACTCATGGAAATGACTAAAGCAGTAAAACCTGTTCATTAGAAGGGTTTATAATGAAGGGTGATATAATGTTGTGTCATTTAATTTCACACATTATTGAAAGGTGAAGAAATAACATCATGCCTTCCTTGTCAAACTCATGACAGTTAAACATATTTTGCTGGAATTCAGTGTTTACTGTTTTTCTTAGAAATATACAATATTGTATTTTTTAATTTTTGTCTTGTATTAATCTTAAATGTCTTATACAATCAGTCAATCAGTCAAAGTACATCTATTAACATGTTACCATTCTCAATATTATGTTAAAAAATTGCATACAAAAATGAAATAAGGTAGGATAAAAATTAAATAACATAGCATAAATATATAGTTTACCAAGCAGTTTTTGTAAGTTTGTGCACAATATATATGTTATTGTTCCAGCTGGCAAAGAGAGACCAGGATGAAAACAGTGGGTGGTCGGCTCCAGGGAGACGTTGCGTATTACGCCCCGTGTGGCAAGCGACTGCGACAGTACCCGGATGTCGTAAAGGTAACCTTTACCCGTCCTCCCCGCTGCTTCACGCTTAGACCCCCCCCCCCCCCCCAAAAAAAAAAACGCTCAAGAAGCCTCACTCCCCACCTTTTTCCTCTCCCAGTGCACCTTTAGCAGTTATTGGTGTAAGATCCAGCAGTTTACTTAGGTGATCTGGTCACTTTTAGCTAGCTGTGCACTGTTATGGCAAGTGTGCTAGGCTGCTTTCAGTTTGGTACCATTATAGTGCTAATGGCTCTCTGGATGTCCTGTCTGACAAAATCACTATTATTCTCTCTTCTGTAGTATCTGTCCAGATACGGAATAACTGACATCACACGTGATAATTTTAGCTTCAGTGCAAAAATAAGGGTTGGTGACTTCTATGAAGCCAGAGAAGGACCCCAGGTGAATGCCTTTCATCTCCTCTTTTTCTTTTTTTTGTTCTTTATGTTCTTTTTTTCTCTCTGTCTCTCTCGCTCGTATTCTTTCGCTCTCCCTGTATCTCTCTTTCATCTTGAACAGGGCAGGGAATTTGATTGAACCCCGATAGCCTGAATTTCCCCTTTTAAACTGTAGGGAGTCTGTGCAATAATCAGCGCTCGTTGTTTCCACAGGGTGTTACTTCATGTTTTGTCTGTCATGTGTGTTGAAAGAGATTCTTTAGATTAAAGATACAGTGGAGCAAAAGTTGGGACAGTTCATTGATTAAAATTTAAATAAAATTGACTCTCTTGTTTTATGAATTTATTTCATTTCATGCTTTTTAATTCATTTGCTGCATTGATAACATTACCAAGTAATAATTATAGTGTTTAGTGATAAAGTCACATGATCATTAGCGATTCCTCTTCTAGGAAGCTTTCTGTGTTTCTACCATCATCTTTCGTTAGTCTGACCCTCCTCTGTCCCCTACTTCCCTCAGGGTCTGCAGTGGACTCTTCTAAAAGAGGAAGAAGTCATCCCCCATATTTTGGCCATGGAGGGTCGACGAGGTCGTCCGCCCAACTCTGAGCGCCAGTCGAGGGGCAGCAGCGAGGGTTCGGGCAGCCGGCGGCGAAAGAGCCGCCTCCCAAATTTAGGAGAGAGCGAATTTCCAAGTCCCTCCGAGGCCAAACTGCTGCGCAAGCTGGAGGCTCAAGGTAAAGTGCTTCTTTTTGACTTCTTCACCTCATTCATACGCTAAAAAAAGATAACTTGTAGGATTTACATAAAAAATCTTTGTAATAATTTGCACAGGTTTTAACATGTCAATAAAACACCCACAACTATAGGTGGTGCCAAATCCACATAAAACAAGTGTGCCAGTTTTACTTGTAGAATTAAGAAAAAAATATGCTTACCTAAGTTAACAAAGAAATTAATTAACTTTAGCTTGACCAGTAAAAGTCTGAGTAAATTTTTATTTGGTCATAGCTTACTTGGCAATACTTGGATTTTGCTTAATATAGCACCTAATTAACTAAGTAAATCACAAAATATATATCATTTAGACACCTCATCTACATAATGCGTCACTCACCCAAACACAGAGACTCCAATACTTGGTACACAATACACGGTAATGGTAATATTCTGTGGTTCATGTGTATGAATGTCATTACTCCAGATGAAACAAAAGCACAAATTACTAAATCTAATAACAAAAGCAATGACAAAAACTTTGTAAATACAGCTGGAAAACGGGAAAAAAATCAACCTTATTAATTATTCATGCCCCAGTGCATGATGGGAACATCAGGATCAGAAAATTGAGTAGGTTTTACTTAATTTTGTAGTATTGATATCATGCTTTAATTCTACAGGCTAGAATTCAGTACCAATATAGAATGTGCTGTTGTTTTATTATTATTATTGCCTGAACTAGATTTTTCATGTATTTACTACACCACAGAATAATTTTTATCAAGAAAGTTACTTTTAAAAGGAATGCATTACAATATTGCGTTACTCCCTAAAAAAAACTAATTACGTTACTTTTGCGTTACTTTTTAAATCTGGGCAAAGCTTGCTTGTTTGTTTTTAATATAAAAAGTTAGATTTTTAGCAAATGTAAAAGCCCTTTCACACCAAAAAGTGAAATAAATAAGCCTAAGGCTGAAGGAAAAATAAATTCACGTCTGTACAGTAGAACTGTAGGAAAAGAAAGTTCAACACTCTTCAGCAATGAGAAGATTGAAGCACAAATGTGAGCCGGGACCACAAAAGGGTCACTTTTTTGAAAATTGTTTTAAATTGATTAAAACATTATTTGAAAGCTGAATAAATAAGCTTTCCATTGATGTATGGTTTGTTAGGATAGGACAGTTAAATAATTTGGCCGAGATACAACTATTTGAAAATCTGGAATCTGAGGGTGCAAAAAAATTTAAATACTGAGAAAATCGGCTTTAAAGTTGTCCAAATGAAGTTCTTAGCAATGCATATTACTAACCAAAAATAAAGTTTTGATATATTTATGGTAGGAAATTTACAAAATATCTTCATGGAACATTATTTTTACTTAACATCCTAATGATTTTTGGCATAAAAGAAAAATGAATAATTCTGACCCATACAATGTATTTTTGGCTATTGCTACAAATATACCCCCCGACTTATGACCGGTTTTGTGGTCCAGGGTCACAGATGTTAGTTAATCTAAAGTAAGTTTTGCTTATTAGCAGAGTTGAATTGGATTCAGCAAAGGTCAGCAGCAAAGGCACTGCTTAATAAAATGAGATTAAATACATAAAGGAAACAAAAAGTAACTGGCATTACTTTTTTTTTTAAATAAAACTAAATCTGATTACATAACTTGCGTTACTTGTAATGCATTACCCCCAACACTGGTGTAGATAATAACACATATATTGATACTGATAGAAAAGATTTGTCTGTTTTCATAACAGAAATCGCCCGGCAGGCTGCTCAGATGAAGCTCATGAGGAAACTAGAAAAACAGGCACTCGCACGGGCGGCCAAGGAGGCCCGCAAACAGCAAGGTACTTCACGATTATGAATACGCTCGATTGCTCACAACAATGTTTGGACTGCTCGCTAAAACCTCGTTCTGTCTCTCGTTCAGCTATCATGGCCGCAGAGGAGAGGAGGAAGCAAAAGGAACAGCTGAAAATTCTGAAACAGCAGGTGAGTTTGAGAAGGAAACATTTTTCAGGGTCACTTGATATGAGATTATAAGCGTTATTTCAGAACACAGACTGACGGTGCTCCTACGAGCACAGCTCGGCTGCCAGTCGACTTTTTTAAATGCACAGCAGCACTTTCAATTAACAGACTTCCTCCTCCTCTCCTACCAGGAAAAGATAAAGCGTATTCAGCAAATCCGTATGGAGAAGGAACTCCGCGCACAGCAGATTCTCGAGGTACGGAGTGACTGCGGAAAGAAAATAATAAATTAAAAGAGTTGAAATAGGCTTAACATTCTTAAAATACACGCCACCCCCTTCGGTTCCTGTTTAACATGGAGCCCGGACCACGGCGGAATCACTCACCAGCATTTTGGGGCTCTGAATTCTGCATAATTTTCGTCAGGACTAATGCTAAATTGGTTTTGGTGGACAGTTTTTGAATATTAAATTTGCTGCCTCCTGTGTTTCGAACCAGAGGTAAATTAGACATAAAAGATTTTTTTCCATCAGACAATGGCAGTTCTTGCATAAGTAGCAGGAGGAAGACACTGTTTACTTTACTCACCCAATTATAGAGGCTTCAAAAGTGTTTTAGCTGGGCAAAATCAAATTGGAGCTGACACGCTTGGCAAGCCATTCTGAACAGGATTTCTTGCTGTTTGTAATTACGTATTTAAATTTTCGGCTAATTCGCCTTTGCTTTCTTTTTATATTGCCGTTGTCAGAGCCCGAGGAATATTGAATAGTTTGGAAGATCTCGGGGCTGATTCTGACACGGACTTGAAGAGAAAACATTCTCAATCACTGACTCAGTGATCTGTAGCTAGAGAAAGCGCAACAATGGCAAGACGTGAGACAGAAGGGCTTTCCTGTGTGTGTGTGCTTGTGTGTGTGTGTGAATGTTTCAGTGCCAGCTCTCGCTTTTCCTCTCGCAGACACATCAATCAAAGTGTTAGTATAAGTTATAAATAAAACAGATGTTGGTTTAGCATGTTTAATTTAGGTTTATACCCAGCACGGCAGCACTGGTCTGACCCAGACCTGTTTTGCATTGGCAGGCAAAGCGGAAAAAGAGAGAGGAGGCTGCCAATGCCAAAATGTTGGAGGCGGAAAAGCGAATAAAGGTCAGTTTGTGAGTGAGAAGAGATGCTACACACCTACTCTTGCGCACTATGAATCATCGCCGTGGAAACCCCCGCCCCCCCGTTCAAGAAAACTTCCCTTGCTCTCACCTACCCCAGCAAACCATTAACATTCCTCGGCCACAACAAAGGAGCTGAGCCTCTGTTTGACTGATGTCTGCCGGCCTGCGGGGGAAAATTAGCTTGACATCTGGATTTTTGCTGTTGTTGTTTAAAATGAAAAATGCACAGTGCATCTTTTTATGTCTTGTACACATGGGGCCCTCACTAGAATACACAACCCGCTCTAAATAGCCTCCCTTATTTAAATGAAGTTTTTGTCAAGTATTACAACTTTTAGTCACGTCCGTTAGCTTTGCAGCCATCTTGTATCAAACATACTTCTTTCTTACAGTAACAGCATACCACAATCTAGTTATTTTGTGAAATATGTAAAAAAATTTTTTTAAAGAAATAAATTAAAAACTATTAAGCTCATAATAAGACTATTAATAAGAAAACAGTCATTTGAAATTGTAATAATATTTTAGAGTTTTACAGTTTTTTCTGCTTTTGTATTTTTAATCAAATAAACATAAGCATATGAGACTTCTTTCAGAACTTTAAATAAATCTTACTAACCCCAAAACTTTTAAATGGTAGTTTATTAAATCAGGAATGTTTTACCTGTGATTTATTAATGAAATGTATTTTCTTTTCTTTGGTAAAATAACAATCTAAAGGCTTCCTTGGTAAAAAAAAAAAAAAAAGATTTTGTTGTCTTTGCAATATCCAACTTATATTTTATTTTTCTGACACAGTACAAATTAGTTTTTAAAGGATTAGTTCACTTCCAGACCAAATATTTACAGATAACTTACTCACCCCCTTGTCATCCAAGATGTTTATGTCTTTCTTTCTTCAGTGAATTGTGTTTTTTGAGGAAAACATTCCAGGATTTTTCTCCATATAGTGGACTCCAATGGTTCCCGCAGAGTTTGAACTTTCAAAATGCAGTTTAAATGCAGCTTCAAAGGGCTCAAACTCGCGGGCACCATTAGCCGTCCACTATATGGAGAAAAATCCTGGAATGTTTTCCTCAAACAACATAATTTCTTTCAATCTGCACATCTTGGATGAGTAAATTATCTGTAATTTTTTGTTCAAGGAACTAATCCTTTAATCACATTTTTATACATGAATATATATACCTGCTTAAAATTTTAGGAAAGCAGTCCCTTGGAAAATGGATTCATGGCATCAAAAAGTTTTTTGTATTGTATGTATGGCACTCAGAACTAGTCTTTCTGTTAAGGGAAAATGAAACCAAAGTTGATGATTCATCTGGTTTGCAGGGACATGTAAGAATGTGTAGATGGTTGACTTTTTTTTCTCTAAAACTCATTTTCATTTGCTGTTATCATGTTTAGGTAAAATATCACATGTATCTCTCATGACTTGACACAGAATGATCATTTTTACACAGATTACTGCATCCTCATGGTTAGGACGGAAGGCCTAGCCATGATTCTGATTGATGGTTTCATTTTAGACAGTGTCATAATGAGTGTTTTGGTGTAGCATTGAATGGTTTTTATGTTTTGTGTTTGTAGGAGAAGGAGATGAGACGCCAACAGGCTGTTATTCTCAAGCACCAGGTCAGTCACCACTCTCATAAATAATAGGTCTCATAATGGCCATTTATATAGTAGTAGTGATTTTTGCTACAAAATACAGGAGAAAGGGAGGCAAAGAGCATGTTTTTTTTTCCTTGTAGAGTTCACCAGCTGAAATGCAGTGCATTATAGGTTAAAAAAGTGTCTTTAAATAGATTATTTCAGTCTATGCCCATGTAAGAAGTGGCGAGTCTCATGTGGTTGTGTCTTTTAACTTTCTGCTGTTTCTCTCTGGTTAATTTCCATGCTTTTTGGGAGTGGGATCTGTCTCTTTGGGGTTACAGGCTGAAGTTTTAAGTTTGTTTATTTTATTTTCGTTTCTTTTTAAATGACGCTGTGATTTTTTTTCTGTCTCATAATACTCTGCCAACTCTCTCTCTCAGGAGATGGAGAGGCATAGACTAGATATGGTATGGGTATGTTTCATCTTCTGTACATCTAACACTCGCATCGTGAATCCTGGTTGTGATATGATGTCATAGCAGCACATTTTTAAATGTAGCACTGGCTGCTGTCAAAACTACATTTTCCTTCTGCATGGCTTTTCAAGCAAAAGAGAACAAAAGAAAAAAACTGCATCGCCTACATCTGCTATGTGTGTCAATGAGAGAAAACCGGCTTTGATGCAGCAGGCCTGTGCCTTGTTTGTGTATGTGTGTGTGTGTGTGTGTGTGTGTATCTGTATGCTTGAGTGTGTGTGTCTATGGAGCCTGTTGAGCACAAACTCTCATTGGTGGAAAGTGCCACACACCCTCATTCCACGTGTAAAGTCACCCCAATATTGTGTATTATCATTATCGCTGTGAAAATGTGAGTGTTGGCGTGTATGTATGTATGTATGCGTGTATGTGTGTTGTGGCAGACTCTTTGTCAAGATGTTGCATTTGCACTGTGCTGATCGTCCTGCCTGTGAGGTCATCAGTACAGGTCAAAGGTCACAGTGCCTGACCAATGAGAGAATTTGAGGAAACTCACATTTCTCTCTGTTGTACATTCCATGCCATTTGTGGGTCAGATATGAAGATTTCACACTAATTGGCTTTGTCCTTGAAGTCAACATGAAACCCATTTTGCTTCCTTAATGTGATGTTTTTTTCAGAGTAAAATATTTCATTCCATTAGGAATTGGACTGTAAAAAGTGAACATTCCATACCAGAATGGAGCCAAACCTGAATGCGAGTTTGCTTTAAAAAAAAAAAAAAAAATCATATTTTGCCTATTAGTTAAAGGTGCACTCTATAATTTTTAAATAAGTTAATAATGCTTCTATTAAATATATATTTAAAAATGTACACTGTAGGGGTGTGTGATACTGACAAAAAAAAATAAAATTATTAGGAATTTTGTGTTTTAGGTCTGTCATGGATAAATAAATATAACACTACTGCCAGTAGGTGGCGGCAAGTCTGATTAATTTAGAAACCTTTACGAATGTGTTGTTGAATCATGGACTCAAATGATTTGTTCAAAAACAGATTCATTCAGGAATTAAACACTACAGTGTTGCTCTAAGACACACAAAAAAATCCTTTTTTGGTTTTGTTTGAAACAATTTTATTGGCGAAACAGAAACAAAGACAATACTGTGTTTAAAATGTAACGCATGATCGCATTAGCATTAGTTAAAACGTTGCACTAATATTTAGGAAACAGCACTGTTGCTTGCTTATTTAAGCATATAAAACAAACCCATACAGGGATATTGTTCATTTGCATAACTTGGACTTTCAAGATGTGTTTGTTTTTTTGTTTTGTTTTTTAAGTGAGTGACATGTTTAATAAAGTCAGCTCACGTATTGTTAAAACATAAATTACAATATTATCGCAGACGGTAAATATCACACATCCCTGGTACACTGACATAAGATATAGACTCTAGTCATATCAGTAGTACAATGAAAATTACCAAAAACTGCCCATGTCATCTTGGTTAACACCCTTGTTTTGAAACCATTTCATTTATAGATCTAATAAGTTTGACTGTGAAATGGTACCTGAAACATTCAAGATGCTACATCCACACCACTAGACGTCAGTATGAATCCAGGACATTGGTAGCATGACATAAACAACAAATTACTGAGTGCACATTTAACTTCATCCAGTAGTCTGTGAGTACTAGGTGATGTCGGCTGTAAAGTAGTTATTTGCCAGTTTTACATTTTAGTAAGCTGAAACATGTTTTAAGAAAGTAAACAGGGTCACTTATGATTTCATGTTGACTTTAAATTCATAATAACAATGACATAACGTGCTTCATTGTAAGGACAGGACATTGAGGCTGAGGGAAATCTGATGTATTTTCCCTCGTTAGCTTGTAACAGTAGCTCCGCTAATCTAACTCGAGATGCACCGACAGCTTTCCTCCTCTGACCTGCCCATTACATCTGTGGCTTTTCTTTTCGCTCTTTTGTTCCCGTCTGATCAGCTGTAACACACGTTTTTGTGGCTGCCTCATCCTGGCCATAGCAATGTGTCCGTTCTACACCTACTTTTTTTTCTCTTTCTCTCTTTCTGTGCAACATGCTAAACCACGCTGATCAGTTTTCTCGTCTGTCTCTGGCTTTTATATTTGTTTGTTTTCTCTGTGTGGATCTGTATGCTCTGCTTTCCTCCACTGAACGATGGAATCATTCTGTCTTTTCAGGAGAGGGAGAGGAGGAGACAGCACGTTATGCTAATGAAAGCTGTGGAGGCTCGGAAAAAAGCTGAGGTGTGCAAAACAAAATAAATAAATAAAGGAACACTGTCCTTCACCACTCCGCTCTCCTCTCTGCACCTCAAGGCTTTCTCACATGTCACGTCTAGCTGCTCTGCTACACTCCCTGAATGTGTTGCACCAAATAATTTTGATGTAGTTTCATAAAGTACCTCTAAACATTCCTCATTCTCCAAAACAAACTTTTCTTGTACAACATAATACCCTAATGTCAAACACGCCAACCGGTTAGCAAAGTTTTTTTTCCACCCCACAGGAGCGTGAACGCCTCAGGCAAGAGAAACGTGATGAGAAACGCCTCAACAAGGAGCGCAAAATGGAGCTCCGGAGGCTGGAGCTGGAGATGATCCGTGAGATGAAGAAACCTAATGAAGACATGTGTTTGACAGATCACAAGGTAACGGAACTGAGAAGTTCGCATTTCAACGTTAAATTCAACCTTAATAATCATGAAACTTTTGCTTTTTTTGTAATATTCTATTTTGTTTCATTCATCAATAAATTAGTCATTAACATAAGGGCTTATCCAATTAGTACTCTCAGAGATATGATGTCATATGCATACCATAATCTTAACAGCGAATTCAGGGGAGACAGAATACTGCCACCTAGTGGTGATAAAGATAACAGTATGATGACCAAACTTTTTGATGCTGATAAACCCCCTTCTTAAAATCTAATGGCTGTATGTTGTTTCCAAAATGAATTTATATTGTAACTGCAATGACGACGAAACAAATCATTATATCATTATCTAAAGCAGGGTTTCCCAAACAGGGGTTTGTGAGGGAGCTGCAGGGGGTCCATGAGTTGATGAAAAGCTTAATTATATCTAATGTAAAATTAAAATAAATAAGAGGGGCTGCACAATAATTGCAATTATAACTTCATGTGATTATCAAATCAAAAGTTGCAATTTATTTAAATAACTGACATTAGTAGTCTGATGTGCTGTGTGTTTACAAGTAAAGCAAGCAGCGCATTTAATTATTATAATTATCAAGTTTTTATTGTATAGTACAATTGTAATTAACAGTAATATAATTCTGACTTCAATTAGGGCTAAAACATTACCACTACAACTACAGTTAATATTAATAATAATTAATATTATTGTTATTAATATCAGAGAGCCATTATTATTGTTGTTGTTATTGTTATTATTATTTATGGGTTTTCTTATGGACATTAGAGATCCATAAGCATATTGTTAAATTATTGAAATTTTTACTTAAAATCTTGAAGGGTACTTCACATCTAAGGGACAGAAAAAAATGTGGAACATTATTTAGTATATATTTTTAGTTATAGAGTTGTGTTGGAAGAATAAGCAAAGCAACTTTAAGGATGCTACTTTTTTAGTATTGAATATATTTTTATTGCCCTAAGTTAGAAACATCACATGTACTGTAGTACAAGGAAGTAATGTGAAGGCCCCCCTCAAAAAATTGAAATATATATATATATATATATATATATATCATTTATATCTTTTTTTTTTTTAATACTTACATAAATACATGCATGCATACATAAATATATAAATAAATATTAACAAATATTAATCAGTATTGGTGGTTGCAATGGAATGGGGATGAAATAGTGAATCACAAATAAAGTTAAAAGACATTTTTAGCTTGGTTTGAGCAAAAGAACTAAACTTGATACTATTCTTGTTGGATTTCATTGCTTATTTGATACATGTCATTGAAACATGCTGTTTACAAACGGTTTGTCTCACTTGTTTCTCTATATTTCTTTCTCTCACGTCTCCCCCTATAGCCCCTTCCTGAGATTCCTCGTATCCAGGGTCTGGTTTTGCCTGGGAGTGTGTTTGCAGACTGCCTGATGGTGGTGCAGTTCCTGCGGAGCTTTGGAAAGGTTCTGGGCATGGATCCCTCAGAAGTGCCCACTCTGGGTATACTGCAGGAGGGACTGCTCAACCTGGGCAACAGCATGGGGCAAGTCCAGGACCTGTTGGTCCGGCTACTCTCGTCTGCTGTGTCCGACCCAGGTTTGCCTCAAGGACAGAGGGTGAGGAGAAAACGCCTGGAGGTTACTTGTCCCTGTAATAAGTGTACTTTCAGGGCTGTTTACACCTGCTAGTAACATCTGTCTCAAGTGATCCGCGCACAAGTGCACAGCAGAGACACATTTCTGTTTACATCTGGTATTAACATGCATCTCCTGTGAGTGCTTGTGATCAAATTTAATCGAAGAAAGGGTCTCTGGTTTGATGAACACATAAATCACTTACTAAGTCAGTGTGCCACTGCATATGAATGATCTGTCTATGTTTGGTTAAAAAGGTTAGCAGAATTGCAACTGTTCCTTTTTCTCCAACAGGCTAAGTCTATCTTGGGTGACCACCTGACCAATGTGGGTCTGAATCGGGACAATGTCTCTGAGGTTTTGCAGCTGTACATGGAGGCTCACTGCTCTCAGACTGAGCTTGCTGATCTTTCTCTGAGTCTGAGGACCAAAGCCTTTCAGGCCCACACGCCGGGTCAGAAAGCCTCTGTCCTGGCCTTCCTAGTAAATGAGCTGTCCTGCAGTAAAAGTGTGGTCAGGTAAGAACCAATAGATTCCACTTATGTTTTCAGAGTTCACCTGCAGTGAATCCTGATGACTTGATTTATGTTTGCATTGGTACAGAACACAACTGTTATACTAGAAGCTTTTTTGTAAGTTATTGCAACACAAATTTTCAACTTGTTACAATAGTAATTCATAAAGAACAGTCAAAAAATTACAAGTTGTTGTTATATGCATACTTTTTAATTTCTCTATTCTGACTTTTTTTCTTGCAATTGCAAAGTTTTTTTCTCAGAATTGTGAGATATAAACTCGAAATCCTGAAACTAAGTCAAAATTGCGTGATATAAATTCACAATTGCGAGTTACAAAGTCAAAAAGTTGCGAGTTTATATCACAACTGCAAGAAAAAAAGTCAAGCTACAAGTTTAGAATTCTGAATTTATAACTCGCAATTGCGAATTTATATCACAATTCTAAGGAATAAAATCAACTGCAGTTAAAAAAAAATCAGAATTGCAAGATACAAACTTCCATTTGTGCGAAAAAATTCAGTACTATGAGTTTATATCTCGCAATTCTGACTTTATAACTCGCAATTGCAAGTTTATATCACAACTCTGAGGAAAAAAGTCAATTGGAAGAAAAAAAGTCAGTATTGCGAGATACAAACTTGCATTTGCGAGAAAAAATTCTTAGAATTGCAAGTTTATATCTCGTGATTCTGACTTTCTAACTTGCAATTGCGACTTTATATCTCTTAGTTCTGAGTAAAAAAGTCAGAATTGCGAGTTTGTATCACGCAATTCTGAGAAATAGTCAGAATAATGCAATAATGATTTGATTTTTTTTATTTTTTTTTATTATTATTATTATTCAGTGGCATTAATGGGCTTCCACAGAATAGCACATATGTGTCAACAAGACATTTTAAAATGAGGCAAGGAATTTTTTGTAAAAATAATTAAAACATCCTTTTAAATATTAATTCAAAATCAACTAATTACACTAATGCAAGACATTCTTAAACCCAAATGATTCCTGTTTGGACAAGAGTTTACATTATAAAAGTGATACATGATTATCCTGTCAGGCCTGCCTGGGCACTATGAAATATTAATCTTGAAATAATAGTGCATAAAGACGCAGTGGAGAGGTCTCAAAGTGTGACGGTCACAGAGCTTTGAATACTTAATGCATATGAACATTGGAACCGTTACATCTTGAGTTCATCATGTGACATTAGCATACATGTATGTCATGAATCTACCAGGGTTATTATACTAAATTAAAACAATCAAAAACTTTTTTGTAGAGAAAAACTGAAATTCCATATATATAAATAGATATATATACATATAAATAGAAATATATATATATATATATATATATATATATGTGTATGTATATGTGTGTGTGTGTGTGTGTATATATATATATATATATATATATATATATGTATATATATGTATGTATATATATTAGTGCTGTCAAATGATTAATCGCGATTAAACGCATCCAAAATAAAAGTTTGTTTACATACTATATATTTGTGTACTGTGTATATTTATTATGTATATATAAATACAAACACATGCATGTATATATTAAGGAAAAATATTTTAGATTTATATATAAAATATTTATATTTATTTATAATCTAAATTGTATACAGGTATAAATATATATACATATAAATATTTAGTTTTAATATATACATGTATGTGTGTGTATTTATATGTACATAATAAATATACAAACTAAACACACATATAGTATGTAAACATAAACTTTTATTTTGGATGCGATTAGTAGATATCTAAAAATTAAAAGGCTAAAATTAGTAACTGGGATTAAAAAAGCTAAAACTCAAATAAAGAAAATTATATTTGTAATATATTTTTAATATATAGGTTTTTGTGTTTTTGTTTTTTATACGAAAAAGTAAACTTAAATGAAAACAGAAAAAAGATCATTCTAATTTTTAATAAAAACTGTAGTGGTACATAATACTAAAATAACATTGGTATCTGCAGCTGTATGAAACTGTTTGTGTGTTTTTGCAGTGAGATTGACAAAAGCCTGGAGCATATGAATGTGCTGAGGAAAGACGAGTGTATTGTGGAGGGCAAATTGAAGAAGTGAGTATCAACATTTACACCTGATTTATATAAACATAATGGCTATATTTCAGGACTTCTCTATCTAGGCAGCATTTTCAGCTATAATAGACTTGTTTAAATATTTGACTTTTCACTTCATAGCTGTGCATTGAATGTACATTTTATATATATATATATATATATATATATATATATATTAGTTTTGTCACTAACTAATCAATATTTATGCACGTGTTTTTATGCAGAATGAAAACAATCTACGCTAAACGGACAGGCAAACGTGAAGCAATTACTGGAGGGGAGGAGCCTCAGCCCGCAGGCGGCTCAGCCATTGGTCACAAACGCAAGAGGAAGGCTGGGGATAGTGATGACGACGATGATGAAGATGATGACAGTGAGGACGCAGGGGATGAAGATGAAGATGAGGAGGAAGAAGAGGCTAAAAAGGGAAAAAAGGTGGAGACGTGTGATGAGGTAAAAAGCATTCGTTTTAAGTGCAGCTACATACAGCAATTACTTTTAACTGTATTTAGCAGATATTTTTATATTGATTGAGCCTGTATATGTGTTTGTGTGTGTGTGTGTGTGTGTGTGTGTCAGGATGAGGGAGACCCAGCCACAAGTGTAGAAGAGCTGGAGAAACAGATTGAGAAGTTATCAAAGGTAAATTCAGATGTCATAATTGAAGTCAAAAGTTTACATACACCTTGCAGAATCTGCAAAATGTTGTACCAAAATAAGAGGCATCATACAAAATGCATGTTATTTTTTTATTTAGTACTGACCTAAATAAGATATTTTACACAAAGACATTTACAGATAGTCCACAAGAGAAAATAATAGTTGAATTTATAAAAATTACCCTTTTCAAAAGTTTACATACACTTGATGCTTATTACTGTGTTGTTTTTTTTAGTGATAGTTGTTCATGAGTTAAAGTACCTGCTGTTCTTGACTGTATGATTTTGAGATCCATCAGTAATCAGGGGGCAGTACTAAATGGGAAAAAAGGACACATGCTCATTCTGTTCAAAAGTTTACACCCCTAGTTGATGCATCATGTTTCCTTCTGAAGCATCAGTGAGCGTTTGAACCTTCTGTAATAGCTGAATATCATGCAGTCATTGTTGAAAAAGGTTTAAATGCACAAAAATGCTGGAAAACCAAAGAATCTTTTCTGAAGAACAGCTTGCAGTTTAACTGTTCAGGATAAACAAGGAACTCATGAACAACTGTCACTTAAACAAAACAAAACAAAACAAAAACAAACAAAAAAAACCCAGCTGTGAATCATTCAGGTAACAACAAAGTATTAAGATTTAAATGAATGTAAACTTTTGAACAGGGTCATTTTTAAAAAGTCAACTATTATTTACTCTTGTGGACTATATATCTTTTATGTGAAATATCTTATTCAGATATGTACTAAATAAAAAATAACATGCATTTTGTATTATCCCTCTTATTTTGATTAAATTAATTAACATTTTGCAGATTCTATACTTCAACTGACTTCAACTGTATATTGCAACTTTGTTTCATTTTAATTAATTGTGCAGCCCTATCATAATTACTGTATTTATATAGTCTCACAAAAATGTGTATTTCTGTGTGAGTGCAGCAGCAAAACCTGATCCGTCGGAAGCTGTTTGAGTCATCTCATGCCTTGCGGTCCATGTCATATGGGCAGGACCGGTACCGCCGCAGATACTGGGTCCTCCCGCAGTGTGGAGGAGTTTACATAGAGGCTTTAGAGAGTGGAGAAGGTGAGTCTGTCTGCCCATCCCTCAGTTTATCCATAAATGCATTCGCATACAGCCACACCATTAATTTTCCACTAATTATGTTTCCTTCTGTCTCTCATGTAGGGGTCGAGGAGCTGGAGAAAGAGCGTGAGAGATTGAGAAACTTCCCTGTTGTGCAGGTCAAAGAGGAACCCAAGGAGGAAGTTCTGCAGCATCATCAGCATGAGGAGATACAGGGGGCTGTAAAGGAGGAGGTGAAACAGGAGGAGGAGAAGCCCATCGATCCAGATCAGGAGGCAAATAAAGAGATGCGCTCCTCCCCACTAAAACAACAGCAGGAAACCGAGGTTGTTACCACGTCCCCTCAACCACCAGAGCTGTGCCCCTCACAAAGCCCCCAGTGTCAGGAACTGCCTCGCACACCTGTCGGGGCCAAGGGGCTCTGCCACACCCACAACGGCTGCTCAGCAACAATCGCCATGGAAACTACATCAGCATCATCTCCAGCTCACTCTCCAACTACCTCCAAGCTGACAGAGGCCAGCAGCCCCAACGCAGAGCACGCAATCCCTCCTCCTCTGCAGCTGGGCATCCCTGCGCACATCCTGCAGCCGCAGCAGCTAACGCAGACTCAGCTCCTGGCCAACGACCAGCTGCTCAAGGTCCTCAGTGAGCGAAGCGGGCACTGGTTCAGCCTGCTGCCTCGCTCGCCCTGCGACGACACTTCTCTCGTCCAGCCGTCTGCACACCCGCATTCCTCTCCCAGCAGCAACACCCTCAGCACACGGCCCAAAACACCTCCACCATCTACCTCCTCTCCGCACCACCACCTGCTTTCTCTGTGTGCGTCTGCAAGCGCTCTGAACCCCTCACATGGTGGGATCAGCAACCTCAGTTTGCAGGTAATTACCCATCTTACTTAATATATTTGATATTTACGGTGTCCACATACAATAAATCTGTTTCATGTTAATCAGAGCTTTTGTCCTAGCCAAGACATTTTGCCAGTTGTTTGGATTTTTTTCTTTCATTTTATTTTGCGTAGCCCCGCCCACAGTAATGATTCATTCATTCAAAGTCTTGCTTCTCATGGCTATATGAAATATCTGTGAGTGTTCAAGCTTGTTCTGATTGGCTGTGGTTGTTAAATGCTGCACCGAATTGAAAATTCTAAACCACAAATTTTAAAACTAAAAAAAAAAAAAAAAAAAAAAAAAAACCTAGCATACAGTTAACTTCTTTCATTTATGTGACTTTTTATGACAAAATGACAAAAATGTAATATTGTTTAAATTAATTGACTGTATTATAAAACATTATGCGTTACTGTTGATCAGTGTAAAAAAACTCAAGTCAGAACTAAATGAGAAAAAATGATTAGTTATGAAATTACAACGTTATGCACCTGGAACATAAAAGCTAAAAGAAAAACTACTAAAACTGTCTAATATTTCAGTTAAATTGGTTTAAATCTAAAATCAGTGGCACTCATATTTTTGAAGGCCCTAAATTGTTCATAACAAATATATGAAGGCCCCTTGACTTTTCTAGTTCTGTGTGATTTAATTGATAAAGATTATGTTTTAAAATTTAAGAAAAGGAAAAAAAAAAAGAAAAAATGAAGATTAAGAATTTAAATATGTATTTTATATCTGATAAAATATTTTAGCTTGGAATAAATCGTATATTCATTCATAAAAACTATAATTGCTTTTTACAATTAGCAATTTTACATATTTAAAATTAGACTTTCTCTTATATAAAATATAATCAATAGAAAATCACCTTTAAAATTGTTCATATGAAGTTCTTATCAATGCATATTACTAATCAAAAATTAAGTTTTGATATATTTACAGTAGGAAATTTACAAAATATCTTCAAGGAACATGATCTTTATTTACTATCCTATATTATATTTTTGGCCTAAAAGAAAAATCTATTATTTTGACCCATACAATGTATTTTCTGCTATTGCTACAAATATACCCATGCTACTTAGGACTGGTTTTGTGGTCCAGTGTCACATATATTCTTATGATCTCCTCCCAGGTGAAGCCAAGTGGAGCTCTAATTGGTTTGCCTTTGGGCAACTGGTCCGCTGGGGTCATCAGCCCCAATCTCCCCCTGTGCAGCAGCCCCCTGCACATGTACACCTCAGTAGAGGGCAGCGCCAGCCCTCTGCTGGCACCCAGCGTCTCAACCAGCAAAAGTGGTTCTCCCGTTCCCACTGGGGAGAAGCTTACATCTGCTCCTTCTCCAGTGGCACTGGACCTTCCTAGGAATCACGACCACCCCGAACCCCTGCCCATACCAGAGGGTAAGTGTGTTACCATTAACTAATTCACTTAAAAATGACACACACACAAATGCTGCCCCACCTAGTTGTCAAATAATAATTGTGCACTATTAGGCTGCAAGATTCACTCATAATTCTCAGCAACAATGAGTCAGTAGTCCAGTTTTGTTTGGGGTTGTTGATGGTAATGATTCTGGCTGATTGGCAGACATGCTGCTGGGCTGGTGGAAGGTGACAGACATGGAGGAGCTGAAAGCGCTAGTGAACGCTCTCCACAGTAGAGGCATCCGAGAGAGAGCCCTGCAGAAACAGCTGCAGAAATCCATGGAGCTCATCGTACAGACCTGTAACAAGAACCGGGAGGGTGAGTTGAGTTACTGTGAAATTACACAACTTGTCTGTGTGTGTTTTAGCTTACAGATTTAGCCATGGAAACAGTTCAAGCAGACCAAAAGACCAAGACCGCCAGAGATATTTACCACTGTTAACATATTTACCTAATTTGACATTCCAGTTGTTTTGTTCTGTTAAAGGATTGATTTCAGTACACATACAAACATAGAATGGCCCACATGTCATAAAATGATGGAAAAAGACCATGCTGCATATTTCTTTTTAAATGAAATCCAAAAAAAAGATTTAGAACAGATAATAGATTTACATACTCTACATATTTTCAATGTTTTTTAAAGAAGTCCTTCTGCTCACCAAGCCTGCATTTATTTGATCCAAAGTACAGCAAAAATATTTTTACTATTTAAAATAACTGTTTTCTATTTGAATATATTTTTAAATGCAATTCATTCCTGATTTCAGTGCTGAATTTTTTGCATCATTACTCAAGTCATCTGATCCTTCAGAAATCATTCCAATATTCTGATTTGCTGCTCAAAAAACGTTTTTTATTATTATTGTTATGTTAGAAATAAATAAATAAATATAATAAAATAAAAAATACAAAATACAAAAAATGTACAATTATATTCATTTACATGACGTTTACAGGTCCAGAAATCATGTATTTGAAATTAGACTTCCTCATATATACAGGTTTTTCCAGACAGTTGTTGAGAAGGTTAATTAAAATAAGAAATATCAATATACACATACAAACATAGAACAGCCTACATGTCATAAAATGATAGAAAATACTGCATATTTCTTTTTAAATGAAATGAAATGAAAGGAAGATGTATAATGAAAAAATTTTCATTTCATTTTTAATGTAATTATTTATTTTTGGTTAATGATGACATAATTTTCATTTTTAGGTGAACTATCCCTTTGAGGTGTCCTTGTTAAAGTTTAATTATACATATAGCTACTGAGTAATATTAATTAACAGCATGCACTTGGTTTAAGATTAGTTGCGTGTAATTATGAATAAATTACTGATATAACGGACATAAGTATATGTAACAAGGATGCTGTAAAATAAAGTGTTTCCCAATATATTTTTTTAAGAAAAGAAATCCAAATTTGAGGTTAATTGATATAGAATGCAATAAAATGAATCAGATAACCACAGTTTACTATTTGACTTGTTTGCAGTCATAAATAATATTCATAAAAGTCCTCTAAAGCACTGTCTAACCGACTCAGCCGAGCGTGCAGTTGTCAGAATGAGCTGAATTGTGCTGTGCTGTGCTGTGCTTTACGGGTGTGATTTCTCCTGGGGTCTTATGGCTGTCTTATTTTTTGTTTGCAGTGGCAGTTATGGAGGTCTCAGAGCTCGACGAGGGCCAGGTTTCCGTGGAGACGCTGCAGGAGTGGTGTGTGGAGGAGCAGGCAATGGAGACTGACATTGCACTGCTGCAACAGGTGGAGGAGCTGGAGCGCAAAGTCACGTCCGCCAGCCTGCAGGTCAAGGTGAGTATTTGTAGAGCTTCCAGAAATGCGTCACATCATTGTAATTTCTTGTACTAACCAATATCCTGTAATCGTTTGCTTTTCAGGGCTGGACGTATCCAGAGCCACAGTCAGAAAGAGAGGACCTGGTCTATTATGAGCACAAGCCCCTCCCCAAGCCCCGCCCAGGGGCGGAGTCTCAGGAGGAGCGAAGCTCGGAGAAGGGCCTGATCCGACGCCCCGGCAACCCGCTGGACATCGCAGTGACGCGATTGGCAGAGCTGGAGCGTCACATCGAGAGAAGGTACCTGCGGAGCCCCTTAGGGACCACCATCCAGATCAAACTGGATAATGTGGGTACAGTCACTGTCCCCGCACCTGCTCCATCCACTAGCGCTGGAGGGGAAGGGTAGGTCATCCAGACTGCCAGCCTTCGTCTCTGCTCCTCCTCATCCTCTCCCTCCCCCCCTCTCTCTGCTGGCTGGGGCTTCTCTGCTCGTCCGTCCATCCGTTCTCACCCTGGCTCTGGTTTCGGGTTTTGGTTCTCGTGCTGTGTGTTTTATTTTAATTTTTTTCTTCCTCTCGCTCCCTTGCCTGCACCCTTCCTGTTTTTGGCTGCATGGTTTTAATCAGCAGTGCACAGACGGAGTTCGAAAAACATCAAAAGTTGATTTGTTTTCTAACACTTCTAAGTGCATGGTACACCACAGATCTCCGTCTTCATGTATGACTGTGAAGTCATGCCACAGAATTGTATCACACTATATAGGCTGTACATCTGTGTGTGTATGTGTGAGTGCGTGCGTGTGTGTGTTTATGTGTGTACTATTGAAAGCTCAGGGTCTCAGCTACTCAATCTGACAAAAACTTTATAGGGACAGTTCACCCAAAAATGAAAATGATGTCTTTAATTATTTACCTTCAATTCGTTCCAAACCAGTAAGACCTTCATTCATCTTCGGAACACAAATTAAGATCAGCTTTCTGACCCTGCATAGACAGCAATAGTACTACCACATTCAAGGCACAGAAAGGTCGTAAGGACAACGTCATTAAAATAGTCCATGTGACATCAGTGGTTCGGTTGCAATATTATGCAGCTAATGAAAACAAAGACTATAGCGAAAACTATGACGAAAATCTATTGACATTTTTTAGACAAATAAAAACGTAAATGTTAGGGAGGGATGATTTGGAAAGAGATGAGAACGAATCTGCTGTGTGGTTAGACGCGTACATTTGAACTGTATCATAGATCTATCCAGCTAGCATACATTTGCTGCACGTTTCATAAAACATTAAAATATGTCAATATCTGAGAGTAAGGGAAGAGCAGACGTATAAATACATTTTAAGACGCAAAAGAGAACTCAATTCGGTCCGGTTTTCTGAGCGCAGACACCAAAAGAAAAGCAGTGCCTTTCACACAGCGCACAAATACTCTTTCGCTTTGCATGAACAGAGAAATACACATGTTGAATTGTCCATTTTGGCGAGTTATGTCTAAGCTGAACGTAAACAGCTGGGACGTGTACACTCCATCCATGCATTTGGTTTTAAAGAGACCGCAGCCTAATTTAGTTGCTATTGTCGGTGGCATTGATGTTAATCAAGCAACAAAAGAAGGACAGAAAATCACTCACTGCTCTTTACTGAATCACTTTAGTAGCTCTAATAATGATGAATCAAAATTTATTTAAATAAATATGTCTGCTTGAAAGGATGAAAAATGTGGTAAAAACATTTTTTATAAAGAATGCATAATTACTCTATATAACCATTGGTATTTCATTGAAAAGAAAACCATGTTCTTGTTTCTTTATGAGAAGTGGTTTTATTTAATTTTAATATAAAGGCATGTTGCGTGTCACAGCAGTTAAATTTGTGTCTGTCATGATAAAACCTTAATATCAAACCTATATAATGAGTTTGGACATTTTAGGAAATGCTTAATAAATGCAATGCACTGTAACTAAACCCATTTGATTTTAGCTGACTAAATCTACTGTAGATTTAGTCAACTAAAATCTTACGATATTTAGTCGGCTAAAACTAGACTAAAACCAAAACAATTCAGATGACTAAAAGATGACTAAAACTAAATGGCATTTTAGTCAAAACACTATGACTAAGACCAAATTTGTTGTCAAAATGAACACTGCTTTGTTCAACAATTTCTTTGTGGTACTCTCGTAATGCATGTCCAAGACTGACACAGAAGAGAAGAAATTATTGAATAAAGTCATTTTTTTTGTTGCGCACAAAGGGTATTCTCAAAGCTTTATGAATTACAGCTGAACTACTGATGTCACATTGACATGGATTTTAACCATGTCCTAACTACCTTTCATGGGCCTTGAATGAGGTAGTACTATTGCTGTCTATGCAGGGGCAGAAAGCTCTCAGATTTCATCAAATATCTTAATTTGTGTTCCAAAGATGAACATAGTTCTTACGGGTTTGGAATAACATGAGGGTAAGTAATTAATGACAGAATTCTCATTTTTGGGTGAACTATCCCTTTAAGAACAAAATACAGGTTTAAAATAAACTCCCTCTCTGATCTGTGCGTTGTGTTTTTGTGTGTTGTAGGGGAGAGGAAGAGATTGCTCCAGGGATGAAGCAGTGGCGAAAGGCGCTGAGCGAGGTACGCAGCTCCTCTCAGCTGGCCATGTGTTTGCAGCAGCTTCAGAAATCCATCGCCTGGGAAAGGTCCATCATGAAAGTGGTAAGTGATGTCATGGACAAACCATAGGGTTTGTGTACAACATATGTGTTGTAGTTTCCATACTTACAAACCTGTTTGTGTTTTCAGTACTGTCAGATGTGCCGAAAGGGCGATAATGAAGACCTGCTTTTGCTGTGTGACGGCTGTGATAAGGGGTGTCACACCTATTGCCACAAACCCAAGATAACCACCATCCCAGAGGGAGACTGGTACTGCCCTGCTTGCATCTCCAAGGTAACTGCCTGCATCATCATGGCTACAAGTGCTTATTTGCTGAGGGGCTTGTTTTCAGAGCTGTCTCTAAGATTTTGCAGATGTTGTCTGTCTGTTTATATGCATGTTATTTATATATAAGTGTGGGGTCGTTAATTTTTAGGGGCTCAAGCGTGTAGCACTGAAACCCTATTGTAATTGTTAGAATGGTCATGGATCAGCGATCTCCACATAAAACTGATTGTGCAGACCAAACCATAAGTCATAGAGACTTGAAACTTGGAGGGATGGTCGTAGTCACACCACCGACAATGTGACCAAGGCTTGCCCCAATTGGCCTAATGGCCGATCAAAGTACAAAATCACTCATAGCTCCTAAACCATTCCGAGTCACAGGCTCAAGTGTCTAATGTCGTTGGAATCCTTGGCTCACGCTGGACAGATTCAATCATGAACCTACCAAATATTTAACTTTTGTGAGTCCTAGATTTTTGGCCCGATCAGAACCAAACCAGTGCAGAAAGATTCTGTAGAGAATGAATATCAATATATATATAAAAAAGTTTAGACTCACCATTGCTAAGGGCCACCGAAACATTTAAAAGGGGCAGGACCGCTTTTAGTAAAATGCCTATAACTCCTGAACGGAATGAGACATCTCCGCCAACAATCATAACACTTATGTAAGAACTCAATCTGAGGTCACTTGCGGAGCTTAGTTACTTGGTTGCGCTATAAGAGGGAAGTAACATAAAAATGGCTATAACTGCACCACCATTTGTCCTTTTTACATGAAAATCGGTGTGCATGATTTTGGTCAAAAAAAATGGCAGACAAAATTTGAGCACCTGTTAGACAAGGTTAACGGAGGCCGATCGGAACAAAACTTGACTGACTCATGGCCCCAAGGGTCTGAGAGAAATTTAAAAGAAATCGGCTTCTGGGGGGGCGATATCACATTTTTCAAGGGCGCAAACGATTGTACGTCATGTGGCCTTTTGCACATAGGCACAATGTGTGATAGAACTCCTCATTCTGGACAACTTTGCCTCTATAACCACTGCTGTCAATCAAATCATTTGTTAAATGATTGAGAAGATATCAAAAACCTACTTTCGCGAACTAGTCCTAGGTTTTTTGCTCAATCTGAAAAAAAAAAAACACTGCAGTACAATTCTCTGAACTCTCTAGGTCAATAATTATTGAAACATTTTTTAAATTTAACATTTAGGAGGCTAAAACGGGATTTTTTACAAAAGGTGCCTGTCCAAATGTACCCAAAATCCAATAAAGCCTAAAGGAAAACTTCACAAAACCTAGTGAGCACCTGCGACATGCAAAGTTGCTAAACAAACATGCAAAGTTTTAAGGCGATCGGACCACAGCTGGTGCTATAACAGTCATAACTGTTAGAAAAACATAATATTTACATGGTAAATTACTTGGATTTGTCAAAAATACTTTTTAAATCATTGATTTAGGTGGTTACAAGCTTGCTCTTTATTCATATGTGATTGAATGCTTTAAAGCACTTGAACCTTGGTAATCGCTGCTTGCAGCTATATTATATTTTAGCATTTTATTTATTTCTGTGATGCAGTGCTGCCATTACTCCAGTCTTTAGTCTCACATGATTATTCAGAAATCATTCTAATATGCTGATTTTGTTTACGAAACATTTCTTACTATTGTTTTATATTCTTATAAAACAGTTGTGCTGCTTAATAAAAATATATTATTTTTGTGGAAATGTTTTGAACCCTAAACTCCTACCCTATTTATTCCGACCCTAAACTATTTTATGAACCCGTAAATCTGAACTAGTCCTGTACACCCTTTCAGGCAAGCGGTCAGTCGCCTAAATCTAAGAAGGCTCAGAGTCGTACACCACCCGCAAGTGGAGGAAAAAAGGCAACAGAGGCAGCCAAGAAAGGCAAGAAGCAGACCGAGACGTGTGAAGAAGAAGAAGCCACCACCAGCAGCACCAACAGCACCCCAAAGAAAGCAGCCACCACCGCCGCCCAGGCCAAGAAGAACATCTCCACTCCCCCAGCACCCAAACCGGACAGCCCTGCCTGTGTAAAAAGAGCCAAAACAGCCAGAGACAACAACCGGGACCTGGGCCTCTGCAGGTACCATCCGCATTCTGTTATTTTCGGTGTGTATTCCTGGATATAAAATGCAGTTTTAATGCAGTTGTTTGTATTTCTCAGGATTCTGTTGGCTGAACTGGAACGTCATCAGGACGCCTGGCCCTTCCTCACACCGGTTAACCTCAAATCTGTCCCAGGGTACCGCAAAGTCATTAAAAAACCCATGGACTTCTCCACTATCCGTGAGAAACTCGTCAGCAGCCAGTAAGTGTCTCTCACTCGGTTTTGAAAAATATAAAAATTAAAGTCAAAATTACCCTAAATTAAACATTTTTATTAAAATGTTTTTATTAAAATAAATACTTTTGATAAAACAAATGTAGTTATTTTTATATGAGGTTTTGAAAATTATTTTATGTATTAAGATTTTTGTTAAAGCTCTGGAAGAAAATAACTAAAATAAATACATACACGATAAATAAATAAATAAAAATATACACTTTTCAAATGAATATCCATATCAAGAACATAACAGCAATTAAGGCTTATTTCCACATATCTTCAAATAAAATACCTTTAAAACACCAAAAAAAATTTCCACCATTGAATAAAAAATTTTAAACGTAAAAAAAAAAAAAATATAGCAATATTTTATTTCACAGTTCTGACTTTTTTTTTCCCTTGCAATTGTGAGTTTAAAGTATTAAGAAAAATAATAACATATGATAAATAAATGCTGCACAAAAAAATAAATGAATAAACTTAATATCCATGTCAATAAAAATCACAAAAAAATGTGTGTTATGCTCCATGTATCCTCAAATAAAACATTAAAGGTCTTTTAACATGAAGAAGAATAAAATAATAGCATTGTCACACATAATGTACCCATGGAAGCTTGTTTCCACAACTGAATTTCTTTTTTTTTTAATCTCACAATTCTGGCATTTTTTCCTAGCAATAGTGAGTTTACATCTCATTTCTTTTATTTTTAAAGAATTGTGAGATGTAAACTTGCAATTCGAACTTTTTTCTCAGAATTGAGATAACTCACAATTGTGAGTTATAAAGTTCAATTCTGAGGGGAAGAAAAGTGTTGTTATTTTTTTAGAATTGTGAGTTTATATCTTACAATTCTCACTTAATAACTTAAATAATTTTGTGTTATAAAATCATAATGCCAGATAATGAATTCTGAGAAACAAAAAAATAGGATCTATAAATCGCTATTTTTACTATTTATAGCTATTTATTTCACAATTCTGACTTCAGAATTACATGTTTTTATCACACAATTATAAAAAAAGGAAGAATTATGAGATAAAAAGTCGCAATTACCTTTTTTTTTATTATTCAGTGGCGGAAACAGACTTTCATATGTACCCTTTTAAACCCTTTCCACCAAAATAAAAGAACTAAAATATACATAAAAAATGACTAAAAATAATAACATACAAAAAAGAAATAAATACTAATGAACATAATATCCATGTCAATAAAATCAAAACAAATATAGGTTATAAAAATTCTATTTATAAAAACCTAATTCCCTACACAAACTATTTTCCTCTTAACATTAAAAATAATAAAATATAGATAGCACTGTCTTCCATTATGTGTAACACATACATATCCTAATGCTAAAAACATGTTTTAGTGTTTTATAATTGTTTAATGAGATGCAGATGCTGTAACAGATTTTTTCCCTCTGTTCTTTTAGGTATCAGAATTTAGAAACGTTCATCATCGATGTCAACCTGGTGTTCGACAACTGCGAGAAGTTCAACGAGGACAACTCGGACATCGGCCGGGCCGGGCACAACATGAGGAAGTTCTTTGAGAAGAGGTGGACTGAGCTGCTGAAGCAAACTAACTGAGGTGGTCTCGGACCACCACGGGCTGTCATTTCAAACCTGCGAACCGGGGCTCAAGAGCAAAGGAGTCACAGCTCCTTTCTGCGACACAGAGCCTTCAGGACCGACCAATCCCACATCAACACCCAAAGAGACACAAGACAGCGGGTGTCTTTGTGCAATACCATTTCCCTCTAGAAAAGAGAAATCGCACTGAAATTTCAACCATCAGAGCTGTACTAAGGAGTAAAAAAAAAAAAATCCCTTTCCACTACTTGTAAATATCTTTTTATTTCGGTTTTGTATTTTTACTTTATCGTTAATATTATAGTGAATGTATTTAATTTTTTAAATGATTATTTATGACTAAATAAAAAGAAAGGTCCACTCTTCATTTTCTATGAAAAGGAAGAAACAGCAAAACTGCTTTAAATCGAATGGAATGTTTATTTGTTTGTGTTTTTCCTCTCCAAATATGAAACAAAGCCAAGAAAAAAAAGAAACTGTTTACACTGTTCTGTGCCATGTGGCATCAGAGTATTCAACCCTCTGAACGTGAACTAACGGCATCACTGTACACATGCATACACACACACACACACACACACACACACACGCAGACAAGCAGGAGGCACCCATGTGTACATACTGTCTATTAATGTCAATATATTGAGTCTTGTTTGGAATGATGTGTACATATTGTTTCAGACATTGGATATTGTTTATGCCTTAGAACGTTTGTAGCAATTAATTTTAGTCTTAAAGTGATTAATAATATACATTTATTGTTTGTACAGTATATACATATCCTCTACAAAACACTGTGGTCTCCTTAATCTTAGTAGTGCCTGCCCTTCAGAACAGGGTATAGGGAAAAGAATTTGTTCTTTTTTGGTTTTTCGTTTGGTTTCTTCCCTTTTTTGTAACGGTATTGTTTTCTTCTATAAAACACACCAAGGCCTCCGCTCAAAGGCATACTGTACGAAACTCGTATCTGAACCCATATGAAAACTGTCGGAGTATTCTTCAGTATCCCTGGCCCCAGAGGCTCTCCGAGATGGACAGCAGGCGTTCTGTAACCACATGTGTCCGAGTCTCCCGCGTGTGCGTCGTGGCCCACTGGAGGCAGCTAGAACAGAGTTTTTTTGTACCTGCGTCAGAGTACTTGAAGTTATTTTATTTAAAGATATTGTGGGAAACAAATGGTAGCGTTCTTTTTGTAGGAGCATTATTTTTCACTAGTGTGTGCGCGTGCGTGCGTGCGTGTGTGTGCGTGTGTATGTGAGAGCGCGAGCGTGTGTTTGTGCGAGTGTGTGGATGTTTGGCACGGACTTATTAAAAGGATGTTTTTAAATCCAGACAGTGTCTAATGTGTCATTTTATTCCTTTTCCCATGGGCAGCGGTCCAATTTTCTTTCATTTTACGGGTCATGTTATTAGTGAAAAATGCGCTTTTTTAAATGAATTTTAATGAAATGCTTGTATACACCTTTTTTATTCAAGTGGTTAACCCTTAAATGGATGGCAACAAAAATATTGGATCAGTTTATTTTTTAATGCTAGACCTTTCTGTTTTTAACCCTTAATTTGCAACAAAAATAAATGAATAGCTAATTAAATTGATGTCATTCATGAACACTTTGGAATACAGACATAAGGTTGAACTGCTTTTCAAGAAGAAAATTACATTATTGAAGATTATTGTAGAAGTGGGATTATTTGAAATTATTGAAAATTAAGTTTGTTTAAATTTGCTTTAAAGAAAATGCACTGTACTATTTTTATTATTTTATATAAAATTATTTTCCATAATATTTTTTATACAACATTGCTATAAAATTAGAGCCTTATGTCTAAATAAGTTATGTTCCAAATTTGAAGTTGATATTTAAAAAAGTGAGGTCCCTGTGAGATTTTATTTAGTTTTACCACAAACAGCCACTGGGTGCCATGCAAACGCCATTACATTTTTTTATGCATTTTTCTGTCACAAATGTCTACATTTCTCTGACAATATTACTCCTATCATTTCAGTTTCTATCTTGCCATGAAAATAACTGTAAAAGATTTATTTAAAGGTCAGGAAACTATCCAAAACTGCCTTGTTACTTTCAAATAAAGATACTAAGATTATGCCAAAAGGTGAGTTTTTGTAAGACTTCTTTTCAGTACTTTTTTTTCCCACTGAAAAATGTTATAATAAAATTAATTAATAATAATCTTTTTTAAAGAAGTCTCTTATCAAAGTTTCAAGTGTAAAATGTTATTATTGCAATTTAAAATAACAGTTATCTATTTTAATAAACTTTAAAATATTATTTATTTCTGTGATGCAAAACTGAATTTTCATCAGCCATTAATCCTTCAGAAATCATTCTAATATGCTAATTTATTATCAATGTTGAAAACAGTTGTGCTGCTTAATAATATTTTGGAACCTGTGATATTTTTTTTCAGGATTATTTCATTAATAAAAAATATAAATATTTTCTAACAATATAAGTCACTATCACTTTTTAGCAATTTAACACAACCTTGCTGAAGTATTAACTAAAAGTATTAAATTCTTTCAAAAAACAAAAAACAAAAAAAAAAAAAACAAAGAAAGAAAAAATTGACTAACCCCAAATATTGAATGGTAGTGTATATTGTTTTATTTTTTAAATGCTGTACTATTCGTTTTATTCATCAAATAATCCTGACAAAATATCACAGGTTCCAAAAAAATAAATAAAGCAATAAAAAAAATTATGTTTTCAACACTGATAATAAATGAGCACATCAGAATGATTTCTGAAGGATCATGTGACACTAAAGACTAGAGTATTTTTAAATAGAAAAACACTATATTAAATTGCAATAATATTATCATTATATATGTGACCCTGGACCATGAAACCAGTCTTAAGTAGCGCGGGTTTATTCGTAGCAATAGCCAAAAATACATTGTATGGGTCAAAATTATCTTTCTAAAATAATTTTTCTTGTTCCATTAAGATATTTTGTAAATTTCCTACTGCAAATGTATCAAAACTTAATTTTTGATTAGTGATATGCATTGCTAAGAACTTAATTTGGACAACTTTAAACGTAATTTTCTCAGTATTTATATTTTTTTGCACCCTCAGATTCCAGATATTCAATTGCTAGTATCTCACCCAAATGTTGTCCTAACAAACCATACATCAATGGGAAGCTTACTTATTCAGCTTTCAGATGATGTATAAATCTCAATTTCGGAAAACTGACACTTATGACTGGTTTTGTGGTCCGGGGTCACACACACACACACACACACACACATATATATATATGTTATGTATGTTATGTGTGTATGTTATGTATATATTTATATTATGTATATATATATATATATATATATATATATATATGTATGTATATATATATATATATTTTTTTTTATATTGTGTATATATTATGTTTTATATATTACTGTTTTTTTCTGTATTTTTAATCAAAAAAGCAGAAAAGACTTCTTTAAAAAAACATTAAATATTTTACAAATAATTTACAGTCAGTTATATAGTTATTGTTACACAGTTATTAATTTGTATAAATAAGTGCATAAAATTGAATATGGCTACACATAAAATAAGCAAATCCAAACATTTACGGCAGTCTGATTAAGTGACAGCGCAGTAAACAAAAAATAGGGTCCCTAAATATCACGTGACAGAAACAGGAAGTGTTCGCGAAAGGTACGTCATGTCTTCGAACACTGCTTACATTTGACATAAACATTGAAAATACATTAAAATATTTTGAAATGTAATACTAGATTATTAAACATGATACAGAATAATTTCATAATGCTGTCTAGGAATGAGCAGAGGTATTACAACACGTTTTTTTTTTTCGTCAGTATAAACAACTTGCGAAGTGTAACGTTACTGTTAAGTGGTTTGACAGCGTCGAATAATGTTTCAAACAGCTTTTAGAGTTACATGTGATTTCTGTTGTTTTGTCCGTTATGTAAAACACTTCCTCTTCCCGTGTATTTAAAGGGACCAGTCAGGCAACAAGACATAAACACAAACATGGTGTCTCTGATCTGCACCTTACAAAGTCATCGAGATGATGTAAACTGCTGCGCTTTCTCCGGCTCTCTGCTGGCCACCTGCTCCGCTGATAAGAGCATCTGCGTTTACTCCACACGAGACTTCAGCGAGCTGCCCTTCTCCCCGCTGTCCGGACACGGCTACGGGGTGCACTGCTGCTGCTTCAGCGCCTGCGGTCAGTACCTGGCCTCCTGCTCCACCGATGCCACTACCGTGGTGTGGTCGATGGACACCGGGGAGATCGAGGTCGTCCTGGAGCATCCGGGCCGGAGTCCGGTGAGGGTATGCACCTTCTCTCCAGACTCATCTTACCTGGTGTCTGGAGGGTCAGATGGGACCATTGCACTGTGGGACTTTACCTCCAGGACCCTGCGCAGGTACATCAGCTTTCCATTACTGGTCTAGATATTTAAAGATCAGTAATGCCCTACTCTATCTATCTATTGAAATAAATAAATGTCAAGTCAAATCAACATTTATAATGCTTCATACAGTAAGTGTTGTTTCAAAGCAGCGTCATAATAATTAGACAGGAAAATAACAAAATCAATTATGCAAACTTCTTCAGAAATGTGACAAATTTAAATTCTGCTCTAAAGCAGCTTTTTAAAAAAAGATAATAGTGTCATTATTCAGCTCAGGTCAGTTCATTGTTGAGGCTATTTTGGTGAAAGTAATGTATTAAAATTAAGAGACTGTAATATTGTAATGTAACTAATTACATCTAAATTACAGTAACTAGTAATATATAATGTATTACATTTTGAAAGTTTCTTGCCCTACACTATCATCACTGTCATTATCCAGCTCAATTCAAGTCAAATTTAGTTTTTTCCAATAGTGTCAGTGCAGTCAAATCGATATTTGTCAGTTCAATATTATTTATAAATGTTGTAGTATTTAGATATGGAAATAAATGCATGTGGGGATAAATAATGTCAAAAGTCAAAAGTTTTAGGACGGTAAGATTTTATTTTATTTTTTAAAGAAGTCCATTCTGCTCACCAAGCCTGCATTTATTTGATCCAAAGTCTAGCTAAAACAATAAAAAATAATGTTTTTATCATCACTTTTGATCAATTTAAAAACATTTAAATGATGCTGAAAATTTTGCTTTGATCACCGGAATAAATTCCGTTTTAAAATATATTCAAATAGAAAGCAGTTATTTTAGATTCATTTCACACTGTGCCAGATCAAACTGTTTGATTGACGCCTGTGTGTGGTGTTGTTTAGGACGGGCGCAGTGACTGACACCAGTATAGTGGCCTGCTCTTTCACTCCATGCGGGCAGCTGTTCATCACCGGCTCCACATATGGTGACCTGCGACTGTGGGACCTGAATATGAACCATCTCCATGCGGAGAAGAACGCCCATGACCTCGGGGTCTCCTGCTGTCAGTTTGCTCCCCAGATAATGAAGGGTACGATTCCTGGATTTCAATTATTCTGACAAGTTACAAAACACTACCTTGCTGTATCTGAGTGAGCTTAGAAAATGTAAAGTTATAGAAATCTTAAAGGTATGTAAAGCCAGATACCTAAAAATAAATGTAAAAATAAATATCATCTAATGGTTATACATACGCTACTATGTATTATTTAAAATAATTGTTTTCTGTTTAAAATGTAATTTATTCCTGTGATTTCAAAGCTGAATTTTTAGCATCATTACTCCTGTCACATGATCCTTCAGAAATCATTCTTAATGTTCTGATTTGCTGCTCAAAAAACATTTACTGTTATTATTATGAGTAGATTTTTTTCAGGTTTCTTTGATGAATAAAAAGTTCAGAAGAACAGCATTTATCTGAAATCTTTTGTAACATTATAAATGTCTTTATCAGCATCCTAAAATTTAAAGCTAAATAAAAGTATTAATTTCTATCATTTCTTTCCAAAAAAAAAATAAAAAATACTGAGTCCAAGCTTTTGAATGGTATGGTGTATAAGGTTACAAAAGCGTTTTATTTCAGATAAATGCTGATCTTTGGATCTTTCTATTCATCAAAGAATCCTGAATAAAAATATTCAAGAGTTTTCAATATTGATAATAATAATAATAAATGTTTTTTGAACATCAAATCAGCATATTAGAATGATTTCTAAAGATTTCTAAAGGATCATGTGACACTGAAGACTGGAGTAATGATGCTGAAAGTTTAGCTTTGATCACAGGAATAAATTACATTTTAAAATATATTCAAACAGAAAATAGTTATTTTAAATAGTAAAAAAATTTTTTTTTTTAAATGTACTGTCTTCGGATCAAATAAATGCAGGCTTGATGAGCAGAAGACACTTCTTTAAAAAAACATTAAAACTTTTGGTAGTGTCAATGTCACAAATCGTTCGCAAATGGTTAGAATTTCTTTTTTATGAATATGTTTCATTAACAAGGATGCTTTAAATTTATTAAAAGTGACAGTGAAGACATAATGTTGCAAAGTAATTTTAATCATGAAAGAAAATTTATTACGGTTTTTCAAAAAAAAAAAAAAAAAATTAACTGCTGAAAATTCAACTTTGCCATCACATGAATAAATTACATTTTAAAGTATATTAAAATAGAAAATGGTTATTTAAATTGTAATATATTTTCACAATATTACAGTTTTTACTGTATTTTTAATCTAATAAATAAATGTGTAGTGAGCATAAGAAACTTATTTGTCAACTAATCAGTAGGTATTAGCAATTTTTTCAAAAGTATAACTTGACTGTAGCTTGACCACTTCAAATTATGAGCTTGTGGCTTTTGTCATTGTTAAATGAACAAAAGTAAACTGTTAACACGCTCCATCTCTCATTCACAGGCACAGATGGCTGTGTTCAGTTTCGGCTGGCCTCATGTGGACAGGACAGTCTGTTGAAGATATGGATTGTTTCTCTTTTGTCTGCTGCAGGTAGCGCCATCTGATACCTGCCCACCTGTGTCTTCTGGGGTTTTAGTGAGTGTGTTTGTGATTAATGACGTTTGTTGATCCACAGGCATTAAGATGCGGCTCGCTCACACTCTGACGGGTCAGTCTGCTCCAGTTCTGTCCTGTGCTTACTCTGCTGATGGACAGATGTTGGTGTCAGGGTCAGTAACGTACACACATACTTGCACATCCACTGCAGGGATAATTCTTCACTTTAATACAAAAAGTATCAAAACATGACAACCTTTAAAGGGCTAGTTCACATAAAAATGCAAATTCTGTCATGAATTACTCACCCTAATGTCGTTGCATAAGACCTTCATCTTTGGAACACAAATTAAGATATTTTTGATGAAATCCGAGAGCTTTCTGACCCTGCATAGACAGCAATGCAACTGACACGTTTAAGGCAAAGAAAGGTAGTAAGGACATCGTTAAAATAGTCCATGTGACATCAGTGGTTCAACCTTAATTTTATGAGGCTACAAGACTTTTTGTGTGCAAAGAAAACTAAATTTAACGAGTGTATTCAACAATTTCTTCTATTTGTCATCGAAGTTCCATTGTTGTCCACTGGGTGGTGCTGTGTAATCACAGACACCAGCAGTGTGAAGAACGTCATGATCGATGAGCCCTGGTTCTGAAGTCTGTTTGCTAATAATCTCTGCCGAATCTGATTCTTCATTGTCTGTGTGTCAGCAGACAGACAGGCTCAGTTTTACTGCACATAAAGGCCATAGAGAACTCGTCTGACTCATGCCTTTTAAATGTCACTCTCTCTTTTTTTCCCACAGATCGGTGGATAAGACCGTGACTGTGTATCAAGCTGTGAGTCTCATTTATATTCATCATATATTTCTGTCTAACCAATAAAAAATAAAAGATGATTGACAGCTTGGATGTCATTAGCATAATGTTTGCATTTCTAACAGCTAGTTGTTCTTTCCAGAACGAAGGCGTCTTACTCTACACACTTAACCAGCATGACAGGTGAGTTGTGAGTCATGATTTCTAAGGTCTGAACTCAGAGTGCAAGTCGTTGAACCCTGTCGATTGGTCTCTACTTTTTGTGCAGGTATGTGACGGCCTGTGCCTTTTCCCCCACTGCCCCTATCATCGCCACCGGCTCCATGGACAAAACTGTCAATATCTGGAGGGTAGAGGATGGTGGCTGTGCTCAGGGTGAGTTTCTGAGCTTTGAAAACCTATTCAAACTACATTTCAAAATAACATTTACAATGAATATAGGTTATTCCTGTTATATAGTACTTTTTAGACTCTTTAACCTCTTCAAAAATATGCTCTGGTCAAGCTCAGGAACATAAGGGTGTCAGCTTGAAGTTAATTTTCATCATTTACTAAATGATTCTCCAGATTTCTATACTTACAGTTGAGGTCAAAAGTTTACATACACCTTGTAGAATCTGCAAAGTGTTAATTATTTTACCTAAATAAGAGGGATCATACAAAATGCATGTTATTGAATGCATAAGATATTTCACATAAAAGATGTTTACATACAGTCCACAAAATAATAATTGAATTTATAAAAATGACCCCGTTCAAAAGTTTACATACGCTTGATTCTTAATACTGTGTTATTACCTGAATGATGCACAGTGATAGTTGTTCATGAGTCCCTTGTTTGTATTGAACAGTTAAACTGCTGTTCTTCAGAAAAATCCTTCAGGTCCCACAAATTCTTTGGGGTTTCTTTGGGTGTATTTGAATCCTTTCCAACAAAGACTATATGATTTTGAGATTCATCTTTTAACACTGAGAACAACTAAGGGACTCAAATGCAACTATTACAGAAGGTTCATGCTCACTGATGCTTTTGAATTTGAAGATCAGGGTGAATTTAACTTATTTTGTCTTCTGGGAAACATGTAAGTATCTTCAGTAGCTGCTGAAGGCCAGTACTAAATGAAAAAATATGATATTTAGGCAAAACAAGAAAAATGTGCACATCTTCATTCTGTTCACAATGTTTACGCCCCTGTTTTTCCTTCCATCAGTGGGTGTTTGAACCCTCTGTAATAGTTGCATATGTGTCAAAATCATATGTTTATTGTTGGAAAGGGTTCAAACACACACAAAATGCTGAAAAATCACAGAATTTGTGCAACCTGAAGGATTTTTCTGAAGAACAGCAGGCAGTTTAACTGTTCAGGACAAACAAGAGAATCATGAAAAACTATCACTAAACAAACAAAAAAAAAAACAGCTGTGGATCATTCAGGAAACAACAAAGTATTAAGAATCAAACGTATGAAAACTTTTGAATGGGGTCATTTTTATAAATGTAACTATTATTTTCTCTTGTGACTATATGTAAACATGAAATATGAAATATCTTTTTTAGGTCTGTACTAAATAAAAAACAACATGCATTTTGTATGGTCCCTCTTATTTTGGTAAAAATAATTAACATTTTGCAGATTCTGCAAGGTGTATGCAAACTTTTGTCCTCAACTCTATCTTCTAATTGCCACATAACAAAATGATGCGGGTTTGGAAAGTCATAAATGTTGAAAATGTGGACTATCCCTTTAATGATCTTAAAAAAGGGAGTTTAAATTATTTTTTTTTTTTTAGAATATATTAATCATATATGATGGGGGAATGAGAGAAGGAATGACTCTTACACAGGAAGTTCAAATTCCAAACTATTTAGCTTTTCGAACTATTGGTTCTAAGAACGATAAAAATGATTGTTTGTTTTTCTTCTTATGTCATTTTCTCCTGTTTGATTCCTAAAACTGAAGGCAAATCTCTTCCTGGTGAGTGTGCGTTACTAGTTTTTATTGTTTGTTTTGGCTGTAACTAACAAACAGTATGCAAAAACCAGCGCTCAGGGCACAAAAAATAAACACTTGACAACAGAAATATAAACTGAGCAGTGTTTGCATTGTTCTGTTACACTGGTAAACCTTGTGTTTACTGCTGTTATGAAGCTCAAGAGATTATGACTCTTAGACAGTTTTTTTTATAATATATTATAATCTAACTATGACGTCTGAATACATGTTTAGATATGCTTCTTCCTGCGTTCATCTTTTCAGATGAAGCTGCTTCGGTTTCAAGCTGTGGAGGTAAGAGAAATCCAGACCATACATTTTTATTTATGAATTATTTTTACACCTGCAAGCTCAAGTGGATAAAACACCAAGGTCATGGATTTGTTCTGCAAGGAACATATATGCTGATAAAAAATGTATACCCTGAATGCACTGCAAGTAGCTTTGGATAAAAGCGTCTGCAAAATGAATACATCAAACTTGCCGTTTTGTTAAGTAAATCATGCGCTATTGTTATCTGCATGTAATACTGCTGACCACGTTCAGTAATTACTCACCGTTATTCAAAGACACTGGAGAGGTGTAGTGTCTAACCGAATACACAAACAAGAAGAAGAATGAGATGTATTCTTCTCACGGCCTTCAGAAGTTTCTCTGGGGTGATGGATCACAGCTGCAGCCTTCAGTCCAAACACACAGTGCACTCCGTGAGCTCTAGTGGGCTTTACATACTCTGACTGGTTTAACGGCATGTGTGTGGAGGAAATCTGATGAGATCTGCATTATGAATACCAAAATAACAGCTCTCTCACACACACTAGGAAGTCAAAGTACTGCAAATGATCTGACTGCATCCTGAGCGGATACATGGTGTAGAACATTCCACCTCATGATTTATGCATTAGATGCAGTGTGAGAAGTGTTGACCTGCAATCTCATTAAGAATTCACTCTTCGTCTTCTGGTTAATTCATAGTAGTTTTGCTGATACATTTCTCATGAGATATTAAGATGTTCATTATAAAAAAGGAACTTTTTGTTTGTTTTTCAAAGTGGCCTGTTTGTTTGCTTTTTTAAAATGTAATTACTGTAAAAATGTCATTCCTTTTTTTGGTGAGATTACATGACTTTGGTGGAAAATGTAAAAAATTGTCCTATCGTTATTGTCATGTCCTAACAGACCATATATCAATAGAAAGCTTATTTATTCAGCTTTCAGATGATGTATAACTCTCAATTTCAAAAAATTGACACTTATGACTGGTTTTGTGGTCCAGGGTCACCTATAATATAATAAATGTGTGACCCTGGACCACAAAACTAGTCATAGGGGTAAATATTTTGAAACTGGGATTTATACATCATCTGAAAGCTAATGGACAATATTTGGCTGAGATGCAACTATTTGAAAATCTGGAATCTAAACATTGAGAAAATCACCTTTAAAGCTGACCAGATTAAGTTCTTAGCAATGCATATTACTAAACAAAAATTAAGTTTTGATATATTTACAAAATATCTTCATGGAATATGATCTTTACTTAATATCCTAATGATTTTTGGCATAAAAGAAAATCGACTGCTTGGCTGAGGCACAGATGCATTATATGTCGAAGCACTGGCCACAATTCTATTGCTTTGATTCTACTGTGTAAATTAATAGATGGGACAAAAAAGTGCTTCATGTCATTGACCATATCCATGACCATATAACATACGTCCTGTTGCCGTCTGTCAGGCAGGAAGTCGAGTGGACACTCCAGACTGATGGTGAGCGAGTGGTCTGAGGAGGATGTGTTGGCATGGTTACGTGAGGAGGGGCTAGAGGCTGTGATTGACGTGTTTAAATCCAATAACATCGATGGAGAGGAGCTGCTCTCTCTCACCAAGGAAACCCTCTGCTCTGAGCTGCACATTGGTAAAATTACAGCACACATTCCTCCACATCTATATTCATCTCTCAAACATTGCTGTAGACCAGGGGTCTCAAACTCAGTTCCTGGAGAGCCGCAGCCCTGCAGAGTTTTGTTCCAACCCTCCTGCAACACACATACCATGCAGTTTTCAATTGACCATATGCACAGAGCGTTTTTTAGAACTTCCGCATAATGATAAGCCAGCTCGTAAACTTCCGGTCAGACTCATTTTATATGTGCTATATATAGATAGAGACTCTTGAGACTGCTCTCCTGCCTCGTTTTTATCAGAAACTGAGAAAAATAATAATTGCAACATCTTAAATAATGATAGGGGCATGAGCATTCAGTTTCATATTATTTAACAACATATAATTTAAATGCCGAGCCTGGTAATCCCAGGAGAGTATAGTTGTACATTTAAATGCTGACAGCTAAACACCATCATAAGGTGTTAAGGCTTACGTTATGCTTCTACTATCTTAATAGTATTCTTGATCGTCAATAACTTGCCTTCATAGTCATGAACACAAATGTTACATTATTTTAAAGCTTTTATTAATTTTCAACTTAATTTAATTTGCGCTGTGCAATAAAATTCACTTCAAAGATTCACTTTTCATTCATAAACACGACATGGAAAAAAAGGCTTTTAACAGAAAACAACGAATTTTTAAGATTGATATGAAATTACCCTTATAACCAAAAGATGGCAGCAGAGGATTAGTTATTGGCTGCAGCTGCCATTTAAACTCCCCATTCTTGCTTTTCGATTCATTATTGGTTTAACAAATGTTCGTACTTTTACCGCACTACAAATTGAAAAACTTAAATATTAATCATATAATAAATAAATAATGCATTCAATATGAATCAATATGAATTTGAAATATTTTAGATAAAATTTTATTAACTACATCTTTTATCTACATCGTTTTCTCTTAAATTGTAAAAGCTATTAAATAGCCTATATTCAACCAACACAAACTTGTTACTGCTGTAGTTTTGTTACTCTGAATTTAGTCTGAATCATTTAATGCACAGCTCTGTTTTTGACATTGGCTTGTCAGATGTTTTGCTCCGTTAACCTCCGATTACTGTCAATCACAGCAACGGCTTGCGCATATTTAGCGGATTTAATCATGTCATTTTTTAAAACTAGTGTTTGCCATTCTTGAAATGGTATACATGGACGTTTGGTCCTTTTAGACAAAAAAAAAAAAAAAACTATTCTTTGATTGTGAATGGATTATGTAGAGAAAACATAGAGAGCAAAGGACAGTCCTATTACGGCTCAGTACAGCTGACCGGAAATGACTGAGCTGGCTTATCTAAACAAGGAAGTAATCCGTGCAAATGGTCAATTAAGTCTGAAGGACCTGATTAGTTGGATCAGGTGTGTTTAATTAGGGTTACATCTAAACTCTGCAGGGCTCTGGCCCTCCAGGAATTGAGTTTGACACCCCTGCTGTAGACCAAAGAGCCATTTTTTATTTTTTGGCGAGTGCAGTTTTTCAAAAGAGCCATTGAAAAAAAACTAAAATAAAATAAACAAATATTTTACTATAAAAATAACATTTACTTATTTCAGCTTTTGCCCACGGGGTACTTTGTTTATACCCGGTCACTTTTGCGTTTTCTCTGAGTGGATGTCTGTCCGCCCGTGAAAAGAACAGGTGTAAATGCCCTCTAAAACACCTTTGAGATGGATTTAAATCCGATCTCTCAAACCACTTCAGGAGGTAGTCCGGGCCTCATTCCATAGTCGGATATGACAGCAGTAATGCAACAAACATCGCCACGGATGAGTAGCTGAGTATCTCTTCAGCTACAAATGAAACTGAAAGTAAGTCGCAGATGCTCAACGCACAATCATCTTCATTAAAAGACGCTGATAATTAATAAAATGCACTGCTTATCTGTTGTTTTCCTTAATGTGATCTCCTTTAAATTTAAATATAATGCGGGAATTGAAGATCGGATTTAAATCAGTTTCGCGATGACAATTGATCTGAGCAAACCAGACAGAGCAGAGCACATAGCGTTCAATAAGAGCATATCTTTCTGTCCACTCATTTGAAACTTGCTGGTCGGTGCTCCTCTGAATGTTTTCTTTTTGCCAGCACCACTCACGGTTGTTGCTTGAATCTGCGCGCTCAAGGTGTTGTGACACTTGAACACAGCACCGCATAAGCGCATTGGTTGGAACAACGTAATATTATTGTAAACTGACTTGTGTTTATTTCCCCTAAATAAAGGATTACGTGTTCCCTTTTATCACTACCGAAATGTCAGCAAATGTTTCGACAGTGACTATTTCGGTAGTGATAATTTTAGATACTTTTGAACCTAGTTCAAAGATGCTAATCAGTACAATGGTTAGTTACCATAGTTCTGAACAGTTGTACACATAAAAAACTAACTATGTGTAACTAAATGTTATGGAATAACTCCCAAAAAAGTGTTTAAATATAGAAAAATGGTTTTCGGTAGTGACATTCTTTAAAGTTACACAGATTTTTCATACTTTTAAAGACATTCACCTCAAAATGATGGGATGATGGGGCATATTTACTCAGCGTGTAGCTATGAGAGAGAGTGACATAAATATTTCCTGATCATAAATGTAGGGGTGTACTAAAAATCAGTCTTAGCCAATGGACTAAAACAAACTGTTTCATAATTTCATAATTTACAAAGAAAATATAAAATAATCTAGATTTTTTTGAACTTCACTTTTTAAAAGAATCAAAAAGATACTTTAATAAACAACAATGGAAAATTTTACAAAAATCATTTTAATATCTTTTTTATAATTTGAAATTTAGGGGTTAGGGTTCAGGACACCCACCTCCCAGTTGAAAGTACCCACTAAATGATGATTTTAAATATATTAAGCTGACTGATATTTTAAATATTATTGTGGGTTTCAATAGATAATAAAGGATCTTAGTAAATATCTAAGATTTTAATACTTAAATGACCATGACCTCTAAATATTACCTCAGCTGATATTATGCCATGTCATTAGGAGTTATATAAAAGTAACACAGATTTTCACGTCTCTTATACATTATCTAACAGGAAATCTTGATTGAGTTGTTTTTTTTTGTTTTTGTTTTTTTAGTAAAAATCATGAAAAAAGTGGCCAACATCAGACCTAATCCTAGAGCTTGTAGAGAATGTAAACACGGGATTTGTTGAGTTATATAAAGCACTTGCCTATGTTATGTCCAGAGAAGAGTCTGTGTGCATTAAAGCTGATTATTTCTGCTTCAGTCTTAAAACCAGCAGCTATTTACATAAGAAATCCTATCCTAATGTGCACTTCTGAAAAATAAAGTGAAAGAAATCACTGCCCAATTCACCATGACAGTAAAATCGCCCCATTTCATTTAGCATGACATTTGAACAGACTTCACTTCATTTGATTTCTCTGCTGCCCACTGTGAAGTCAGGCCATTGTGTCTGCTTTTCTCAGTACAGTCAGATGCAGATCATTTTAAGCAGTGGTGTGTGGTGTAACTAGTGGGTAATTAGCACTTTATAAATACTAAATCAAAATCAAATGAGATGTCTGACAAAATAAAGTCATTCTGAGTATCTGTATGGTAGATTTTAACTGACACAGACAAGTAAAACATTGTACTATAAATAGGTCATGCAAGTAGAAGTGGGGGACTAATGAATCCCTTGCCTGCTTACAATAACATGTGACCCTGGACCACAAACCCAGTCATAAGGGTCAAAATTGAGATTTATACAACATCTGAAAGCTGAATAAATAAGTATTCTATTGATGTATGGTTTGTTAGGATAGGACAATACAGGTGCTGGTCATATAATTAGAATATCATCAAAAAGTTGATTTATTTCACTAATTCTATTCAAAAAGTGAAACTTGTATATTATATTCATTCATTACACACAGACTGATATATCTCAAATGTTTATTTCTTTTAATTTTGATGATTATAACTGACAACTAATGAAAACCCCAAATTCAGTATCTCTGAAAATTAGAATATTACTGAAGACCAATACAAAGAAAGGATTTTTAGAAATCTTGGCCAACTGAAAAGTATGAACATGAAAAGCATGAGCATGTACAGCACTCAATACTTAGTTCCTTTTGCCTGAATTACTGCAGCAATGCGGCGTGGCATGGAGTCGATCAGTCTGTGGCACTGCTCAGGTGTTATGAGAGCCCAGGTTGCTCTGACAGTGGCCTTCAGCTCTTCTGCATTGTTGGGTCTGGCATATCGCATCTTCCTCTTCACAATACCCCATAGATTTTCTATGGGGTTAAGGTCAGACGAGTGCTGGCTACTTAAGAACAGGGATACCATGGTCCTTAAACCAGGTACTGGTAGCTTTGGCGCTGTGTGCAGGTGCCAAGTCCTGTTGGAAAATGAAATCTGCATCTCCATAAAGTTGGTCAGCAGCAGGAAGCATGAAGTGCTCTAAAACTTCCTGGTATACGGCTGCGTTGACCTTGGACCTCAGAAAACACAGTGGACCAACACCAGCAGATGACATGGCACCTCAAACCATCACTGACTGTGGAAACTTTACACTGGACCTCAAGCAACGTGGATTCTCTCTTCCTCCAAACTCTGGGAACCTGATTTCCAAAGGAAAAGCAAAATTTACTTTCATCAGAGAACATAACTTTGGACCACTCAGCAGCAGTCCAGTCCTTTTTGTCTTTAGCCCAGGTGAGACGCTTCTGACGCTGTCTGTTGTTCAAGAGTGGCTTGACACAAGGAATGCGACAGCTGAAACCGATGTCTTGCATACGTCTATGCGTAGTGGTTCTTGAAGCACTGACTCCAGCTGCAGTCCACTCTTTGTGAATCTCCCCCACATTTTTGAATGGGTTTTGTTTCACAATCCTCTCCAGGGTGCGGTTATCTCTATTGCTTGTACACTTTTTTCGACCACATCTTTTCCTTCCCTTCGCCTCTCTATTAATGTGCTTGGACACAGAGCTCTGTGAACAGCCAGCCTCTTTTGCAATGACCTTTTGTGTTCTGCCCTCCTTGTGCAAGGTGTCAATGGTCGTCTTTTGGACAACTGTCAAGTCAGCAGTCTTCCCCATGATTGTGTAGCCTACTACACAACTAGACTGAAGAGACCATTTAAATGCCTTCGCAGGTGTTTTGAGTTAATTAGCTGATTAGAGTGTGGCACCAGGTGTCTTTAATATTGAACCTTTTCACAATATTCTAATTTTCTGAGATACTGAATTTGGGGTTTTCATTAGTTGTCAGTTATAATCATTAAAATTAAAAGAAATAAACATTTGAAATATATCAGTCTGTGTGTAATGAACGAATATAATATACAAGTTTCACTTTTGAATGGAATTAGTGAAATCAACTTTTTGATGATATTCCAATTATATGACCAGCACCTGTATTTGGCCAAGATACAACTATTTAAAAATATAGAATCTAAAGGTGCAAAAAAATCTAAATATTGAGAAAATCACCTTTAAAGTTGTCCAAATTAAATATTTAGCAATGCATATTATTAATCAAAAATTAAGTTTTGATATATTTATGGTAGGAAATGTACTAAATATCTTCATGGTCATGATCTTTACTTAATATCCTAATGATTTTCAGCATAAAAGAAAAAATTATAATTTTGACCCATACAGTGTATTTTTGGCTATTGCTACAAATATACCCACGCTACTTAAGACTGGTTTTGTGGTCCAGGGTCACATAATATATAGAGAATTACTGTCTGTGCTGTACATTATATCTACATTAATGCTGGTTTCTGCCTAGCATTTACAGAAAGAGTGGGACACTACTGAAATTGGAGACCAAACCACAACTGCTCTAACACCGATGTATTGATATCTACTTGAGGGTCCCACTTTTCTGTGATTGGATGTGTTTGGGGGATGCTGAAGTGTTCTTGTTCTCTCTCAGAGTCTTTGGGCCTGCGAGGCAAAGTCATGAAGAAGATTGAGGAGTTAAAAATGGCACCTGCCTGTAACGGCACTCCCGACGAGTACCTCTGTCCAATCACACGAGAGATCATGAAGGACCCAGTGATTGCTGCTGGTGAGTTTCTACAAGAGGTTTATCTGCTTGACTGGAGATTTTGTTTTGAGTCTAAACCTTTTCTTCCGTTTTCCGCCTGCAGACGGCTACTCGTATGAACGGGAGGCCATCGAGAGCTGGATCAGCACGAAGAGCCGCACCAGCCCTATGACCAACCTGCCCCTGCAGACCACACTTCTGACACCCAACCGTACGCTCAAAATGGCCATTTTGCGATGGACCACTTGTCAGTGATTTCAGATATAATGAGCCTAGAACAGAATTCTGAGAATTCTGATTTGAGATCAGACTGGCTTTGGACATTATCTTGCTGTACATTTAGCTTTTAACAGACTAAGTGATGTCTCAGCTCTTGACATGAGCTCAAGTTCAGCCTTAATCCTGTGAGTGAGAGAGGTGTTCCATTAGATGTGATGGAACCTCCATCTGCAAAGTGACGGTAGTTATGTCTCATGCAGATTGACAAGTAAGTGGTCCATAATCAGGCTAAAACTACTAAATGCTTCCCCATCATAACACAGCAGAATGTTGAGTGGCCTTAAACATCATAATAAATGTTTATCATCCCCGGACAGTTTGCTGGCACAATTATACTGTTTCGAGCACATAATTATGATTCCTCCTGCAGCTGTTCTCTATCTCCTATCCTGACTCATAGGTCTGAATATAGGTGAAACTCTAACTGATTTAGTCAAAATGATTTTTAGGATGAGCTATTAATCATTTAAAAAGGTCATGTGTGTCATATTGGTGCTCATATGAAATAGTTTACATGCTTAAAATCAGGTATACATTTATGTAGCCAGTTTAGTGACTGAATTTCAAGCTTCACTATGTAACGTATGTGTATAACTATACAAAGGAGCACTTTGATGATCCATAGCCAGTTTGGACCTTCATACGCTGGTGGGTGGTTCATGCTTTGATAAACCTGCTTTGAGACTGAAAGCCATGCTGAAATAAAATCAACGTGTTGTAGAGTTGGCTTTTGGCTTGTGATTCATTTTACCATTAACTGATGGTGATCGCTGATCCGAAACATCACTGTCGTTCATAAGTTGTAAGACATGCAACTTGTCCCACACATTTGTGCAACTGTAGTGTTAAAGTAATCAGATTTAGAAATGAATAAGGAAGTCTGAGACGTTAAAAAAAATCCAAAATCTCTTAAGAGACTTTGGGTTGGGATAGGCATTTGGCAAGCCACTAAGTAACCATCTGCAGTAAAAACTACACACAATATCCAAGCAACCACATAATCCATTAAGAACTAAGTTTTCTACAGAAAAAAAGTAAAGGAACATTCATAGTTCTTCAGTTAGTGTAAAGCTGCATTCTGTAACGTTTTAGGGTTAAAAATGATCCAAAATCAATTAGTAAGTAACCAAACATTGTTCAAAACTATATCCTTACCTTAGCCCGATTCACAGTGGTTCGCTTGTAATAATGCTTGTAATAATGTCCGCTTTCCGAGTTTGCCGCCATTCATCTTTGTGTCATTATGTCACTTCTGTATCCACCTTATTCTTTAACATGGAAATAAGCCTATTGGCGAGACTTCCAGTTCATTAGCCAGCCACTATAGGAAAATAACAACAAGAAGAATAAAAACATTTGTGCAGTGAACTGTAAAACTATTTGCACTACAAACCAGTGTGTTTATAATTAAAATAATACATTAAAATAATATGTTAAGACACACCAATTTGCAAAATCATGCAGCAAAACAAGCGGTTTTGTACAGCTAAAAATAGCTGGATGTGAATGAGACCGGAAGCCAAACCCATTTACAAATCTCTTTCGATGACATTCAAATGGTATGGCAATTGGAGATTAAATTTAAGTCTACAGATAACGCTAATAGTGTTTTCATGACGCGCCATCAAGTATCCATATTGGCGGCAACGAACAAAACTTGCATATTTTGCTGATTATTGATGCTGAAAATTGCCATGTTTTTGAGTGTACTAATCGGTCAGACCGGGACAAATATTTGAAGTACTATAGACTGCCAAAAGTTATAACAAATGGAGAAGAGTGCAAAAACTATCTGAACAAAAGGCGTTTGTGGTTGGCCAAAATGAACCAGGATTTCCAGGGCAAGAATCTTGAAAACATTTGTGTTTGTGCTTATTTCTGGTCAGGTAGGTGAAATATTAGGCTAATATCTTAATTAATACAGCTCGTATCTATCTTTACCACCTATTAACTTTTAACAGTTTGTCAAAATATTGTGCTCTTTCCTGCTTATAAAGTTCTCTATATGATTTAGCAGCTTTCACACGTTTTTTCCGTGGTTTAGACAGCATAAATTAGTAGAACATATTCAGTAGTACATTAACTGTGCAATCCACGTTGTTGTTTACCAGAGGTGGAAAGAGTACTGAAAATTTGTACTCAAGTACAAGTACTGTTACACTGCAGAAATAATACTCAATTACTAGTAAAAGTATTGGTGTTAAAAATCTACTTAAGTAAAAGTATAAAGTACCCATATCAAAAACTCAGAGTACCCAGAGTACTAATTACTTTTAAAACTGATTTTTAATGAAAAAACAATAACCACTAAATCCAATCAGAAATGTGAATGGATCAAACACAGGCAAACATATGAAAGCGTATAAGAAATACAAATTAAACATTAAACAGTATGAACCTTTCACAATAAACAATCAATTGGGTCATTCCAAAAAAGGAAAATTGTGTCATCATCCTCATGTTGTTCCAAGCCCTTATGCGGTTCTTCTGATGAAAAGAAGATGGTTAGTCAGTGGTTACCATCAGCTCCCTACAGCATTGTTGAAAAGTCATATTTTGTGTTCAACAAAGGAAAGGTTTGGAAAAACATGAGGGTGATAATGAAAATTTTAAATTCTTTAAACTATTAAAAAAGTCACTTTCTGAACCTCTTGTTGAGCTTCAGGAGAAGCTGATTTTCAAAGTTCACAGAATCTATCCGGCTTCGTTTGGATATATATTATATATATATATATATATATATATATATATATATATATATATATATATATTATATATATATATATTTTTTAGTTGTTTAAAAAACGTTTAGTGGAGAACGTGGTTCGTGATTGACTGCTTAGCAACGGCAGATGCCACAGAAGTGATAGCGCTTTGGAAAGCATTTTCCACGCGTCAGACTGCTCTTGCATCCACTCACTCGATCACGGGAAGGGCTGTGACGGTGGCAGATTTTTACCACCGCGGTGGTGCGGTGTTTAAAAAATAAATAAATAAATAAAATGTTAAGTGGAGCGTTCCCCCTTTCATTCCTCTCCCCTCGTTGCTGAACTGAAAGCGAAAGTATAAACGGTAAGAAAAGCACGCATACTAAAGGCATTTCGCACTACAGTAATATAGCTCAGTTTTGTTTTTAAAATTGACGTGTTTATATTTATTTTCGTTTCTTTACAAAGTTAATTTAGAAATATGTTTGGAACATTTTTTGTTTGTTAAATTAAAGTTTTTGTTTTTAACAACCAAGCGGCCAGCGGCAGGCAGTAAGACTTGCCTAAAATAAAATCTTAAAGCATATCACAAAATTATTTAAACAATTTTACTTACATAAATGCGCCCTATTATGCGCACAATCGTTTGTTGGAGAGTGAAAGCTAACTGCGCTTTGCAGGACATGGAGGCGCCAGCGCAATCTGCGAACAAATTAAAATACGCCGTAATCTTTGCTCATAAAAGTAAGCGTAATATATCATCTGGAACTGTAAAGGGTCTAATTTTATTTGCGTGCACAATATCAACAAAATGGAATGCTTTTGTAAAAATAAAGAAAACAAACAAGAGGCGCTTTCTGATGGCTCCATGCTGAAAAGGAGCGCTTCGTAAAAATGAAATGAAAAACGAAACGAAAAATATAATAATAATAAATAATAATCTATAGAAAGCTTTAAATTATTACTCTATACTTTACAAAAACTCTTTCATTACAAAATCCCTAGATATGCATTTCTCTCTAAAGGCGATGGCGAGTCAGGATCGTCAAATTTATCTTTGCGACACTGGCTCAGAAAACGTTTATTAATAATTCATCAAGAAGTATCTTCTTATTTCCCCTCGACACATTCATGGTAAATTACTTTTCTTGGAGCTTTGCAAGCTTTAGCCAGTTGCGTGCGTTGGAACGTGGAGCTCTTCCAGCAGCTGCGAAGGCTTTTGCGCTCACTGCTGTGGTGCTGCAGTTTGAATTTCCATGTGGTGTCTATGATTAGCTCACCTAAACCAGTTTTTTTCCCCCGGTCAAAATGTAAGGGTTTTATTGGTTCGTAAACGATCGAACGTTTTATTGGCTACCAAAATGCAGGTCATAGATTTGAAAATTAATTTTAAAAGTAACGAAGTGCATTACTTAGCTTAATTTTTTACTTAAGTACAAGTAAAATTACAGTCTTAAAATTATACTCAAAAAAGTACAAGTACCTAAAAAAACTACTTAAGTACAGTAAGGTGAGTAGTTGTAATTCGTTACTTCCACCTCTGCTGTTTACATCCGAGTATCGCCAATATGGCCAAACAGGGGCGTCGTTAGGCCTATTTTAGGGGGGCTGAAGCCTCTCTAAAATATTCTTAAGCCCCCCTAAAATAAGTGGGGGTTTATTTAAGTTTTTCTTTTTTTTTTACTTATTCTACTTTTTTCTACAAAAATTGCAGACAAATTCAATATAAAGACAGACTAATATGAGTTTAAATAAATTAATAATAATATAAACCCGTCACTATTTCTGATCATAAATCTGTTAAGGTAGCGTCAGCGCTTCGTTTTTGAATCCGTTCCAGTTGTTCATAGGGAACACCCGCATTACTGAAAATCCAGTCCACGTTTTCACTGCTACTTTACGCTCCGCTGCATCTACTCCTGCAGACACACATACATACATACTACACAAAGCGAGAGAACATGGATATACGAAAGTTTTTCAAGAAAGTAAGTCTTCATCACTGCTGGTACCAGTTGGGGGCTAAGCCCCCCCTGTCCTTAAAACCTAGTGACGCCGGCCAAACATCTGGGTAACTGACCAAACCGTGATGTAAATGCAAACCCTCTATCCAGGCTAAACACACTAGTCATGCAATGTTGATGTTGTTAACATCTACAATTTAAGAACAAGGTATAACAATTTGCATGGTTTGATGTGATCTGAGCTAACTTTGTGATCGTTAGATTTAATCACCACTGGAATTGCGATTTATTGTAAAACTTTAAGTCAGAAGTTGGTCAGAATAAAACTTTGCAATAAAACTTACTTCTTCAGATGACATTTTTGGATGAAACGTCTTATTTTGGACATTACACTGAAGCGTTGACTGACAGCCCACACATACACCTCAAAACAGATTTATCCGTAGGCTACTGAGGAGGAACCGTTCCAATGCACAGCTCACGTAAAGAAGATAATTCCACAAATAACTGCAGTTGCAGGTTTCGAACAGAGATGGCCACAAAGAGGCAACACTTACCAGCTGCAGCTTTTAAGTAGCCTATGGATAGCACAAAGGTTTTAAACATCATTGCCATCTGTCGTCTGAGTTTTATGCAGATTACACTAGTGAGATTTAGAGAGTGCACTATAATAAATTTTCTACCTGTACAAGAAGCAGCAACAACTTGGGCATCGCTACCTGTTTTTTTTTTACAGTCTATGATCGCTACTCAGGATTTTCTGGCAAAATTGTTTTTTTGTCTTTGTCAGTCATTCTGCCTTCTAGCCTTTTCTGCTTCTTTGGCTGTAAAGTTAGGTACTGCTTTTCCAATTGTCCCCACTGGTAAAGCATGATAATAAGCGTATTCCTTGTTCATTGTCCAATTTTCGCTCTTATCACTAACAAACAGCACTACATTACTGGGGTACCTAGAGAGGCAGCAGATAATGAGCATGAGGATTCTCATTGGCTGCATTGGATTCTCATTACACTGATTCTCTGCATTGAGGTGGTTGACTCGCACCATACATAATTAAAAAACTTTTAATTCTAGACTACAGAGAATTTGCAATTACATCATGATTTTGTCAGTTAACTGGATGCATAGCCATATTGGCAATATTCAGATGTAAACAACAGCATGTAAGTACTACTGAATGTTTTTCTGCTAATTTATGCTGTCTAAACCATTGAAAAACCATGTGGAAGCTGCTAAATTATATAGAAAAGGACTTAGTAAGCAGGAAATTGTGCAATAATGGCAATAATTGATCATTTTCATTAGCAACAATAAGCAAAATATGCAAGTTCGGTTCAGTGGCATTGTTTACATTCAGTGCGGCCAATATGATCGATTGATGACACGGTGTCGAGTGAAAACATTCTACTGTAAAACGTTTCTTTCAGCTGGTCAGAACTGGCAGATGTGTTACTTACTTATTCAGATGACATTTTCAGGTGAAACTTCTTATTTTGGACATTCTTCCAAGACATTGTACCTGAAATTTTGAAGTACAGTAAATATCCATGCTGGTGTGTTGATTGACAGCCCACACATATGCCTCAAAGCATTAGATTCATCCGCTGAGGAACCGTGCTGATGCACAACCCACATAACATAATTGTGCAAACAAATACTATTGCAGGTTTCAAACCGAAATGGCGAAACAGACGCAAAAATAGACCCCCCTTAAAGATTTTAAACACTGCATCAGTGTTACAAACTTAGCAATTTTGTTGCTAAATTTAGCAACTTTTCAGACTACTCTAGTAATGTTTTCTTCCAAAAGCACCTAGCAACAAATTGCCTTTTTTAAAATTGATTTGCCAACTTTTAGCAACTTCTGATAAGTAACAACGAAGTGAAAATGATAAAAAAGACACATTTTCCATCAAAATTACACAAAAAGATGAAACCAAAGATGGCTAGCAGTACACACATCACATGAATTAAGTTAGCTGCTATTTGCAATTGTTCAATTTAATAATAATAATCAAATAATTGAATAATTGTTCATATATAATACACCACATTAGTAGCTTGTACCTGCCATTATTGATCAGTTAGTACACCGTAGGAAAAATATCTAGAAAAATGGAAAAGTTAGTAATTTTCCAGGACATTGTCCATTATTCATTGTCTGTTGTAACCCTGTAACCCGAAAACACAAAATACAATGAGCAATTTAAAAAGCAGGTAAAAAAAACTGTGAAAAAAATATGGAAAATTTCTTCATATTCACATAGTAGTTTTGGCTCGTAGTTAGTTTTTTTTCTCTGTCTTCTGGCCTTTTCGACTGTACAGTCAGGTACTGACTTTCCTGTTAAAGACTATTAAGAGTACTGCATTCATATTATTATTTCTTACTATGTAAAACATAGTCTCAAACTCATTTCCTGGAGGGCCGCAGCTCTGCACAGTTTAGCTCCAACCAGCTACAAACTCACACCTGCTTGGAAGTTTCTAGTTACCCTGAAAAGCTTGATTAGCTGGATCAGGTGTGATTGATTAGAATTGGAGCTAAACTGTGCAGAGCTGTGGCCCTCCAGGAATTGAGCTTGAGACCAATGATATAAAACATTTAAAAATTGCAACAATCTACTGAATGCATCTGTATAATTAATGCACTGTTAAACAGTAAGGGTTGGCTCTTATTACAGTAATATTTTTTCCTATAACGGTGCAGTAACAGTCACTTTATGTCTTTACAAATAGACAGAGAAATGTAATAACTACATAAACTGAAGTCTTAAACTGGGGTTTATTGTATATGTTGCTGAAATATTCAAATACAATACATAACAGCCCTATACATGAAATTAATTGCAAATAATGTACATACGAAATAACATCTATGTCCTCATAGACACCTGAATATGATTCATAACTCATAACATGCATGTAAACCTGGTCTCCTTTATACAGTTCAGGTCGATCTCACAATCATAGTGGTATTTCATAATATATAGCTGTGCAAAAATAACTAATATATAAAATATAATATTGTTTTAATCAGACAACCAAGCCATAAATAAATTAGTCCAACAGTGAGTAGTTCATGAAGAAATACAACACGCTTCTCCTCAAAACACACACGCACACAAACAAACAAACAAACAAACAAACATCATTCAAACAGGAAATGCTTTTGAATACACACAGGACCGGTCCACAATCCTACTGTAAGAGACAGTGTTTCATCTTGGTAGACGTCCTATGTCCTTACCGAAGTCTATCTTAATACATTATTAATAAATCATCTGTATCGTATCTCAGCTCTCTTTTAATGTGCAGATGCAGCGTTGCGCATTTAAAATGTGCTTAAATACCTCGGAAGCTGTAGTTGTAAACAGAAATGCAAGGCAATCTTTTACTCATGTGCACTGGAGCACTCACACAAAATGCTATGACTTAGTCTTCAAAACAGACTCAAAACGAATGAAAATCGAGGCTCCTATATTAAAGTCGTAAGACTGTAAATAGTTTGTGCTTAATGTAAAATGCGAGTTCGTAGCTACACATTGGACTCGATAAAGGAGCGTTTAGGTTTGATGGAGCTGATCAGGATGGGGTTGTCCCGAGCCAGGCTGGCCTGCTTGTGCTTAGTGTCATTGTAGTGCTGCTGGAGGGGGTTACCGTCCTTGTATCCGGGTCCAGGATGAAACTTGTCTGGGTGAAACTCGGGCGTATGTGTGCTGTTATGGATGGGCTCCTGATAAGCGCTCGTTTTAGCGTATTGGAGGTCACCGGATGAGTGCGTGTTCATGACAACCCCTACATTGTGACCTACGAGCCCTTCTGGCACAAGTCCTTGCCAGCCGTAACTGGACACCAGGTTGCCATGATGACTTTGCTGCTGCTGGAAACGTGCAGTCTTGTCAATGACGCCCATGAACGGGCGTGGCTTATGCTCAGATTGCCTCGCGTCAGCACTCGCCACAGAATTGCGCATGCGGCTGGTATCCGCAAGGTTTGCGCTGGAGGAGCTGGATACTCTCACGCTGCTACTTCGGCAGAATTCCCCCCTTGGCTCGACGCTGCCTTCGGCCTTCTCTGCATGACCAAATTGAGCGCTGCCTTCTCTGGTACCACCGAGCAGACCCCTCTCAACACTGCCAATGTCAATGCATGGCCCTGCTCGGAGCGAGGTGGGCCGGTGGCGGCTCGGCATGGGGCTGGACCCGGCACTTTGGGGCGTCCTGCCCTCGGTGTGAAGCGAGCTGCTGTAATCTCGGTTTTTCATGCTTTGAGCTTGTCTGGATGGAAGACGCCTGTGGGCGGCCCGTCCGGGGGCAGCCGTAGAGACGGCGGACTGGGCATCGGATATCGCCAGGCCTAAAGAATCAGGCAAGGTGCGGCTTTGATGCCAGCTCTCCTTCCTCTTCTCCTGCCTGGAGGATTCTTGCTCACGCCGTTCCTCCTCCTCATCTGCCTGCAACATGTTTATGCTGAGGCTGTCTGGGCTTTTCTCCAAACTCTCAATGTCCTGGTCATCGTCGTCGTCGTCATCTTCTTCTTCCTCGTCGTTGTCTTCCTCATGGTGTGAGGGGTTGCCGTGAGAGGTTGGGTATTTGGAACCCTGTCGCTGCAGGTGTTGGCATTCTTCCTCCACACGTGCCAGCAGGCGTCTGATCTCTCTGTTACTTGGGCACAGACGTGCCGCTTCATAAAGATCAGCCAGCGCAGCTGCAAACTGCCTAAGAGAGTGAACAGCAGAGGAACTGGTAAGTATTAAATCATTATGATATACTAATAGCAGAAGATATGCTCTCTCTCTTTGAACATAGTAAACCTCACTGTCTGCTTCCTACACAGGAAGCAGCCTACATAAACAGGATCTGGAACCACAATGGAGCTTAATAAGTGACTAATTTAAGACTCTCTTCACAGGCAGCAGCTTTGAAGCAACTGGTCTGATTTTTCAAATAGCGTTTTGCTAAGTTAAAGGGTTTTAAAACCCCTGTTTCAGCACTGGTTACTTCTCACCATTTTTAAAAAATGCTGCAAAAGTGGGCATAGTGCGCTGCGGAGGGTTCAGACAAATCAGACAGTTTAATTTCGCTCCCATTGAGTTAACTAGGGGTCGACTGATTATCGGCGCCGATATTAAGCATTTTTATGATTATCGGGATCTGTCATTTTCAAAACTGATTTGATGATAAAATTATTTAATTTTGAATCAAGCTATTAGTGATGGATCATTCTTGAACGATTCATTCATTTTGAACAAATCTTTTATGTGAACGAGTCGTTTCAAGGAGAGATTCGTTCAGTCACGCATGCGCAACATCCTATAGTATAGGTTCTATTAGTTCACCTGTTAGTTTGGGTTTTTCGAGTTGTTCATTCATATTATGGGGCTGTCAAGTGATGAACTAACGACTCAAACCCGGACTCGAGAGACGAACTAATCAATTCTCTTTCCGGCTCAGACTGCATAGGTTAACCTTATGGGGCTGTCACGTGATGAACGAACGACTCAAACCAAAAACTAGTCAGATAAGAGGTGAGGTGAGCTAAGCATAGACAAAAGACCCAGGTAAACAATTAATTAATCTTTTCTGTTTCTTATAGCATTATAATTTTCTTGTTTGTAGTGTGATCAACATTTGTGTAAGCAGTAGATGTGTTAGGGAAGTAAAACGTAACATTTTAATTATATTTTGCTAAAATGAACTAAATTAATGAAATGACTCGAAAAAAGATTCGTTCATTTTGCTGAACGAGACTCAAAGGTCCGAGTCGGTAAAATGATCCGAACTTCCCATCACTACAAGCTATATGGTTCGGATACAGCCTGTTGGAACTCACCACTCTGTGGCCTAGAGCAATCTCCGCCCACTGCCTATCAGATTTGCTGGGAGTCATGAGTCCAACCAATCAATGCGGAAGGCTGAAGGCACTGAAAGTTTTGCACTCCCACACCAAAAGCACTTGCTAACTGAAGCTGGTTCAGTCATCACTCATCAGCTGTCTCTCAAAGTTAAGGCAGCAGCAGCAGACGTTGCTGAAGTTGACCAGGGCTGCGTTTCCCAAAAGCATCGTAAGCCTACGTTGATCAACTTAGGCTTACAATGCTTTTGGGAAACACAGCCCAGGTCCAGACCCCACCATTTCTCATGTGATTCGCAGATTCATTTGCCAATTTACACGTTCAAGCCATTTTAAACCGCAAAAAGAAGAAAGAAAACAGAACTCAATTTGTTAATTATGCACTGTTCTCGCACACACCCGAAGCGCGCACAAGCATAGAGACGTGATTCAGACAGCGTAGCATACCGAGTTGATTAATTTTTCACATCTCCAGGCTTTTAAGATACATATGCATGGGGGTTTGCGGTTACGTCGCAATATTGGAAAATTTCTGTTTTAAACCATGAAGGTGAGCCAATGGATATCGCACAAGCAACGTGTAACTTTGCGCAATAGTTATGCTGGTGAACGTCTTAATTGCACTCTGCATTGAAAACATATATATGCACGTTGTTGCACCTCCATTAACTTTTAAGGCTTATTTTGCAACGTTTATAATCCTTTTGATGGTTTATGTCAAGGAGCTGTAGAAACTGGTATTAAAGTCAATTATCACGTCTGTCATAGGAAATCAACACACGCTGTCGTGAATAATTAGGGGAAGCGTCTTCTCATAGGATAAGAACACGCATCCTCATAAATAATTTTGAGACGCCAATTCGTAATCAAAGTACTATAGGTTGTTGCCACGTCACAAACTGATTGACATCAGTGGTTCAGCCATAATTTTATGAAGCCACAATTTTTTTTTTGTGTACCAAAACAAAAAATCAGAAAAACAAAAATAATAACTTTATTCAACAATTGTTCTCTTCTGCATCACACTAGTGCCATTTTGGAGAGTATAATGATGCATGTGCGCACTATTCTTGCACGTAAACACCACATGCTCCGTGCTTGGTTTACGTTTACAGAAAAGTATGTTCATATGTCATGATCTCCAAAATGGTGCTAGGCAACGCAGATAAAGTTATTTTCATTTATTTTTTTTTTTTTTTTTCCACGAACATTTCTTGTAGCTTCATAAAATAACGATTGAATCACTTATTTTTCTGGGCCTTGAACGTGGAAGGACCCTTGCCGTCTATGAGTCAGAGAGCTCTTGGATTTCATTAAAAATATCTTAATTTGTGTCCTGAAGATGAATGAAGGTCTTACAGGTTTAAAACAACATGAGGGTGAGTAATTAATGGCAGAATCTTCATTTTTGGGTGAACTTATCCCTTTTAACAATTATACAGTATATTAAAACAGCCAACACTGGGAGGTAGAGAAGTAATAACTAGCATGTGAGCAATAGTTTAATAGTCTGTTTATACACATTAAGCAAATTGTTTAAAAGGTCAGGACTCATTTTTCCAAACCTTAACCCAGGATAAAAAGAGCAATTTAATGCAAGTTCAAGATAAAAAAGACAGAGACATCTTTATTCTATAAAGTAGACTTTGTAGAAGACTGTAATGAAATCATTTGGAAAGTTGTTAGAGAAGAATTGCGCTAGGAAACAAAGGCTTTTACTCAGATTGTCGTAATATGGTTTTGAGGTTAAAATGTGTAGGATAATTAAAAGGAAGAATAATTTAGAGAAGAGAAGGTAGAGAAGGTTTTCTGTTAGGTTTTGCTATTGCAGTAAGGCAATTAATTTAAATAATGGACTTCGTTCATGAAACACGAGCAGAACAAATTGTGGAAATCGTTCTTAATTCATGAAAATGTTCATATTTTTACAATGTTATTTGGTATGAAAGAAATGTACACCTGCTCCCTACCATGTGTAAGTTCCACATGTGTTCTTTCTTGCAAACTGATGACAATGAATTTAGATGCACTAATCATAGATGGAGGGTGAACCAACTCCAGGGTAAGGCTAAAAGCAACCAAATCTATTAACAAACATCATAAACTTGTAATTTTAGGGAATTCATTTGTATTTAACGTGACTACAATTAAATAAAAACATTAGAAATTGATAATTATGACTTTTCTTTTCCATGGTTATTCAAACAGCGAATACATTTTATACAGAAAGTGACTAAAGATCACTAACTTTGATCTATTGCGAGTTTAAGCACACTCAAAAACTAATTTATTCATAATAAATTGCAACCCCTTATATATTCATAATCACTGAAGCTGTCTACATGATCAGCTCTTACTTGCATTGTACATACATCTGGCACTTTGTTGTTTATGATGAGAGAATTTAAGAGTTGCACACACTAAACAAAACTGACTTTCACCGATGACTCATGTGAATGCTTCTGATTGGCCATTGCATTCCTAAGCTCAACAGAATCGTGTGAGATAGTAAAAACGTCTAAACATAGTTCAACATGAGCAAATCTTAATTTAATGCAACCTGTAAGTATGATTAATACACTATGTGTACATTTTTAACCACGTGCTCAAAATATAAATTTTTTTTTTTTTTTGCTAATATGTGATGTATACCTAGTGCAGCTTTAGGTTTCCAAGTAAACCACGATATTACTGTCTTACTGAAATAGTTAGCTGAGAACCCACTATTTCCTAAGAATGTGTTAATTAATGTAGACTGTCGTTGTGATTACTTCATTTAATAATAATGCAGATATATTTTGATTTACAAACTGTATTGTTTCATCAGTTAGTCACGTCAGCACTCGGCTATCGTATCCACCATTATTGTTTTGCAAAGTTTAGTTTTGGGCACGCATTGTATATGGAAAGACCAATCACAACGGACTCGTCCAGCTGACCAATCAGAGTAGGCTTACGGAAGGGAGGGTTTACAGACCTTAAGCTCAGAACTTCTTCAAACAAATCGTTTTGAAATCATTGCAAAATTATTCTAATATTAAATGCATATTCTGAGAAAATGACAATGTTTTCTGATTTTTTTTTTTTTTTTTTTAAAGATTTATTTTTGGCCTTTTTGCCTTTTAATTGGATAGGACAGATCAAACTGACAGGAAGTGAAGCGGGAGAGAGAGAGGGGATGGGATCGGGAAAGGTCTGCGAGCCGGGACTCGAACTCGCGACGCCCGAAGTGCAACAGCACTGTATGTCGGCGCACTGCCCACTAGGCTACCGGCGCCGACATGTTTTCTGATTTTAATTGCATTTATTTATTACACTTTATTATTACACTTTAAAATACCATATAACCTGCACTTTAAAAATTGAGATATTAGTAATACATTACTGCTGTGGATCATACCAACTAAAGCGTTTCAGTTGGGAAAAAACGCATATATTAAGCATATAGCCTATTAGTCTTTTTTTGCATCTATGCAATATACTGCAGCAAATTATGCTAATTCTGAAACAGTGTGCATGCCCGCCACATTAGCATACACGTTTTATTATCAAATCTGATGTTTATGAAGAGTTTTTGGTCTGTTTTACATGTAAATTTACTCAAATTTACTAGTGTTGTGAATCGAGAAAAAAAAAAAAAAATAAAAAAAAAAAAAAAGACCAAAAAAAACCCTACTAAATCGCACATTTTTCAGAAATTCATTGCAATAAGTCACGATTAATCCCACCCAACAATAAAGTTTTTAAATATATTATTATATTGCAATAATTTCACATTCAATCTTCAATTTAATGTGGAAACAACATAAAGACAGTATATTTTTGATATTTGTTGGTGAGATCACATACCAATATTACTGATGTCTCTAGGAAATTGTTCTTTTTTTCCTAATATTTAACCATTGACTATATCCATTTAGGATTATATTATAATTGAGAGCTATCAATTTTAACATTTATTAGACTTTAAAAAAAATAACTTCTAAATGAAGTGAACTTAAAACAATCTTCACATAATCCCATTATTTAGCTGTGCCCTTCATCAAGTAAGAAATATACAGAAATTTAAACTTGTTATTAAAACACTAAATACTAGATTAATCCTAAAGCTACAAAAGTTATTGACATTTTTTCTTATGTTCTTTGAATAATAGATAGCACAGCAGCTGGTTTATTAGGTTATCTGGCTGCCATTACTTTAAAAGCTGCCACTGCTGAATGTGATGTGGATCTGACACGCTTGCTTGTAGCTTATTTCGTGCTTTAATATAAAATGACATATGACATATGGCCTGACAACGTCTCATTTGACTGCAGTTCACTGTTGTTTCACTGGCATTAAATATTTTCAACACTGTTAAACTGGAAAAATTAAATGCCTGTTTTAACACGCTAATTTTGACAGCACTACAATTTACACAAGTTTCTTAAATGAGGCCCAATCTTTTAAGAATTAATAATTTAAAAAGAATTACTATGCGGCATGTGAACAATCAGCTAATTAGGCTAACCTTAAAATAGCTTTATTAAACATTTTATTCAAAGAGTACACATAAACATGAGCAGTCCATGACTTATTTCAAGGTTGATTACTTAGTAATTAGTCTAAATTCAGTGAATGAATCAGACCAGCGACTCCTGTATTGCATTTTTGCCAGGTGGGTCATACTGAATTATTAAAACTAATTTTCTGCTGTATGTTTGGTTTTGCATGCAGACAGCAAGAACAACCTAAATAATTCTCTATTATCAGAAACAATTCACGTTCCAAACCAGCATGAAGGTTCTTTACCTGCTGCTCCTTTTGGCTCTGGCACGTGCATAAAATGCCTCATAGGACTTAGGTTTGAGCTCAAGAGCTTTGGTGGCAAACTCCTCAGCCATGCCAAAATCCTGTTAAGAACAATTGTGAAAGAAAGAAAAGAGAAAGAATTTGATTGACAGGAAGAAGGGGCGGGGGGAAAAAATGAGGACCAATTATTAATCACGGAAGTTTAGCGCTTTCTCCTAACTAGACCCATGAGAGCGGTCAGTGCACTCACGACAGCACTGTTAGTGATGTGTGCATACCAAGGGGCTGAATTTACTTTCTCACACTCCTTCATTCTGCTCTGGTGCATGAATCTGTAATGGGGAGACTCTCGTTGAAATTCTGTCTTTGAGTCTAAGGTCAGAGTTTCAATGAGGAGCCATAACTGTCAGCCCTAATGATGCACTTTAAATGTTTAATAGTGGCAGATCCTATTAAAATAACCATTAGAACTTCAGGATGCCTGTGTAATTAGGAAACACATAGCGGGACACATAGCGACTCTCTCTTTATCTCTCTCTCACGTTCACGTAATCTGCTGCCTAATTGCACTCAAAACACTTTTACGAACAGCCTGTGAGGCTCATCTCCTGAACCTAGACAAACCATTACAATTATCCTGGAGGAGAAAATGAGTGCGCATGTGATCAACATAAAATGCCTACAGCCATTTAATATACTTAATTCTGTTTGTTAAGGTACATAGAGATGTACTGTCATCATACACTTGTTAGGGATGTTATTAAAGCCTTTAACCTCTAGCCACTGTAGTTATGCATATACTTGAGTGACATACATTGGTTTTGCGGCGGCAGCGGGACAGGTTGAGATACAGGGAAACCCGGAGCTCCCTGAATGCCTTCAGGTCTTCCCCGAAACCTTCCCTTGGAAACTTCCTCAGTGCATACTGATATCTCTGAGCGGCTTCCTTCATCTTCCCTTTCTGAGAAAGAAGGTGAGAAGGAACACATGGAAAAGAAACAAGTATGAAAGAGTTTCGAAAAGTCTCAGAGAACCTTCTTTGAAATTTACTGGTTATAGATTAAATGTGGTATTTGTTAGAAGGACACAGTAATGGCTCAGTACCATGGTTAGATCAATGGAATTGTGATTTATGTAAAGCAAACCTAGCATTTGTTATTAAAAATTGTAGGCTAAACACACTTCACAGTCATTTTAAACATTGCATATACTGTATGTGATCCTGGACCACAAAACCAGTCTTAAGTAGCACAGTGTAGTGTATGGGCCAATCAGACAATAGTTCATTAGATGTACCCAAATCAGTTGTTTATTGAATTAACAAGTAAGCACAGACTTCCCCTCACCCAAACCAACACGGGGTGCAGCAAAGTCTTAGATGGGCCCGGTTACCATGGCAACCAGGACGCTTCTGGCAGACCAGATAAACCTTACGATCCAAAAGAATGTATGGAGGCTCTTCCCCCATCCTGACTCTGCCTAAAGCAAACATATTCTTCCACTGAAAGTGACTTATTGGGTTAATTCTTAGACAAACCTTTCTGTGACGAACACACAAATAATCACGGATCACTGTGTATATTATGACCGTTCCTGCATGTAGTTTTGGGTATTGTATAACTGTTTTATGCATGTGAAACATACATGCCGTGTTTGGTATCTTTGAATTCGTATTTTGATAATCTAAAAGATGGTGGATATTATTTGTTGATACCTGTGCAACATATTAGTGTTCTAAGAATCCTTAGTAGTATTTGCAACACCCAATCGAATTACATATGCAAAATACTATGGATCTGGACAAAGACCATTAACCATTAACACTCGAAAGAACGTGATCGCAAATCCAAAACCTTGAAACCAACAAGACTTTCATACGAGACTGCATCCGGACACAACCAAGGCAACGCAAGTATCGTACACTTAACTAAACAACCAGAGGTTTAGTATAAGCTATAGACCCATTGAAAAATGGCACTGATGGTTTCACTAAAGGTTAATTGACTCCTTTCATAGTTTTTTTTTTATTCTCCTTGTTTCTCTAATGGCTTCTCACTTGCCCCTTTACCCTGTATGAATGACTGTATGTTTGTTTGTTTGTTTAGATTAGTTATGTGTTTAGTCCTTAGTTAATAAAATTCTTGTGCACAAATTACATGAGTTTCTGATTCTGCCTTGCAAAATATTAATGTCCCTTTACGATTTCCGATTCGAGCTACATGCTCTATACATTAGTGTATAAGAAAGTTATTTTCTGTGGCCAAGAAAATATCCTTTCTTTGAATACATGTAAAATTACCCTGAATGTCCGCTGGATGAACGGATCAATTCATTGTAATGTAAATTCAGCTTTATCAAGATAATTCTATTGAATTATCCAAATATTATAATGAATTATAATGAGTTATGATTAATTATTAATATTTCCCCTTGAGCTAATAAATGCACTACAACAGATATATTTGTAATACCAAAAATACATTGTATGTTTTTATGCCAAAAATCATTAGAATATTAAGATCATGTTCCATGAAGATATTTTGTACATTTCCTACCATAAATAAATCAAAAGTATTTTTTTTACTTCATTTGGACAACTTTAAAGGTGATTTTCTTAATATTTAATTGTTTTGCACCCTCAGATTCCTGATTTTAAAATAGTTGTTTCTCTGTCAAATATTGTCCTATCCTAACATCAACGGAAAGCATATTATTCAGCTTTCAGATGATGTATAAATCTCAATTTCAAAAAACTGACCCTTATGACTGGTTTTGTGGTCCAGGGTCACATTTCCTGAAAATTATACTTTCCCCTTTTTAGATCTACAGACCTTATAAAGCAGGTTTCCCTCTTCCATGAGTCTCTGCAGAAGTATAATGAGGATGTCGGGTTTGGAGGTGGCCATGGCCCAAGCAGCGTTACCTTCAAGAGAGAAAGAGAGATGTCAGTCCTGACAGTCAATAACACACAGAGCGACTCAGAGTATGACTTTCCTAATGCTTGTACCTGATCGTTCATAAGGAGATGTTCTGTAGCCTTTAGCAGTGATAGTGACAGCAGAACAGAAAGAAAGAAAAAGAAAAAAAGAGAAATAAAGCATAAAGAACAAATGCAAGGAAAACTGAAGAAGAACAGATGTGCATTGGAATTTGAAAGAAATATAAACTACCATTCAAAATTTGGGGTTGGTACAAAATAATACAGTAAAAACAGTTGCAAACTATTTTGTATTTTAATAGAATATAAAATATATTTATTCCTGTGATGGTAAAGCTGTATTTTCAGAAGACATTACACCATCTTCAGTGTCACATGATCCTTTAGAAACCAATTCTTAGTTATTATTATCAGTATTAAAAGAGTTGTGCTGCTTAATATGGTGGATAAAGTGAAGATTCGTTGATCACTAGTTCTGAAACTTTTGATCAATTCGAAGCATTCATTTTTTTTTTTTTTTTTTTTTTTGTATTTTACTGACCCCAAACCTTTTAACGGTACTCTACCAGTCAAAAGATTTGTAATGCTTTTTTTTTTTTAAAAAAGGAGCCTGCATTTATTTAATTAAAAGTACAGCAAAAAAAATATTGAAATATTTTTACTATTTAAAATAACTGTTTTCCATTTAAATATATTACAAAATGTAATTTATTCCTGTGATTTCAAAGCTGATTTTTTAGCATTATTACTCCAGTCATAGGATCCTTAAGAAATCATCCTAATATTCTGATTTGCTGCTCAAAAAACATTTATTTTTATTATTAGTATTAATATTAGTATTATGTTGAAAACAGCTGAGTGTGTATATTTTTTTAGGTTAATTTGATGAGCATTATTGGACATTAAATGTCTGTATCATCACTTCAATTTAAAGCATCCTTGCTAAATAAAATATGTAAACCAGTTTCATAAAGCATATCCATCATGTGCCATCCTTCCACTAAACCAAATATTTCATAACATGTTTCATAATTACACAGCTACTAGGCAAACTGGTGGTTTAATTTTAGAACAGCTGAAATGTTCAGCATCCTGGACGTTAATTGTCTGTTTTATGATAAATGTTATAACTGCGACTTCAGGCTTACTTTAGGAGAACTACAGTCAGCAAAGGATAAAATAATTTACTGGCAGACTTTCTAAAACAGAAAACCTCTTGAGATGGTTTGGATGAGAGTTTGACATCTAAAAAAATGGAAACTAGATCTTTTTGCTTGTTCTGCAGTATTATTTGTATAGCAAGGGGAAATGAGCAAGCAAAAAAATGCAAACCTCTATATTGCTCCTTTCTAGTGGCTAACTGGAAATATCAGCTAATGCTAATTTAAAACATGGGTTATTTTCAGTGGTTATGGAGCTTGCTCACAAAAGTGGGAGATTTTTCTTTCCTCCGATCCACACAGTAGCTTTTCTGAACCATGTCTAGTATGTAGACAAGACAAATCACACCACAATGTCATTAAAATGCATCTGGCAAAGTCATTGCCATCATCAGCCTCAGACTGGCAGAGACATTGGCCGTTTCAGATGTAATTAGACGTTTTTAAACTGGAGGGGGAATATGTTCTCCTAAGGTTTGCACTCTTTGACTTTGAGTAGAAAGCTGAGTGGACTTCGCTATAAAAGTCTTTGCCCTGACGCAGAGTGCGAGCGACAGTCCCATACATCACCAGCGTCCTACTTAACTGTGGGCTAACAGTCCTGCACAGCTCTTCTGCGAATATGGCCTGGTTTCAATTGCATTTAGGACTCAGCAAAGGAACGCTGTGCTTTTTACTCTCCGAGAAAAGGGGAGAACAAATGGAACTTGCTACATTCTAGATTTAGAATGGACAAGCCCCTCCTGAGAACCTGACTCTGGCGATCTAGATTCTAGAGGACAGCACATGAACCCAGGAGAGATATAACAGTATGTGTGTCATGATGTTCTGAGGTGAGACTCACCCAGTTTAGCCCCTTTCTTCAGCAGAGTGACCACGACCGAGGTGTTTCTACTACCGATGGCCCGGTCCAGAGGTCTCATGCCGCTGTAGTCCATGTGTTCAATCGCGGCTCCGCACTCAACCAGGTAATGCACCTGAAAACAGATTTACCAGATATGGACTTGGCATAATACTAAGATAAAAGTGCCTATGTGTGTTTGTGTGTCCACACAGAGAAAGGTTATCTCAACTTACTATGTCTGCGTCCCCGTAGAAAGCAGCCAGGTCCAGCGGGGTGCGCCCATGCTTATCTGTGTGGTCAATCTGAGCTCCCCTCTCCACCAGAAACTCCACAACTTTCTTCTGCCCTTTCAAACATGCCCACCCGAGCGGGGTCAGACCTTCTTTATCCACCGCTGTCATATTTGCTCCTACAATAAAAACACAATCCTTGACTTTATTTGATAGAAAAATGTGAGACAAAGACAGTGGAACTAGGGAAACACAAGGCCTCAAGATGCATTTTCTAAAAGCTGAATTTCTTTAAACTTGCACCACTTTTTTTTACAACGCCGCCATGGCTGAGATGCTGCAAGAGATGCAAGACGTAAACGTAACAGTCAAAGATGTCCATCTAGCATGTGTTTACATAGAATGAAGAAGTGCTGTGTGAACTAGCCCTTGCATTTACTAAAAATCAGTAAAGATTTCACAGCAAAAACACAAGTACCACAACTTAAAGGGATAGTTCACCCAAAAATGGAAATTTTTAATTACTCACCCTCATGTCGTTCCCGCAAGACCTTCGTTCATCTTCAGAAAACAAGACGTTTTTGATGAAATCCGAGAGCTTTTTGACCCTGCATAGACATCAATGCCACTACCACATTCAAGGCCCAGAAAGGTAGTAAGGACATTGTTAAAATAGTCCATGTGACATCAGTGGTTCAACTGTCATGTTATGAAGCTACGAGAATACTTCTTGTGCGCAAAGAAAACAAAAATAACACCTTTATTTAACAATTTCTTCTCTTCTGTGTCAGTCTTCGATGTGCGTTCATTAGATTAAGATTAAGACGCATGCGTCTATGTCTTTGGAGGGCTTTTGTCTTTTAAACGTGTTAAAATACACAAATTAACAAACTTGTTTGTTATATGATCCTCTTATATTTGCTTGAAGCACCCCTGAGATTTTACATTAAAAATATTTTAATAATTAAATATCACATTTACATGTTCATTGGTTCTCTGATGTTGGTTATGGTCACATGACATGCATATAAACAAATAAAATATTTATTGTTTTAAAATGATATATTTGAATGTAATATTTTTTATGATTTAATTAATTATTAGCTTTTCATTTAACTCGTAAACCCCATGCAGTTCCTTCACAAACACCAGTTTGGGAAACCTTTATGTAAAATAACGTTTAATGCACTTCATGTTGTTAATAACAACAAATGGAAAATATTTTCTTATTCTTTGTCTTTTTTTGGTCAATATGGCACAAGATTATTCTATTTAAATCAATGTGATAAGAAAGTTAGGTCAAAGGTAAATCTGAAAGTAATCCAAAAGTAGTCTGATTATATTACCTAAAATATGTAATGTAATGGAGTACGTTACTAACTACAATTTTTGTCATGTAATTTGGAATCAGTAATGGATTGCAATTTGTAAGTAATCTACCAAGCTCTGGTTCATTGTCTGTATATTCTGGTTAAAATAAGTAAGGCTGGGCAAAAATTTGCAAGTCATTTTCTCTGTCTTGTTTTATGTACAGTACATGTCTCCCTCTGCTTGTAAACAAGGCACAGCACATTCAGGTCCTACATCAGAACGCATGCGTCATGTTACTTTTGTAGTCATTATTTTCCTTTTCTTTGCACACAAAAAGTATTCTCCAAGCTTCAGAACATTAAAGTTGAGCTACTGCTATCACATAGCTATCACTATTTTAACAAAGTCCTTACTACCTTTCTAGGCCTTAAACATGCCAGTTTCGTTGCTGTCTATGCAGGATAAGAAAGTCATCAAAAATATCTTAATTTGCATTCCGAAGAGGAACAAAGCTCATGCAGGTTTGGAACGTCAAGAGGGTGAGTAATTAAAGACAGAATTTTCCTTTTTGGATAAAATATCCCTTTAAAGGTGGATATTTTACAAATACTAGTAAATTCTGTACAATATTTCCAGCAAAGTTTTTTTTAGAAGCCTTAGAAATGTGCATATTAAATATGATACAGTAGGCTTTATATGGTTAAGACAGGGTTCCCACTCTAAGCCAAATGTCAAATTCCCTGACTTTCCCCTGACTTTCACTGACTAAAAAGCTGAATTTCCATGACCTATAATGAATCCATCCATTTGCAAGCTTTGTTTACAGACGTTTTAGTACAAAACTATGGAAGCCTGATTCTGCCACTAAATAAAAAAAAGATAAGATAAAGATAAAACTCGCAATTCTGACGTTTTTCCTGCAATTGCGAGTTTGTATCTTGCAACTCTGACTTTTTTTCTTAGAGTTGTGAGATATAAACTAATTTCTGAGGAGAAGAATGTTCACAGAATTGCAAGTTTATATCACACAATTCTGACTTAACTCTCAATTGCGAGTTTATATCATGCAATTCTGACTTTATAACTCGCAATTGTGAGTTTATATCTCATAATTCTGAGAAAAAACCTCCAAATTGCGAGTTTGTATCACGCAATTGTGAAAAAATAAGTCAGAATTGTGAGAAATCGCAATAACCGTTTTTAATTTTTTTTATTTACTGGCGGAAACTGGCCTTTTCTGTACTATTTTTACAGAAATTATTTAATGTTTTTGTGTGTGTGTGTGTGTGTGTGTGTGTGTGATTTCAGAGGTTAAACACACACCCTTGTAATCAAGTCATCATTCAGGTTTTTTTTTTTTTTATTTCTTCACATTTAGTTTTTGCTTTTCTATCATCTACTTTTCACGCCCAGTCTTTAAAGTGGTCATTTTGTAGCCAAAGCTCTTGAAATTTACATTTTCCTGGCATGTTTGCCTTAGTTATCAGGTACAGCCTGGTGACTGCATTTGACTTAAGTGATTGCCAGTTGACGTGCAGGAAGGGAATAAAATGGCACTGAAAAATAGCCTAACCATAAAAATAGGCAAAACGTGTAAAAAAAAAAATAAAAAATTACATTTTGATAAATGGAAACTACAATTTAAAGCAACAAACAAAAATCCCTGATATTCCATGACTTGGACCAAAAAAATATTAAATTCCCTGACTTTCAATGACTGGAATAGACCTTTTAAAATTCCATGATATTCCAGAAATTCCATGACCCATGGGAACCCTGTTAAGAACATGTGAGTCACGATTACTGACCCTGTGCGAGCAAGAAGTCCACGGTCTCCAGGTGTCCCTCGCTTGCAGCTACCATCAGTAGAGAGCGGCCATGTTTATCACCGCAATTCACATCTGCACCACGCTGCAGAAACAGCTCTGCTATCTAAAAAAAGAGAGAAGAAAACAAAGTAAAAGAGATGAGAGAGATGTTGAGAATGTAAAATATTTATTTTTTAATTGTTTTTTTGTGCAATAAAGGGTCTTGCCTGTGTGTGTCCATGTCGCACTGCATTAAAGATGGGTGCCACCCCTCTGCGGTTAACCTGTGTTACACTGGCACCTTGATCCAGCAGAAACACACACCCCTCTAGTTTGCCCCGGCCAGCAGCAGCGGTGAGAGCTAGAGAAGATATGCAAGCTCAAAATGATGATCTAAGCAGCAAAGCAGACTCGATCAAAGGAAATCTATTGCTGTGTCCGAATATGCCCACTTCCCTACTGTACAGATTGTAAACAGTACACCAAAATAGCAGTATGTCCGAATTTAATTTATAGTACCCAAAATCATACCATAGAACATACTTTTTAACAACGGTGAAGAAAGTTTCAAAACAAATATAGTACCTACTAGACAATATGTGATTGCGGACACAGCTTATGTCGGTTTATTTTATGTTATGTCAATTTTCTACGTTGCATGTATTGCATACTGACTTATAAAGTCTTTTGAATAAATGTCTTAGTTTAAAACCATTATGATAATAAATGCAGTGTAATGTGGTGTATTTACAAACCTGTTTCACCCCACAGTGTATCATGACCATCAATCTGCACCGAAAATTCATCATTGTTCAATGCAAGCATCCTTTTTACCACCTGCAAATACACATTATTGAGATTATGATGATTAGGGCTGTGCGATATTGAAGAAAAATGCGATATGCGATACCTTGTTAAATAATGCAATATTCGATTTGTGATATGATATTGCTTTAAATGTGCGAAATCATTTTAAATTATATTTTTAAGTATTAAAAAATGAAAATTCTATAAACAATATTTATGTTTCACATTATTTTTTGGAAAAGAAAGCATCACTACAACTTCTAAAAAATGACCAGCAGCATTACTAGTTTTAACATTACATAAAAGGTAATGTCACAAATCTAAAAATGTAACTTCATCAATGTAAATTAATACAATTATATAAAATTAATGCCACTTATTTTATATCAATGTAACGCTGGTTTCCGTTTATTACTTGCATAAAGTAAACTATAGCAACCATGATTAAAGGCAATTAAACAGTCAGTAAATAAAAAAAAAAATGAATATAAAATAAGAATACACTAATAACAAGCACAGATTGTAAAAAGTTTGGACACACTCTCTGATTTGTTTTTTAAAGAAGTCTCTTATGCTCTTCAAAGCTGATCATTACAATATAAAATAATGGTTTTTATTTTACTATACTTTACAATATAATTTATTCCTGTGATGCAAAGCTGAATTTTCATCAGCTGTTCAAGTGTCAAGTGATCCTTCACAAATCATTCTAATATGCTGATTTATTATTAGAATTATCAATGCGCTGCCAAATATTTTTTTGCAACCTGTGATTATTTTTTCAGGATTTTTTGATGAATAACAAGTTAAAAAGAACAGCATTTATTTAAAATATAAATCTTTTCTAACAATGCAAATCTATGCTGTCACTTTTTATTAATTTGACACATCCTTGGTGAATAAAAGTATTAATTTCTTAAAAAAAAAAAGAATAAAAATGTACTGACCCCAAACTTTTGAACAGTAGTGTATATTGTTAGAAAACCATTCTATTTTAAATAAATGCTGTTCTTTTTTAACCTTTTATTGATCAAAAAATCCTGAAAAAAGTATCACAGGTTACCAAAAAAAATAAAAAATTTAAGCAGCGCAACTGATAATAAATCAGCATATTAGAACGATTCTGGAAATTCAACTTTACTTACAGATATAAATTAAATTTGAATGTATATTAATATAGAAAAACATTGATTTACATCGTAATAATATTTGACAATATTACTTTTTTTCTGTATGTTTGATCAAGTGAAAACAAACATTGATAAGCATAAGAGACTTCTTTAAAAAACATTAAATGAGAGGGTGTGTCTTAACTTTTGGTAGTGTAGACAGCAGCACATATTAAAAGGCTACTGTCCCTTTAAGAACGACTGCACGGATCCAATATAATGATACACATCCAATTTCTTTCTATGTATTTCTGTTTATATAAAAGGAGATGTGAAAGACAAATGAACTGTGTTTGCGGGGTTGGAAGTACGTCTGTGTGAGTGAGAGCGCTTCGATCACAAGCTGCAAAGAGATGCGAATTATGCGCGCACTTCAGGTCAGACAGCAAGATGTTGTTTTCTGCAACTTAATGTATTTAACTCTTTTTAATGTAAACGAGGCAGTCGCTTGCCCAGGGTTTTCTCTGCTATATGTGTTGACCTAAAACAACGCTTTCAATTAGCCTAATATTAAAAGGATTCAGATATCGCATACCATTGCGATATTTACATTTTCATTATTTCGATAATTTTGATATACCGTGCAGCCCTAAATAGTATGTATTCAATATTTGGGTGTTGAGTGTGTGCGGGTTTGGTTCCTGTTTCTAACCTAGCTTTACATCAGGAAAAAATGCAAATAACCAGAAAACCTCTGAATCTATTTTTTAAAATGAATTTATATTTAATCAAAAGCGGACTAATTGTAAATAACTATATATAAAAGCAATGGTCTTTAATAGCTAAACATAGGAAAGTGTTTGGTAACTGTTTGTTATGTGTATGTGTGGTGTGGGGTACTCTGTGTGTAGTGAATGTGTATTCAATACCTGCGTGTGTCCCATACTGGAAGCAGCGATCAGTGCCTGCTGCAGTGCCTTGTTTTTGAGGTCTGAACTCCACTCCTGCTCCAGAAGATACTGCACAATCTCAGCATGACCCCGCAGGGCAGCATGAACCAGTGCACACTGACCGCTCTTATCAGCATGATCCACCTAACGCACATAACAAATGCTTATTTATACAGTTTTACTTATAAACCTGCACTGAAACATAACACATTAATAATAATAATAATGTAATAATGCATTTCCTCATTTCTTTCAGCTTTTTGAGCAGTAATTATCAAAGTTTGTCATACTTCATTGTTAAAGGTGTCTTATTATTGACAAGCTGCTGTTAATAATTGAACAGTAAAGTTCCTGCAGTTCATCTGTAACACTTGCAGAAGGTGCAACTGAGGAGGAACAATTTGGAACACCTTGTACACTATACAGTACACTGTGTGCAAAAATGATTTAAAAATGTAACAATACAATATATAAAGTTTGAAAACAGTAGAATTGTTAATATAACCACAAAATAACTGCACTCTCTTTGAGTTCAGCTTGATTGACATTTACCGGCACGCTCTGGACTGTCTTACTGTTAGAAAACTTTCACTCATTATAACAAAATAAATATATACAGTGCACAGCATAAATGAGTACACCTTCTCTGAATAAATATAAAATATGCATTTTCCTCAATGATTACTAATATAATTCATGGAAAGATGGCAAAATTGAAATGTATTAAACATATACTTGATTAAAAACAACAAAATATATGCCAATAATTTCTAGAAAATAAGTAAATTAGCCAGTTTTCTTTAAATGAAAGATTGCAGAAGTGAATACATCATAGATTTAATTCAGCACGTGCATAATATCCTAGCACTTAGTATGTCCTCCAGAACTTTATGTATACTGCTCTGAGTTCATGACAAATTTTTACATTTGTCCTGGAGAACGACCTCCTTAAATGCCCGGGTCCTTAAATGCTCCTTTAATGGTCTGTGTTGCCCAGCTCGTCTCTTCAGAATCCTTCACAGCTGCTCAGGAGTGTTCAGACTGAGTGAAATACATGTCCATTGAAGTATTTTCACTTTGGGAGAATGAATATCTTCATGCTGACAAAATGCCCAATAATACAGGGAATGAGGAGAGGGTAGCATCTTCTGTTTCAGTTTATGTATTACATCACACAGTGGTGTGTGAATTCATGACAGCATTGATAAAACACCTTCAGCACTCATACATCCCAATATAAGAGCTACTACCACTACAGGTCATTGTGGGAACCGGACACTTCTCACTGTACTCCTCCTCTAGCAAAACCAGAACATTTTATATTCTTTGGATCCGAAATGATTGGCTTGGTCTCTTGAGACCAGAGTATGGATTCCCAGAAGTCTATATTTGGTAAATATGGGCCTTGGAAGAGGTTACATGAGTTTATTGTGCTTTGGCACAGTAGGTAGTTCTGGTGTAGATAAACATCCATGTCACTTCTGCAGGCTGCATCTTACTCTGTCAGATAAAGTGTCATTCTTTTCATAGCTTTTGCCGGTTCAGAGACACTTGCATGGTATTTCTCTGGCTCTTTTTCTAGCAAAAATTCACTAAATATATATATATATATATATATATATATATATATATATATATATATATATATATATATATATATATATATATATATATATATATATATATATATATAAAGATGGCCTTAAACCTACACTTTTTTTCTTTGTTTGTACATTTTATTTAGTAACTTTCAGGAGTGTGTACTCATTTTTGCAGCATTACATTTTATCACTTTGAATAGTTTTAAACATTCTTTGGTAACTGATCAAGCAGACTTGTTGGATATATCTCCAAAGAACCTTAACATGTCTTCTAAGTAAAGAGTAATTGTTAAATTTGTTAAGCTTTAGAGGGGGTGTACTTGTTTATGCTGTGTACTGTATATATATTATTATTTTATTTTTTTTATTTTATTTTTTTTCATAATAATGCATTTCCCATTACTATATGGTTGTTTTTGACCTTCGTTTTTTGTATAATGTGAACACTGTTTTCTTTTGTATGTCTATTTTATTCTGTTTCGTTTCCTTGCAGTAATTTTATTTCACGGTAACAATATAAATCACAATATAGTTATTTTTTATTTAAATTAGGTCTTTATGATATCAACATTTTTGGTACCATAGAAATTTCAGAATTCTTGTCACCAGTGTCAATATATATATATATATATATATAAACACTCAAGCTCATTGAAGACAAGTAAACAGTCAGCAATTTAAAAAAAAGACTACATTTTACATTTAGTTATTTTAGCAGACGCTTTTATCCAAAGCAACTTACAAATGAGGACAATGGAAGCAATCAAAATCAACAAAAGAGCAATGCTCTGACAAGTACTATGACAAGTCTCAGATTAGCGTAGTGCAGAATACGTTGCAAGTTTTTTTTAAATCTATAGTAAATAAAAAGAAAACAGAATAGAAAAAGAATAGAGCAAGCTAGTTTTTTTTTGGACAAAAATATTTTTTTTTTAGAAGAAAAAAGATGAAATGTAGAAAAGATAGATGACGAAGAACAGTTTTTTTTTTTAAAGAAAAGGTAAAAAGATAGAAAAGACAGACAACAAAAATAATAGAGTAGAAATATTTTTTTAAGAACAGAATTAGAAATAGAATAGAGTGCTAGATTTAGAGGGTCAAATAAAGATGAAAAAGATGTGTTTTTAGATGATTCTTGAGGATGGACTCAGCTGCTGAATTGGGTAGGTCATTCCACCAAGAGGGAACATTTAAGGTAAAAGTCTGAGAAAGTGATTTTGTGCCTCTTTGGGAAAGCACCATAATGCGCTTAGGTAAAAGGGTGCAGAGCTAGTGGTGGTTTTGTAGGCAAACATTAATGCCTTGAATGTTATGCAAGCAACTAATGAAAACCAGTGCAACTAACTACATAAATTGTATAAAGTAATCAAATTTATAAAAAACACTGTGTGAATTAAATATACATTTCTCATTAAAGTTACAAAAAAGAGATTTAGTAAAGAACAGTGAGAGATTTTCTCTCTTTTGTTGTTTAAATTACATGAATGACAGCAGAAATATTAGACTGCTGTCCTTTTAAGAACTGCACTGATTCAATATACTGTTACACATGTGATTTCTTTCTCAGCTGTATGCCTTCACTTAAGAACTGAATTACTGTTTACAAGGATACTTGCAAAAAAGGGCATTTTGACATGCAAGTGTGTATAAGTACCAAGTACCCTTGGATCAACTGACCTTTGCCCCTTTTTTGCAGAGTAAGGTGACAAGTGGTAGATGTCCAGCAGCTGAGGCGTAACAGAGAGAGGTCATGCCATTCTCCGACAGCCCATCCACTGGCGCCCCACACTCCAGGAGCAGAGCAGCCATCTCCAGGTGGCCCAGGTGAGACTGCACACACAGGACTGGTGCACTGTTCAACACCTCAGTACGGTAACACACACTCGCCCCTCCCAGAATCAGCAAACGGGACACCTGGGGACAGAGGCAAGATTGGTTTTAACACAAGAAATGAAGTAACCGGTTCAATTTTGAAGTGTTTGAGGGCTTCACAGAACAGTTTCCTTTGTTTCAACAGATAGTTGTAGTTGTTACATATATCATCTTGTCACAATGTATTAGTTAGAGTTCAGTTACAGGTATTCTCATGAATTTACAATAATTGATTTAAGTACTTAAACCTCAATTTGCAATCTATAGCTTCAGTCTACAGAAACAAAGATCTACTTTCCTGAGTTTAGCTCTAATCCTAATCATTAGAAAATCACACGTATATGAGTTTGATCAGGGTTGGAGCTAAACTCTGCAAGAAAGTGGATCTCGCAAGCCAGATCTGATACATATTAAATCTATAGTCTCAATCTAGTTTCACTCTCAGTTTACAGGTCTACATCTTTAATCTACATATGCAAACTACATACAAAAATATATTCTTTGATCAATCCCTCTACCACAGTTTCCTGTCTAGCTCTCTTAATTTTAATTTGTTCAATAAGAATGTGTCATGTCTCATCACAAAACCAAACCATAAAACTCTGACAAATAGGTATATATACACATATATTTTATCCGTTTGAACATGCTAATGTCTTATTTCACGTCCATTTAAGAGTGGAAGGCATGACATCAGAGGTGCCTTGCCTATTTAAACAGATTTTAGAGCCAAATGGATTTGAAAGCAGCTTTCAAAAGCCAAAATAATATTTGATGAATAGCGCCCCAAAGTTGTTGCCTTTTGGTAAATTTCTTTTAAAGCTAAAATATGTCAGATTGAGCAATTTGTGAAGAGCCATAAAGTTTTTTTGTGTGCGGGTGGCTGGGGGAATCAGTCCAAAATTTCACACAATATAAATTTTTAGCCTTCTGTGAAAATGGCTTCCACTAATCGACTGAACTTGGCATATGCTAGGTAATGAAGGACACCAAGTTTGAAAGGCTTCATAGAACAGCCTTCACAATTGTGCTGTCAGTTAAGGCCTATTTTTTTCATTATTCTGAAATAGTGACAGTAAATTCGTTAATAGTACAGTTGAGGTCAAAAGTTTACATACCCATTTCAGAATCTGCAAAAATGTTAATTATTTTACTAAAATAAGATTGATCATACAAAGTTCATGTTGTTGTTTATTTAGTACTGACCCGAATAGGATATTTCACATAAAATATTTTTACATAAAGTCCACAAGAGAGAACAATTGTTTTATTTGTAAAAATGACCCAGTTCCGGGGGGTATAAAAGATGGATCTCAAAATCAAAGAGTCATTGTTGGAAAGGGCTAAAATACACAAAAATGCTGAAAAACCAAAGAACTGTGGGACCTGAAGGATTTTTCTGAAGAACAGCAGTTAGTTTAACAAGGAACTCATGAACAACTATCACTAAACAAAACAAAACAAAAAAAAAACAGCTGTGGATCATTCAGGTAACAACACAGTATTAGGAATCAAGGGGGTGTAAATTTTTGAACCCGGTAATTTTTCTAAATTCAACTATCATTTTCTCTTGTGGGCTATTTGTAAACATCTTTTGTTATTCAGGTCAGTACTAAATAAACAATAGCATGCATTTTGTATGATCCCTCTTTTGAAAAATAATTAAATTTTGCAGATTTTGAAATGGAATTGTAAACTTTTGACCTTTTTTGGCTGGTGCCATCTCAAAAAAAGTGCATGACACTCCTACATGAAGTCATACTTGCTAATCGAGGCAAAATGAATGCAACCTGGGTTTATTTCTTTTTTTATGTGGACATGGGCAGTGTGGTAATGGAGGCTTGATTAAGACGCTGGATGAAGCAAGAACACATTAAAAGCAAAGCAAGCAGAATAGCATTTATTTATACAAACACAGCAGGAATTAATGTGCAGCTCTCCAGCCAAATGGCTGTCAAGGATGCTGGCGTGTACACATGGACTCAGAGTGACGCTTGCTTCATTAAAACCCCGTAGGAGAGGAAATTACAGGGAGAGCGGAGTCTAGACTGCAATTAACATATAATAGATTTAATAAATAAATGTAGTCATTACGTAAGGCATTTTTCAGTAAGCCTCAGCGCTAATTACTATGTTCTATGTGACTTATGAAATCCCGTTCATTGTGGATGACTCAGAACTCTGTAAGGCTATAGCTCTTCTTGTGCGGTTGAATGCGTCAGCCGCGGTAATTGTTGGAGCCGTGTTCTACAATTCAGGAGTGCAACGCAGTTTTTCATTTTTATTCTTTACTCAAGATTGACGCTGCTTTTTATAAATGACGGTCTCACAGGCACATTGTTTTTTGTGTGTGCATATCCTCAAACCTTGACGTTGGGTGTGTAGAGGTTTCTGAGGGAGGAAAGAGCTGCAGAGAGGCTGTCTGTACTGTAGCTGATCCACAGTGGTTGAAGAATACTTGACGAAACCCCAGTTCTCTTACCGTGACCCTGAGGACAGAGGCAGGAAGAATTAAAATGCAGGTCACATCACTCAAACAAACACGAAGAAGGATTTTGAACATCTACGTTTCCTACCTTGAATATGTGAGCTTTGAGAATGTGGTGGCCCAGCTCCATAGTTTGCTGGCGGTTGAGTTTTCCCTCTTGACGCGAAAGCATGAAGGCCATCAGAGCGTGGCCACTTCTGTTCACCAACATCAACAACAATTCATCAGGAATCACCATTATCATGATTCATCATAAAAGTGCCTCTTGATTAGAGAATGGTCCTTTTTAAAAGTGGACATATTTCCTTTTTCCATTATGATTAACACAGTTTTTTTTTTATTTTTTTTGTATTAAAATTAATTATATAAATATAGAATTTCAATGAGTTTAAGAGAATAAAGATTTTTTTTTTTTGGTAATTAATTTTAATTATTATAAAATTGTCACTAATTCACTCTTATCTACAGTGGTGGCCAAAATTATTAGAACACTAGTGTTTTCACCAGCTAAAAAATGGTTTTAAGTCAGTTATTTTTATCTTTTTCTGTAGTGTGTAGGAAATATCAGTTTACATTTCCAAACATTCATTTTGCCATCAATTGTAATAATCCAGTAAGATTTAGTTTGCACAAGGAGTCTGGCAACAGCCAGTGCTCCACACAGAGATCTGATCTCATCATCATCCAGTCTGTCTGGAATGATATGAACTATGAGAACGTCTCCAAGATGCTTAAAAAAAAACATACCTGCAAAGCTACAGTACTGTTAAAAGTTTTAGGCACATTTGTGTAAAAATACTGTAAAATAGGGATGCTGTCAAAAAATGTCATATATAGATTTTCTTTATCAACTTAACTTAACTTCTATTAACTAAATTAAATCAACATTTGGTGTGACCATCCTTTGCGTTTAAAGCAGCCAGGCCCGGATTGGCTAATCGGGAGCACCGGGAGAATTCCAGGTTGGCTGTTCTGTTTTTTTGGCTCCGAGGGCCGGTACTGTCATGCCACTGGGGTTGAAATATTGATGCCCCTATTAAGGCATCAAAGAAGTGTCCTGTATGAAAGCTGTAACACAGTTTGTCGCGTATACGCAGGCATACGCCATATGACCACCAGCCCATGAGAACAACAGATTATCAATTGATAATTATTAATTATTTTTGGGTAAATTATTGATTGTTATTTTGTGCACATAGCTGTTTGAGGACGGCTTTAAGACCAAGCAGAATCCTCTGCCGGACTTACGCTAACAGCAATTCCCTTCATCGTCCGCGTTTTGATTTTGGCAAATCAGTTTGGGCGAATGCAACCTGATCATGAGCTCAATGTTTAGAGGGAAGACGTCTTTCACTATCGTAAGTTAATGCTGTTAAATAGAGGGGAAAATAGGCTTCATTAAAAAATAAAAATAAATAAATTCTTTCTTAAACTTAGACCTCACTAAAAATATGCATTTTCATTCATAGGCTACATGGTTGCAATAATAGCCTATTTTAGTTAAAAAAGTGTTTAGCAAAATATTATTATTATAAAAATATTTAAAAAAATTTCATAGACGTTCAGTTGTTAAGAAAATTTGATTATCTCTGGTAACTTTTTAACTGCAGGCAGACATACATTTGGTATACAGTACAAATATTTTGTTTGATATATGCAAGCAAAAAATAACAGATTAAGAAATGGATAAGAGAAAGGCTGTAGAAAAATACAATGAATTACAAGGCTGTTGCAAACAGCAAAAAATTAGCATATTGTGATAAAGGTCATTATTTTCTGTAATGTACTGATAAACATTAGACTTTCATATATTTTAGATTCATTACACACAACTGAAGTAGTTCAAGCCTTTTTTTTTGTTTTAATATTGATGATTTTGGCATACAGCTCATGAAAACCCAAAATTCCTATCTCAAAAAATTAGCATATTTCATCCAACCAATAAGAAAAGTGTTTTTAATACAAAAAAAGTCAACCTTCAAATAATTATGTTCAGTTATGCACTCAATACTTGGTCGGGAATCATTTTGCAGAAATGACTGCTTCAATGCGGCGTGGCATGGAGGCAATCAGCCTGTGGCACTGCTGAGGTGTTATGGAGGCCCAGGATGCTTCGATAGCGGCCTTAAGCTCATCCAGAGTGTTGGGTCTTGCGTCTCTCAACTTTCTCTTCACAATATCCCACAGATTCTCTATGGGGTTCAGGTCAGGAGAGTTGGCAGGCCTATTGAGCACAGTAATACCATGGTCAGTAAACCATTTACCAGTGGTTTTGGCACTGTGAGCAGGTGCCAGGTCGTGCTGAAAAATGAAATCTTCATCTCCATAAAGCTTTTCAGCAGATGGAAGCATGAAGTGCTCCAAAATCTCCTGATAGCTAGCTGCATTGACCCTGCCCTTGATAAAACACAGTGGACCAACACCAGCAGCTGACATGGCACCCCAGACCATCACTGACTGTGGGTACTTGACACTGGACTTCAGGCATTTTGGCATTTCCCTCTCCCCAGTCTTCCTCCAGACTCTGGCACCTTGATTTCCGAATGACATGCAAAATTTGCTTTCATCCAAAAAAAGTACTTTGGACCACTGAGCAACATTCCAGTGCTGCTTCTCTGTAGCCCAGGTCAGGCGCTTCTGCCGCTGTTTCTGGTTCAAAAGTGGCTTGACCTGGGGAATGCGGCACCTGTAGCCCATTTCCTGTACACGCCTGTACACGGTGGCTCTGGATGTTTCTACTCCAGACTCAGTCCACTGCTTCCGCAGGTCCCCCAAGGTCTGGAATCGGTCCTTCTCCACAATCTTCCTCAGGGTCCGGTCACCTCTTCTCGTTGTGCAGCGTTTTCTGCCACACTTTTTCCTTCCCACAGACCTCTTGCTTGAGGGTGTCCATGATGGCCTTCTGGACAGCAGTCAGGTCGGCAGTCTTACCCATGATTGCGGTTTTGAGTAATGAACCAGGCTGGGAGTTTTTAAAAGCCTCAGGAATCTTTTGCAGGTGTTTAGAGTTAATTAGTTGATTCAGATGATTAGGTTAATAGCTCGTTTAGAGAACCTTTTCATGATATGCTAATTTTTTGAGATAGGAATTTGGGGTTTTCATGAGCTGTATGCCAAAATCATCAATATTAAAACAATAAAAGGCTTGAACTACTTCAGTTGTGTGTAATGAATCTAAAATATATGAAAGTCTAATGTTTATCAGTACATTACAGAAAATAATGAACTTTATCACAATATGCTAATTTTTTGAGAAGGACCTGTATAGCTTACTGAAGTTTTAATTACATTATTGTAATAGCTATAGTCAGTCGTAAACTAAAGTAGGCCCGTCTAAGGCATGAATCTCTAGAGCTGAAAATGAGTCCCACTCCAGCCCTGAAAGCAGCTTTTGCCCTAGGTGCATAGTTTTTTTTTTTCAGGATTTTGCAGGCATATCCCTTGAAGCATCCTGGAGACATTGCCATAGTTCTTCTGGATTTAGTCTGTCTCAGTTTGTTCTGATTCTTCATGTCATTCCAGAGAGACTGGATGATGATGATGATGTGATCAGATCTCTATTTGGAGCACTGGCTGTTGTCAGACTCCTTGTGCAAACAAACATCTCACTGGATTATTACAATTAATGGCAAAATTAAAAATGTAAACTGATATTTCCTACTGACACGCTACAGCAAAAGATTTTTTAGCTAATGAAAATACTAGTGTTCTAATAATTTTGCCAACCACTGTATATGCTTAATAAGTAAAAATTCAAAACATCAAAATGTTTTTTGTCTTGTCACTTTAATTTATGAATTACATGAATAGTGTAAATGATCTAGCCTATATTTCAAAACTGTAATATTTGACAAAACTACTTACATTGTACCACCTTGCACACTTTCACTGACGAGACTAAATTAATAAAAAGACCAAACTTATAAAAACTGCAGCATCATGCTGGAATTCATGTTTGGTATCTGTGAACAGTAAAGCATGCCATCTTTGATTTGATTGGCCATCTCAAACATGACACGAGTCATTGTTAGACTGATTGTTGCTGAGGCAGACCAGAAACTTGGTCATTCTAACAACAAGCAAGGCAGCATCAAAAATAATAAATAATTCTCCCCCTCAATACCTATAATGGTTACTGCCCTTTTCTAAATGGCCCTACAGATGCTTAATGTCGTCCTTATAGACAGCAAAGTTCTTTTCCCTCTCTGAATCACAGTCCATGAACTTTTATTTTTTAGTCCATGTTTGATCTGTGTTAAGTGGGTCACTCTTCAGTTCATAACAGTGATGAGGCCTTTCTAAATGAGAACACTGAGTAATGTGTGTGGTTTAGGTGGATAGATAATTGAAGTGTCTACAAAATGAAAGAGAACTACACAAGAGTAATTTCATGTTCAAAGGCTACGCACACTCAAATGCATTTTAGTTACTCCCTTTCTGAACTCAATGAACAAACCAAAGAATCACACACAATAGATGGCTGACCTGTGCAGGTACTTCACATGCTTTGCTGTGTGGTTGCTAAGGTGTTCTGATCAGTTGTAGCACATTGCTATAAAGTTTCTAAGGTCTTTTAAGTAGTTTTAATTTAATGCATTAATTGCTATTTTATTGCCAATGTGTAAAGAAGTTGTGACGCAACATAAAAACTTGACTTTCCTAGGTTTTCTTATAACAGTCTGTAGATTGATTTTTATGTGAAGGATGCAGGTTTTTTATCCGGCTAATACTGCTAGGCATTTTGACAAAAAAAAATGTGTAGTGCTTTAAAATACTACATTAATAAGCATTACAGGCATGGCCAAAAATATCGGCACCCTTGTAATTCTGTCAGAAAATGCAACCCTTCTCTCGGAAAATTGTTGCAGTTGCAAATGTTTTGGTACTCACGTTTATTTTTTTTGTTTGCATTGGAACACCTCAATGCATTGGAACACCTCAATGCAAAAAAAAATCTCAAATCTAAAATTCCACACAGAGCCCAAAAAATGCAACAAAATTATTGGCACCCTTAACTTAATTTTTTGGTAGCACCACCTTTGGAAAAAATAACTGAAATCAAATTGCTTCCTGTAACCATGAATGAGTTTCTTACACATCTCTACTGGAATTTTTGGACCACTCTTCTTTTGCGATTTTAAGGATGCCTTTTGAGATCTCTCCCAGGTGTTCTGTGGGATTCAGATCTGGACTCATTGCTGGCCATTTCAGAACTCTCCAGCTTTGTTTGTAACCATTTCAGAGTGCTTTTTGAAGTGTATTTCGGGTCATTGTCCTGCTGGAAGACTTATGACCTCTGGTGGAGACGCAGCTTTCTGACACTGGCCACTACATTGCGCCCCAAAATTCTTTGGTAACCATCAGATTTCATGATACCAATCAGAGAGTCAGGGCATCCAGTGCCTGAAGCAGCCCTAAAACATCTTTGAACATCCACCATGTTTGACTTTAGGGACTGTGTTCTTTTTTTTGAAGGCCTCATTTCTTTTTCTGTAAACAATGCCATGTTGTCCTTTACCAAAAAGCTCTACTTTTGTCTCATCTGTCCACAGTACATCCTCCCAGAAGTATTGTGGTTTTGTCATATAAGTTTTGGCAAACTCCAGTCTTGCTTTTTTATGCCTTTGTGTCAGCAGTGGTGTCCCACCATAGCGTCCCTTTTCATTCAGATGGCGACGGATAGTGCAAGCTGATACTATTGTACCTTGTGTCTGCAGATCAGCTTGAATTTGTTCAGAAGTTAATGTGGGTTCTTTATCCACCATTCAAACAATCCTTTGTTGTAATTTTTCATTAATTTTGCCCTTCCGTCCCCATCCAGGGAGGTTAGTTACAGTGCCATTGGCTGTAAACCTCTTGATGATATTGCGCACAGTGGACACAGGAACATTAAGATTTCTGGAGATGGACCTGTAGCCATGAGAATGTTTTTCCACAATTTTTTTCTCTCAAATCCTCAGACAATTCTTTACACTTCTTTCTTTTCTCCATGCTCAGTTTGACACAACATAAAAGTTGAGTCAACTTTTTTTATTATTAAAATTAATTTAATGGCCATTAATAACACTTATTGGAAAAAGTGAATTTTTTTGTAAATTTAAGTATTTCATTACTTTACTAGTTAAAAAAAAGTATTCTGATTACGTAACTCACATTACTTATAATGCTTTACCACCAACACTGACTTGTTTGTGTATGTTGATTGGCCAAAGTAACTGAGAAAAGCCAACTGTGCCGTCACCTCACGTTACGTCACCTCGCATCACGACAAAAATAAGTTGCACTAGAACACACTGGACAGACTACAACCAACAACCAACTAGCGTGCATGCTCTGCGATTGCATGAGAAGACATAATTCTTTCCATATCAGCAGGTGGCAGTAGTTTGCATTCAGCAAAAAAAAAAAAAAATTAATTAATAGCTAGTAGTGTGGATATTTTCCGCGTTTGTGGAGTAAATATTTTTACATGGCTTTTTAAAAATGCCGGGTAGATGGTGTTTCATATGCGTTTGGCCAATCAGCAAACATTTGTCTCACTGGTAGTTCCAACAGAATTGTTTTAGACCATACTCTGAAGTAGGAGCTAATTTCGTTCCTAGAACTAAATATGTTCCTAGTTCCTGCAGTGCAAACACCCCAAAAAGGGAGTACTTCTGCCAATAGTTCTAGGAACTATGAAAAGGTTCCTCTGGTGTGAACGCCCCTAAGGAAAACTGCCCTAGGGGAAAATTTAGTTCTCAAGGACCACCCTGGTTGCTAGTTCCTGTAACTGAGTTCCTATAACTACCTGGTGCGAAAGCCCCTAATTTCTTGCTTCTGGTGACTACAAAAGATAATATTTTAAAGAATGTGGGTAACCCAACAGTTTCTGGTCCCCATTGACTTCCATAGTGTATATATATATATATATATATATATATATATATATATATATATATATATATATATATATATATATAAAAACACTATAGAAGACTATGGAAATGATGACAGAATTTTTATTTTTGGGTAAACTATGCCTTTAACGTGGGCCAAGCTAGTTACGATCTTTAGGAACACTTGCTAGTTACAAATAAGTGTGTTGTACGAGAGTTTGAATTGAACTATGCAGATTTCCAGAAAATTGAAGATCTACCGCATTTCTATGGACTTTCTGGAAACATTATTCCAATGTGCTACAACTACTGTGAACACCTTAGCAACTTCATCCTTGTCCTAACAAGTACCAACAACACCAAACTGAACTATTCTTATCTGTATCAGATAAAATGTCATCATTGCTTACCTTGGGTCGCACAGGAAGTCAGTGCTATCGCCATCCGCCCTCCATACAAGCCATTCCCTAAAGGAGGGGTGGCAGAACATGCGTGTTCTGTCTCGACGACCAATCAGAAAGCAGGAAAGAGCGTCCATGCGCTGTTGGAAGTCCTCCCACTCCAGTTCTCCTCTCATGGATCCGGCGTTCAGCGCCCGGAAGAGCTGTTCATCTGTTAGAGGGTGCAAAGATGCCAGAGCCACATTTAACAGTGGCAATACTCGTTCAAACGCTGAGGCCGATGGGAATTTCATGTTGCACTGCAGCAGGTAGAGCTCAGACAGAGACACAGGTATAACCTTGTAGCTGGAGCTTTTAATGACCAGGTGACCCTTCTCAAACAGGTCAAGGGTTAATTTTAAATAGAGATATGAGCCTTGGCTGCGGGCAACCAGGTGGGCACTGAGTTTGGAGATGTTCGCCGGCTCGGCTTTGCCATTGATGGCAATGTTGCTGAGGATATCAGGACTGTGGTCTATGCGGTGTTGGATGTAGGAGTTAAGGTCAGAAGTTATATCCTTGTTGTCATGAAAATCATCCAGAGAGATGATGGGAAAGGGGAGGAGGCTGGTGACTTCCTGTGATGATCAACACAAAAGCAAATGCAAAGAAACTTGTAAGTTACAAAAAATAACATACAAGGGGTCATATGATGCGATTTCATGTTTTCCGTTGTCTTTGGAGAGTTACAAGCTGTTTGTGCATATATATAAGATCCGTAAAGTCGCAAAACCAAAAGACACAATCCAGAACAGTACAACCCAAATATTCGAGTTGTGGAGCACATTTTACGGAGGACTTTTTTCTGAACCTTGGGAAAGTTTTCTGTCCTTCCAACTTCGCAAGGACAGTCTGGCACTTCTGACTCACAGCCTGTAAGTATTTAAAGAATTTGCTACTGACTATTCAAATGCAAGTTTTGAGCAGTGTAGTGTAGTGCTTGTTTGTCATTTCTACAATCACAAATGCAGACAAGGTTTTATGTTTACATAGTATCGTCCCAGTGGCACTGCGTGACATGTATAAAAGACAGTACAAGTCATTATAATCGTAATTATGTCCCCACTGGATGCAACAAATACCTAGTTTATATAACAGATTTTATTGTCTTTGTCACGCCGTGCCGGGACACAGCGTTAAAATATTGTAAGGGGCGTAACATTTCCGTCACACACTTAGGTATTCGGCCACTTACAATGCACTGGATAGCTGGCTAATCAGAGCACACCATGCTTTTCAGAACGATAAGCTTTGTAAATATGTTTCAGAAAGGCGGGGCAGAGAGGAGCAACAATAGTATACAGTGTGTAGAAAATAATGTTTGTTTTTTTTAACCCTAAACCCGGTAACACACATTGCATTACACCAAATACACAAAATAATGTTAGTTTTGTCATATGAAGTGCACTTTTTGTGTATGTTCATGTACTCATGTTGTTTTGAGAAATCTTTTATGTGAATTTTTAAGAAGTTTTAATTAAAAAATAAAAAAATAAATGTCATGAGGTATAACCAACCAGTTAAATTTAATAGCTTATTTTCCTTACACCTTAATTAGATGTTACTGTACATTGAATGAAGTTGACCCTTCAGAAATCAAGAACAATCTATTTTTCTATTTAAGCAGCAAAAAAAAATAAAAAATAAATAAATAAAAAATCTGCATATTAAAAATATTTCTAAAGAATCATGTGACTTTGAAATCTGAAGTGATTACTGCAGAAAATTCAGTTTTGCCATCACAGGAATAAATTACATTTTAAATGTATTAAAATAGAAAATGATTCTTCTAAATTGTAATAATATTCAATTTCGAGAAGGAATTAAAGTTTGGAAAGCTTTCAAGGTAAAAGTATTTAATAAATACCATGATTTATTAATTTGGAAAAAGATCATTTTAATTTAGAGTTTCTTGGGGAAAATCACACCACATGACATTTTATGACCTGAACTAACTTTGCCATTTCATAAAAAGGTCAAAAGTGACTTTGGACCACATAACCAGCCTTAAGGGTACATTTGTTGAAACTGAGATTTATAGATAATCTAAAACTTTTTTACTTATTTAAAATAAATAAATAAACTTTCCATTGATTGCTTGTTAGAATAGGACAATATTAGGTATCCAATATTTATGGTAGGAAATCTACAAAATATTTTGATAGAACATGATCATAAAAGAAAAATCAAGCATTTTGACCCATACAATGTATTTTGGCTACTGCTACAAATATTCCTGTGCTACTTAAGACTGGTTTTGTGGTCCAGGGTCACAAATGATCTGATATGTGTAAAAAGGCTCGACACATGGTCATGGGGGTCTGCAACATCAAGTTGGTTGCACCAAAAGACTTTAAAGCAATAAATTATAAAACAACAAAACTACACAAAATGGCCATTTTGACAATATCTGCATAATTCAGATATTGGTAATACAGCTTTCTGCCTGCTGCAATTAACTATGAAAAAAGGCTGGGATTCTAAAGGGATGAACATTCACTTAAAACGGCTGTTCTGCACCACAGCACAAGAGTAACGACCACCAGCTTTCCCAAATAACTCCTATTTCTTGAATAATTATAGTTCCTTTCAGATTACAGCTTGGTGCTGTAACCACTGACAACAGGGTACTCTTGATGACTGCAAGAGGGAAAATTAATGAATACTACAAGGACCTCAACAAGTCTGTTCATTTTTATATTACTGCACGTCCTCATCATCATCTGTATGCGAAACACGACAAATGTTTTCCAATCAAAACAACTGCAGGATTAATGTTGTAGAATAAACACCGGCAGCCTGGTTGTGTGGGTTGTCTGGCACTTTTAGGTCACTGCTCCGAGAAGTAGTGAGTGAGAGAGAAAGAGACGTTGTACGTGTGTGAAAAGTGTATAGGGACGCGCGTAGCATCTGCGCTGTTGCATCACAGCCCTTATCCCCTCTTATATAAGCTCGGTTCCTGCAGGCCGGAGTCCAGCTCTGATCAGACATGGATTACACACACCCACCCTACAACACTAGTCACTGACCGGCATCCAAAACTCACCACCGCAATCATTCTGAAAGCTCAGATCACATCAGGACACTGCATTTTAAACATTTTTGATGGTCTTGCTTTGTAGTCTAAGTCTAGTCTTAAAAAACAAAACAAACAAAAAAAAAAACTTACCACTAGGTTAACTCTGACGGTCACAATCAGTTTAAGCCAAATAGGGAATTTGGGGATGATTTTAGTGACGAAAGACGCAATGGTATCTCCATAGTCTGGTTTGTGGAACTCTGCCTCATTAAGACCATCAACCAGGATGATGTAATCTTCTTCTGGAATCTTCCGCTCTGCACAAAACAACAGAAACAACACAGTTAACTATAAGTCAAATGCAGGCCCTGAGTTTAAGATTTTGCATCTTGGCATTACGTGGGTGTGTTCAGGTTTTTCTTCTGAAAAGTTAACAGGAACAATGTGTACTGCTGGTTTCATGTACTAGGTGATTTCAGAACACCCAGCACAATAAAAACCCTGCATGCTGCTTTCTTTCACCATATGTTGAGTAGGAAAAAGTGCCTGCAGTCTGTAGAGAAACTCTCACTCTCACAGTTTCTGAGTACTTGCCACTTGACAAATAGCTGCACCCTTCAGAACACAATTTGTTGAAGAAATAATTCACATAAAAATGACATTTCTTTCATATTCTGAGCTCAGCAGCAACCATCCTCATTCGCTTTCATTGTATTGAGTAAATGAAACTTTCTGGCTAACATCTGCTTTTGAGTTCCACAGAAGAAAGTAAATCAGGTTTGGAACAGCATGAGGGTGAATAAATGATGGCACAATATTAATTTGAGGGTGAATTATTCCTTTGAAGTTGCAAACCGTAACTACTTCCATAGTGCGGTGCTTTTCAAAGTGAAATAAGATATTCAACCATAAAAATGTAGGGCAGGACCTGATTTTATCAATCACCAATTGACTAGATCATAAAATGAGGGCATTCAATACTAGAATAGAGGAAAACCTGAATGCAAGTCAATTTAGAGGACTGAAACACAGCCAATACCCACTGTTTGAGAAGCGTTTTACCTTAATATGTATGCTGAAGGTCAAGGTTAACATTGAAACTACTAAAGTATCATTTCTTTTTCAAATCTATCATTTATCATTCACACCGTCACAATAATAAAAAAAAATCTATTACACTGAAGCCATTAATCAAAATTCAATTACTACATTAACTACTGGTATGATTAGAGTAATGCTGCATTAGCTACAACAGTAGCTTAAAACAATGCCTAATTAGCCATTTGGCTATAAATTAATATTAAAGTCAACTAATAGCCAGTTTGACAACAGCCACAAAGCCACATTTTGACAAAAGAGCACATAAACTTCTCCTTTTGGAAGAAAACACCCGACAAGCAAGACTAACTTATCTTGTATGATGTCTAAAGTTTTCCTCTGATTTTCACACATGGAATATAGTCCTGTCACGATTATTAAATAACCGTCTGATCGCCGTTATTTCATCTAACCACAGTCAATTCAGACAACTGTAATTATTGTGCTCCTTTAGCAGCCACAAAAAAAGAAGCACATTCATATAGGCCACATTACACACTGTAAATTTCAGGAGTGACAACAGCATTTAATGCCGGAGTGAAATCCGCTAAATTATCGTTACATGTATATGTACGGAACAAGACTCACTACTGAAACTGCAATGATTGACAGCTTGGAAACCATACCAACGTTTATTATCCGTTATTATGACAAAAGTAATATTATAGTGACAAAACGCTCATTATTTTCAGCAGTTTAACGGAAGAACAGTGGACAGAGGCATTGTGTATTGTTTATGCATGTTGCGTGCTGTCTGTGTTGCCATGATCACCCATTTCAAGCACTTTTTGGGCTTGTTTAAGCTTGGATTAAAAAGCGATTGAGTTTATGGAGTTATCAAAGTGAGCAGACAAGAGTCGCTATTATTACGGTCTTATTATTAGCATAAAGCATTTGGATTTACTTTCGTCTTTTATGGTTTTGTTCTTGTTCGCTGATTTTTCTAGTAAGATCTGGCAACACGAGTGAGTAATTGCACACCAACATTTTTTTATGCGTTTATCCGTATTTGTTATCCTTTCCTATCAAAATGCTTGCTAGGGATGCGAAAACACACAAAAAAACAAATCGAACCTGATCCAAACTTTATGTTTTTAAGTTTCAGAGGCAGTGTGTAAATGTGATTGACACATGAGGTCATATTTATTTTTTAACCTGCGAAAATGTGCAATATGACTGGAATAAAAGGTGAACAGACAACCAAATTTAGCTGCAGTGTGTATGTGGCCAGAAAGGTCGCAGAGAGGACATAACAGACGCGACAGCAGAAAATACTGTACAGGCACAGCAAATTTACTGTTCGCGATTCTCAAAATATTAGATGAAAAATATAAATATTGGGGCGGGGGCTTATATGAATGTGTCTTTGAAGGTAACTCTGGTTTTCAGAAACATTTCAATGTTATTTTGTCCCTATTCCCTCCGTATATAATGCATATTAATGTAGTGTTTAAAAACAGACAATTAATTGCCATAATTGTCAATGCCCTAAACCAGACAATAAATTGACATAATCGCAATTATTTTAGAATTATATTATAATATTCACCACATACCAAATCAAAAACATGACAAAAAGCACATGTGAAAGGTGCAGCTTTATGAGATACAGAAACTGGCTGATCACTGGCCTCATCTTTATTAGTTTTAATACAAAATAACGCAAAATAAATGTATTATGACCAGAAATATTTGCACCCTGTTAGAATGTGTTTGAGTACAACATAACCATTTTAATTAGAATCATATTGAGTTTACCCAACATTAATTTAGAAGCTGTTTTCTCTATTCTCTCTCTAATCTGATGTTACAAACCAGGAACACTGATTTTCTATCAAGAGTTCAGAGTGACAGTTCTCCGTCTTCATTTCCATACTCGAAATTTGCTCTAGCCTCATTCTCTAAAATTCCTGTTAAGTCCTTCATCTGTCGTTCCTTGTGATCCAAGCCGTTTCTGAGGACCATCTGTTCACATCCGTACTGGGCCAAATTAAATGAGGCAAGAGCGCTCTTCTCCCCCCCATTACCCCTGAGCAAACATATTTAGTTTTTATGTGATGGTGTGATTAATGATGGTAGCATGTGATGCGTCTCACCTTTGCGTAGAAGTGTGAGGGGCTCCAGGACTCCCTTACGGAAGGCGGCGGCAGGGTCCTGGACGCATGAGCGTAAGCTGAGCAGGCTCTGCAGGTGCGTCTCTCTGAGCAAGAGTTCTCGATAAGCATTGAGGCGAGGAGCTCTGCACAGTAAAGCAGATACACTGTGCACAAACTCTGGGACCAGGCAGGTGTATGTGTTATCAGCCTGACAATAGTGATACGCCACCACCTACAACAGAAGAAATGGGGTGAAGAGGTTAAGAACAGAAAACAGATGGGAAAACATTGGTTGTAAAGAAAAGGAAAGAATTGTTCAAAGGGATTGTTTACCCAAAAATGTAATTTCTGTCACTATTTACTACCCATATTTTCTTCAATGAAACAATGTGAATTATAAGGTGGAAAAATATCCTGACTGTTCTGGGCTGTGTTTCCTAAAAGCATTGTAAACCTACATAGATAGTAGTATGAAGCATTGTGGGGCTGAAAGTCGTAGAAGCGAAACGAGGATGCTGAAGCAATTGGCAGTGAGGGATGAGCGCGACACATAGCTCAAAAGTAGCAGAGCCTTTATTATGCCACAGTCGACTGCTTCTGCTTCTTCCGGTCATGTGTATGTATAAATAAGCATCGCTGTTTTATCATTGTAGATACTTTTGAGTGTGTGGAAAGTTCTGTTATAATGCTACTCTGTGCATTCGTCACCTGTCTAATAAAATGTATAACATTTTAAAGTGTCTTTGGGGTTTCCACGTTTTCTACACAATAAAACTGGAAAATCTAGGGTGCATGACATCATTGGCATGCAACGCAATGACACGGTCCATTACACTAGTAAAAATTGCTTATTTCTCTGGATTTAAACATTCTTTGAAACATCTGGGATACCCAAGTCAGCAAAATATACACTGTTAAACACTGTTCTACTGTTTTTTGGATATTTAAATAAAAAAATCATACATATGTGCCTTTAGTTGGTGTGGTCAAGGCCAAAAAGCACCATAAAACTATCATTAAAATGTTATAGCAACATATGATGGCTTTGATGAGGAATAGTCTGAAACCGATATTCACTAAAAATCTGAAGAAGAAATGGATGTTTCATGAACGGATCACTCTTTTGACTCAAAACTTTTAAATTTGTTGATCCATTTAACAACAATAATCTGAAGGATTTCTTGATGTATCTGGTTTAGTTCAGTTTACTCCAAGACTCAATGATCCAATTGCAGCGGAGAGGAAAATTGAATTAAAATTGGGTCTGTTTTCACAATGCTAATATGGCCTCAGAAGACTTGGCATATGCAAAGTAAGTTTTTGCCACTGAATAAAAAAAAAAAAAAAATAATAATAATAATAATAATATTATATAATCTCGCATTTCTGACTTTTTTTTTCAGAATTGCATGATACAGTATAAGCTTGCGATTTTGACTTTTTTGTCAGAACTGCGAAATATAAACCCACAATTATTTTTCTAAGAATTGTGTGATATAAACTGGCAACTGTGACTTTATCAGAATTGCACAATATAAACTCGCAATTATGAAAATGCATATTGCTGAAATGCATATTATAAACTAACAATTCTGACTTTTTTCATAAAATCATAATATAAACTTGCAATTCTGACTTCGTTCTCAGAAATGCGTATTATAAACTAACAATTCAGATTTTTTTCTCAGAATTGCATGATATAAACTCGCAATTCTGACTTTTTTCTTTGAATCACGTGATGTAAACGTACAATTCTGACTTTTTTTTTCAGAATTGCATGATATAAACTCGCAATTCTGACTTTTTTCTTCGAATCACGTGATATAATCTCGCAATTCTGACTTTTTTCGGAAATACATGATATAAACTCACAGTTCTGACTTTTTTTTCAAAATTGCATGATATAAACTCACATTTTCCCTTTTTCTCAGAATTGTGTGATATAAACTCACAATTCAGACTTTTTTCTCAGAATTGCCTTATATAAACTCACAATTCCAGCTTTTTTTCCTCTGAAATGCAAAATATAAACTCACAATTTTTACATTTTTAATTTTAATTATATAATTTAGATAAAATTGTTAGTTTATATCTCGCAATTCTGACTTTATTTCTCAGAATTTCACACGAGCCAGTTTAAATCTCACAATTAAATCTTGCAATTGTACGTTTATATGCCGCAATTCTGACTTTATATCTTGCTATTCTGAGACAAAAAGTCACAGTTACCTTTACTTATTTATTTATTTTATTTATTCAGTGGTGGAAATGGATTTCCATAGGAATTTTAGATTCAAAATGTATCACTCTTTTGTTCCACAGAACAATGTAATATGTGAGTAAATAATCATTTTCAATTTTGTGTGAACAGTTCCATTAAGTGTGTACTTTAAAGGACAATATATGTTTATATATAATAAACATATATATATTTATATAATCTCTTAAATTTGAAACAATTTTTAGAATGTTATCTTTACTACTTTATCCACTACTTCCACCCTTACATCAGCTACTATTATTATTATAAATAATATTTTTTATATACTTATATAATTCCACTAGAACTTAAATGCTGACTTATAATCTGCAATATAATACTATTATGACTGCAAATTGTGCTGCTGTCTATAATGCAGTTACATCTATAATATTTTTTCTTTCACTAAATAACAATGATTTATTAATAACAAGAATAACTACCACATCTAAACCTCTGTAACTTGATTATGTTTTATTATTATTATTTTTTAATGTTGTTGTTTGTTTGTTTGTTTTTTTTTCTTTCTCTCTCTCCCTATACCCCCTGTTTATTGAGGTTTCATTTTCTATCTTCTTTCTTTGTATATATGTGTATTTAAGTCTTTGGTCATTGTGTTAAGACGTTGTTGTCAATTTTTGTATCTTTCTGAGCAATTAAAAAAAAAAAAAAAAAAAAAAAAAGAATGTTATCTTTACAGTTATTGTTCTTGGCGTGAAAGGGACTTTACACTGTTACAAAATCAATCCTGCTCT